>VWZP01007022.1:1919000-2129580 GCA_013396995.1 Dicaeum eximium
AAAAAAAAAAGATTTTTAATAATCATGTGAAGTGGTAGGGCTATTGAGTTGGCTTTTCATAGGCCTCCTTGGACTGCTAAAATTCCAGTCACCTGTGTAGCTTCTGCCTGGGTCCTTTTGGGGAGCTTGGCAGGCAGTGGTTTGGCCAAGCTGCTGCCCTCAGCATCTTCTTTCCCAGGTGGGCCAGGCTGTCCTGGCTGTGGTCCTTGCACAAATGCTGGTGATGCCAAGTGATGAACTGGACTGGGGAACTGTTTTTGTGGGAACACAACTCTAGAATGGTGAGCTGGTGAGATCTGTAGCTCGAGCTGGAAAACTGACTCTTGGTGAGTGATAGACATCCCAGTCTGCCTGAAACCTGTCAGTGGGGGTGAGTGCTGCATTCAGTACTTGTGTTTGCTCCACTTGTGCTGTTACACACAGCTCTTCCTTCTATTTTTCAATAACCTTCTGGATCTACCAGCCCCTGCTTCTCAAGCTTATCAGACAAGTGCAATTCAATTCCTCATCCTCATGCACTAACACAGCAGACAGTTCTTTATGACAATTAACTCCATTTTAAAAATTCCCAAGGAATTCAGTAATGTGGCTAAGTGTTTAGAAACAAGCTGAACATGATTTGCCCAACTGGGTAGAGCTGGTACAAAACATGAAAGGAGCAAATATCCTGGAGTTCTGCATCTGCTGCTGCTATAGAAGCTCTCTCCAGGAAACACTTGCCTTGTACTGCCTGCTTGTTACAGTGGCTGATTGTAATAGTCCCAGTTAAGCTTGAGTGGTGATACACACCTTGTTATGTAAAACACTGTGCAAGGTTGTTTAAACATGAAAGATAATTGCTGATTTCTTGCTGGCTGTAGCTCACAGGTAGACATTCACTTGGCTGATTATATACACTGACCTTTGGTATTAACAGCCTTGATGGGTTTCAAGTCATGGTATGCTTTGATGTGAAGCACAGCTTTCAGCCTGTCTTGTCTGCTTTTGCTTTTTCCTGAACAGAACTTGTCAATCTTCCTGTTTATGCTGGACAACATAAGCAGGTGTCTGGTGTGGTTGTGCTCCCTGCAGAGTCCAGCCACATCCCAGGACTATGCCATGGTCAGCCCTATGTGCCTCTAGCTGTTTTCTTTCTATTGCATCGAGCCACATGGATCTATCGAGCCACATGGATCTTCTAAGCAGCCCTTGTGTCCCTGTCCCTTCCTCTTTTTCTGTCTCCCACCTCCCAGGGAGGTGGAGGTCTTGATGTGCAGGTGTTCTCAAGGGTTTGGGCCCATCAAAAGATTTATTGAAGACCAATCTCTCAGGGAACTTCAGCACAAAGAAATGTGTTGGCCCATGTTTTACTTCATCCTTAAAGGTCCAGTTTCTACCTCCTAACTTCCCCAGATTTTACAGATTCTGTCACTCTGGTCTGGGGGCCCCTTCTCAGGGCTGTTCCTGACCTGAAAGGATCAATAGCAGTGTTTTAGCTGTCACCTTGTGGAACAGCACAGATGTAAGCTGCAATCAGAAGGGTGCAAATTAACCACCTTCAGCTTCTTAAATTTATTCCTCCATGTCATCTGCTGAGCAATGTTTGTATGTTGCAGTTTGGGAATTTTCCCCATGAGGAAAAATGGTAAGTCTGAGCATGTCTTTGCATTTATCTCAAAGTTAGTTTGATGTCCCACACATCGTCACTTTGCAAAGCTGATATGTGGCAGATGACTTGCCCAGAATTTGAGATAATCACTCCAAAACTCAGCAGGTACAGCCTATTGCACTGGGGGAAGCAAAGCAGGGTACGAAGACATGAAGGGTTTGTGATGACACATCACCTGCTGAGGTTGCTCTGGTGCCCAGTGTATCAGTGACAGTGAGTTGATGGGAATCCTGCTGCAATCTGCTGGATTGGCACAACCAAATTCACCCTCTTCCCATCTCTTTTAGGGGAGCCAATCATGTCCATACCAATATGCAGGTACTGCCTATGCTCCAGGGATTACAGGTGCAATGTCAAGAACTCAGGTGACAGAATGACCAAGGCAAACAAGGATATGAAACCTCAAGTGCACTGCACATCCACACAGAGTTTAGTGTTTCGAACTCTCAGTTCTTACAGGAATTGATCAGCTGCTCAGCTTATCTTTCACAGTGACTGCTGCTGGAAAAAGACACAAGGAGCAAGCAGCAGGTACCTGTCTGATAATCCTCTTTCTGGGGAAGGCAGGTTTGTCTGGGGATGGAGGGTACATGATAGAGGAATCAATGTGGAGCACAGATATCCAGATATCTCTGATAGCTGTCTGTAGTGAAGCTGTTTCTCCTGCTTTGAAATCCTCTGTTAATATATCTCTCCATCACAGAAACATGAGTAATTGGGCTTTATTTTTTAAGTACACATTCTGTAGTATTTTGTACCCACTTCTTTTCTGCATCTCTAAGTCTCATCATTAGCAACAGCAACCTACTGTTGCACAATATTTCCGCAAATTATGCTGCTTAATTATCCAAGTGATGTGTAATAATGCTATGTGACATTTTTCTAGAAGTGTTACCTAAAAGGCCTGAACCTCTTAAAGTGATAACAGGAAAGTGGTAGTCGAGTTCAGAAAGATAAATGTGCTGCAAATTGTTTGATAGCCCTGCAAGTCTGTGTCTACAGCAGTGGTTCAGATCAGAGCAGTAATGTGCAGGTTTGAAGTGAGTCCCTGGTTGGTCTCCACTTAACATGTGCTAACTCAGTTCCCAGAGCTATTTTGGGACAGAAACATGTAGATTCTTTAGAGGTGGAAATAAACAACGGCCTCTTCTCCAAAAGCACACCAAATGTCCCTTGGTGTGTTTTGTTAGACCCCCAATATTTCTTTGTGCAGCCTCTGTCCACTTCAAGGACTTCCCCTGTGCATCTCATAAATTTTCCTGTCAGGAAGCTTCAGCATAGGAGGTAAGACTGTCTCTAGCCCAGAGCATATTGCCCAAACCACATGGAATAGCAGTGTGAGGAGCTCAGCAGCCACTTTGATCTTTTCCTAAAGTGTTTGCTAACACAGATGTAGCATAATAGGCCAGCACTATTATTTCTGAATTTGCAAGACTTTACTACTGTCGATCCCTATTCCTTGGCTTAAACCCTGTTCTTTATGTAACACTGCAAACCCAAATTAAAGTCATAGAAATGTTTCTGGAACTGTTTACACAGAGCTGATGTTGTGAATCCACAATTATTTCTGCAGTTATCTTAATGTAGCTGTTACAGCATAATAACAGCCTTTAGTCATTGTTTTTCTGCCTGCTATGGCAAATAATGTGCTTGTCTAATGCAACAGAAACTGCAGTCAGTAGCAAAATCTCTCATATCTAATTTACTAGACCTTATTTTTCACTTTTTCATCTGAAATGCAGATTTATAAATTGAATGTAACATTTCAGTGAACGAAATCATTATCAACAGGATGTTTGGATGGCAAGTGTAATTTGGCTTGGGAGGTTTTTTAAGCTAGGACTGATTTGTCTTAGTGTGCCAGAAGATTTTTAAAAGCTAACAAGTTTTAAATGTGAAGAGTATTTTAATTTAAATAGCAACACAAAGTGAAACATTTGGCTACCCTCACCCCCTGGAGATTCCTGTTTCATTCCCAGGCTGTGGAATGGAAGGTGTCCCCTGTTCATGGCAGGGGGATTGGAATGAGGTGATCTTTAAAGTCCCTTCCAACCCAAACCAGTCTTTGATTCCATTACTGTGTTCACATAAGAGATCGTGGGGGATGATTTTCATCTTCCACAGAAGCTCAGAAGTAAAAGTGATCCAGACCCACTTGACAGATCCTCACAAAGTGGATGCATTTCAGGATGTTCATTCCCTGCTTTCAGAGCTTGCAAGGCATTTCCCTTAATAAATTATTCCTTAATTGCAGTAATGAAAAAAGCCCACCTGTGAGCTGGATGGGATGAACGCTGCCCTCGATGCCCTTCTCCTATTTGATTTTGCTTTTTTTCTGCTGCATTTTGTCATTGTGCTGTAATGTTGCATGCTGCAGCAAATGGAGTAATTGTGGAGGGTGTCGTGTTGTATGATAAAGGGACATCAAAGGCTTGAAGAGGTATAAATGGCAAGAGTTCTATTTCTGGAGTAGGTAAAGGAGACCTCCAGGCACTGCCCACCCTTGGGAACCAGACACAGGCATTGCCCAGGCATCTGGTGGTGGCAACAAAAAAGAATACTGATTTCAAATAGATTTGTTGCTTATAGAATAATCCCTATGGTTTTATCTGATATCACAGAAAATAGAATTATTTGTAAATACAGTTTAACTTCCACTAAAGCTTAAAAAAAAAACCTTTTAAGAGGGCTAAACAAAAGTATTGAAGCTGTTGCTGTCATTCCAGTCCTCCAGGAAAATTCATTCCTCAGTTTCCATAAATATCCATCATTAACTTTAAATTAGTTTCTCCTCCTAAGCAGATGTCAGTGTCTTTCTGGGTGAATAATTGAAATTTTTTGGGTTTTTTTCAGCACACTGATAATATACAAATATTTAAGAATCATGTAAATAGTTCTTATTTTTTGCTGCCAAGGTAAAATAATTTTCTGTAATGCTTGAAACACTTAATTTGGCCCAGTAATTATTTTTGGACATCTTGGTCTTAGTGTGCCTGGGAGCACTGAGCAAGGTGGACCTGGGCTCCTTGGCCCTGAATGGGGGAAAAGCCAGACCAGATCTTTGCCATGACCTTAGGTGGACATGGTACTAAAGCACTTCTTTTTGCTTTTAGGAATACCTGGCCCACTGTGACTGTTCTGTCTCTCCTTTTTAAGCCTGTTTTCTCTCCATAGGAAGGACATGGGTGCATTTCTGGACGTGTGTGTGCCCTATGCATATGCACACAAAATATATCTCCTATTCTTCTCTTTGAGTGCAAGATTGCATCAATACTTACCAGATTCCATCTGTTTTAGGGCCAGGAACAGCTCCTGTTTGTATGCCTGAACAAACCTAACACAGAAGTTCTGGTTTACTTAGGAAATTCCTAGACATATATCCATAACGAATAAACAGTGAAAACTTTCTTACAACAAACTTTCAACTTTCTTACAGAGTGTTCATTTACAGACTTTTTTTTTTTTTAAATTTTTTTAGGAACAGGATAAAAAGACTGATCTTCCTCTTGTGGAATTCTGCTAATGAGCCTTTTTTTGAAGGCTCTACATTCATTAAGGAAAATATACAGACAAGCTTGTATATTTCTTTGGCATTAAGTATATTTATTTGGATATTAAGTGAAACTGTTGCCCTGACAACTTGCTAAAGCAGCCATAGAGCCTGTGTAATCCTGAATGCTCTTGCTTAAGTGGTTTCAGTGTTATTTGTTTGTTCAGTAGATTCTGTTGAATCTTTCATTGAACTTGGTTCCCTTAAGGAAGTCAATTAGAAAAGTTCTAGGATCATCAATTCTAAGTTGGTGGGAACTATTATATTTCCTCCTTATAGCTGTGGTTTTGTCTTACAGAGATTTAATTAAGACTCTGATACCTTAGCATCAGAATCACACTAAATGGAAAGCAGGATTCAAGGTTCAGTATACTGGATTTGAAGAAGTGTTTTAATATTGTAAATTTCCCCAAAAATTCTGCCTACCTCTCCGGCTGCCTATGAATTATGAAATGGAATTTGGGTTCCTACAGCTCTTGAGATATAGATGTAGGTATCTCAGCCACATAATATTCATATAATAAGAGCTGATAATGATTGGCAAACTATTTAATCTTTTTTATTACTTTGTCTTCACCATCAATACTTTTGCTGCATCGCCAATCTGCTCTGCTGTGATTTACCTTGTTATTTTATTGCAAGCTCTCTCAACAAGTTCCCAGCATCCCTGAAATTGTTGTGCCAGTTATCTCACAATGTTTGATAACCTCTGCAGCCGACTCCCCGCGGTCAGAGTTTGTCTCTTGGGTTCCTCCCTTTGGGATTGGCAGTGCCTTGGATGTTCCTTTAGCACCATGGAGCCTTGGCCTCAGGACCCTTTGGTGCTTTCTCACCTGGCAGCTATCCCATGACAGAAAAGGGATGCACAGGATTGTGCAGAAGTGAACAAGCAAAAGGAACAAGTCTGCAGGTGGTGTAAGCTGCTGCTAAAGGATTCACCTGTGCCAGGAAGGTGCTGCCCTGCTCCAGCTCTTCTCTTTGCCCACTCTAGGCAGGAATTTGAGAGCTTGCCTAAATGAGGGATGCCAGGGAGATGAAAGCCTTAAAGAGGAATATATATCTTATGCTTTTTATTTTGTGTCCCTTTTCCCTTCAGGACTGGGGAGCTCAGTATCGTGTAGAAATGACATACAAGATACGCAAGGCATCGCTCTGCCCGACTCATATCAAATCACACTGGACCTCCTACATCTTGTCTTTGGAAAAAAAATCCCTGGAATTACTCTGTAGGAAATGCTGCAAAAGCTCATTTAAGGTCAATGAAAGCAGTCACAGCATTGTCAGAGTTGCCAAATCCAACCCAGGACATTTATTTTCTGGCTCCCTTTTGCTTACCGTTTGCCAATTATAAATGTGTTTTTCTCCTTAATTATTGAAAAGTGCAAATGCTTTTATGCTCTCCTGATTTATATATATTTTTAAATTAAATTTTGAAGGACTGTGGTGCTTATGATGGGAGTTAAACACATTTCATATCTTAATAAGCCTATTTTTATATTATGCTGCTTGAACTACAATCATGCTAAGGAATGGAGTGGGGCGAATAAAATTAATGGGTTACTCTTGAAGTAGAAAAAATTATTCATTTTTGATAAAAGATCTTTTTGATAATTTACTCTTGACTTCACTACTTGATTTATCTCATCTTCTCACATTAATTTGTTTTTAATTTTTTTCCCTTATGAGGTTTTTTAGCTCCACTAACAGCTTTGAGATGATTGGGTTGATGGACTACAAAATTTAACATTTTTGAACTAAAAAAGAAAAGGGCTTAAACACTTGAGCTAACAAGCCATATAACTTTCATGTAATAAACTAGAAATTCAGCTTTCCAATGCCTTAAGATGCTGGAATTTGAGTATTTAGTTCTCCTGCTCCATCTAGAGTAGATATGAACTAAAGCTGCTTGGCCTCTTCCTTGTTTTCCCTGAGCTCTGTAGTCTTTTCCTCAAATGTTCCTGGTACATCTCCCTGAATCCTTGTTAAAATGTTAGCCCATGTAACATTATCAGTGTTATTGCCTCCCAACATTCTCAGCACTCGTGTTTTTATCTCATTTGCAGCCTGTTGTCTCAGAACAAACTCTGCTGGTCAGAATTTAGCAATCCTTGTAGAGCAGCTGTGTTATTCCATAGAGATTCCAGATATTACTTTCACTATTGCAATGATTGTAAAGATCTAAGTTACCACTTACAGCAAATACAGAGAGATTAGAGTGAAAGGAAAAACAAAAACGGAAATGAAATGAGAAAAAAGTAGAGTAATTGGAGATACTGAAGTTAAACAGGACAACAAGAACAATAGACTGTAGTTAGGACTGTGAGTGAATCAGAAGAAGAAAAGGAGGACACTTTCTGAATTAGCTGACTGAAGGTGACAGGTCATTAATAGACCCTATCTAAATCAAATGGTAACAATCTTCCATCATATCCTTTGTCAAATTTTAAAAAACCACTAACCAAAACAACCCCACCCCAAGAAAACACAAAAAAAAGCCCCCAAAAATCCACCCCAATCTCCCCTTGACCTGAAAAACCAACCAACAAAAAAAACCCAAACCAAAACCCAACCAACAAAAAAAAAAAAAACAAAAAAAAACAAACCACCACAAGAAAACCAACCAACCAACCAAACAAAAAGAAAATAAGAAAAAAACCAAAACACCAAACCCAAAACCAAAGCACCTGCAGACAGGTAGAAGAGTTCAATGGACTTTGGCAGATCAGCTGGAGTTACTGAAAGAGGGAAAATCGTAGCTCTGTACCCCGGAGAACTTCCTGCTACTTTCCCCCAGTGCTTGTTTTGTTCTTCCTTCTGTTGTTTTCATCCCCCAGTGCCCCAAAACAACACGAGGTGATTCCCAAAGAGCACCTGAGAGGCATCAGGACACCTGCCCAGCACCAGACTGCCCAGGTGATGGTCTAGACCAGGCTGCAAGGAGCAGTTTTGGCTGAGATGCACAGTCTGTGCCTTCATGGATGATGGATCACATTTGATCCAGTTATAAATAAAATAAGCATTTTCCCCCTTTACTAATCTCCTGTGTTTGTCTGTGTTGGCAGCAACACAGCACAAATCAATTGAGATTCAATAGGAGCACTGTTTCTTTCTTCTTTAGTAAGAAATATTACTTGATATACAACAGTACTGAATATCCCCTCTCTAGAAACATAAATCTGATCGTTTTTTTAGTAAATTTATCTTGTGCAAGAGTAGACTATAAAAGTCACATTGTCATACTATAATTTTATTTTTTTAGTGTATTCTAATTTTTTTCTCATTTGTTATCTTTGAACCAATAAGTTATCAAACTGTGTATCAAAAGGTGTTCAAGCTGTAACATTTTAAAGATCCTTATTTTCATCAATTTACAAGCTCTCGGTCAACAGCTCACATATAGGAAATATGCATCTTTAACATTTTCTTTGTTGAGTACCATAGATGGTGAATTTGGTTTTTGAATGGCTAATATTAATATAAAGCTTAAATTTAAGTTCTTTTGAAGAAACTGATATCTTAACTCTGTGGTGTTCATATAAAAATATTTTTTAAAGCTTTGCTACTCAAAAACCAGCGATTTTTTTTACTATTTAGTAATTATCCCTAATTTGTGTGACTTGAATTCTTATTTAAGGTTGTCTAAGAAAGTATAACTTTTTGCCCTCTCCAGGTGCTTGCAACCCTCAAATGTTGCATATTCCATTAACACACACATACTTTCTTTTCCACACTTTGCCTTTTGGTGAATTCTTGGCCAAATAGCACATTTGAGTGTTTTTTGTCCTTCACTGTTAATTAGTAACTGAGCAATCACGCCCAATGTTCCAATTTTCTGAGATATTTCGTGTATTGGAGTTATGGATGACATTTAAAGCACCTGCCCTAGATTCTAGGCTCTTCTAGTATATGCTGTGATTAGAATAATGAATACAAATGTGAAGGAGGGAAAAAAAAAAGAGGCTGTTTCATATCATAGCTTTTTTAGTCTCGGCTTTTGCCTTTTAAGTCATTTTTCCACTTCCATGAGGTTTTGCAGCTTACTCTGGAAGGTCAATGGCCCGAGGCTGCTCTGAGGGATGAGGGGAATGAGCCCAGCCCTGTGCCTGCCTGCATGGCAAACCCTCAGTGCGGCTCCTGTGCCTCTGGCTGGAGCTGAGAGGGGTTTGCAGATCACAACAAACGTCTTAGGTTGGGTAACTTTCCCTGGAAACCTCCAGGCAGTCTGTACATCTCCTGAAGAGTGGTAGTGTTTTCACAGAAAAGCAAAAATGGGGGGGAAAAAAGGGGGTATGGAAGGGGGAAAAAAACCCTCTGGTGAGTGCCCTTTTACATTATGTTCATAATTCAAGTTAATGAGTTGCATTTTTCAAATTCAGCTTAACATTAAGTGTGTGACACCACCAGAGGCAATCCTTGCCACAGAATCAGCACACGTCCTCTGTCTGGCCTAAACCCCTGCTGAATTTTTGCTCCCCTTTCACAGATATCTCTGCCTGAAAACAGGGGGTTTTAGCTGTCTATAACAGTGTAGTAGATAGACAGGGCTGCCAGGTGAAGTTTGAATGTGGCTGTTATTTGTCAGTGAGCTTTGCCAAATGGTCAGATTTTAAATAACCATTCAGAAGAAATGTATTTATAGGCAAATATCAGCTCCCCTGGCTCAGGTGCTGGGTTTTCTCTGCTTGGACAGAATCTGTGTTGCTGGCAAGAGCCCAGAAGGGTCTGGTTCCATCAGTAAAACTGAGTTAACTCAATCTACATTTGACTGGAGTTTTTGCAGATCTTTAACAACCTTTCCAACCTCCTGCAGTCTGTTATGTCCACTCACTTACTGAAATCTATCCTAATCGATGAAAGGGACACTGCACTTCTTGGGAACAGGTTTTGGCTTAACTTTCTGAAAGTCTCCATTGGCTCCTGTTGGAGACAAGCAGATCTATTGCTCCTTAGACTGCCAGGGTGGGAATCAACACATTGTTAGGCACAGACAATATTGGTAGATTAGTAAGTAGGAGCACCTTGTCTCTTCAACTGAAGAGGGGAGGCATGAAGAATTATCTGGTTTTGTATAGATTGACTTTGTTTTTCACTTCTCTAGTGGCTTCATTTTCCAGGTGATGCTGTCACTTCACCCAATTCCCAGAAATGAACCCCACTGAATAACCACAAAAGTCATATTCATCTGCCATTGTTTTTTGGTTTTTTTTTTAACATATTGTATACCCAGACTTAATGAAAGACAAGAATGCATTTCAAAATATTTTTATTTTCTCACAAATTTAGACAACCAAAGCAATTACTGAAAATTTTCTAGTTGTACAGTGTGTTAGTGAGCGCTGCATTTGATCCTAATATCAGAAGTCTATTTGGAAAAGAGTGAAATGGCAAATATCAGGAGAAAAGTCTCCAATATCAGGTGTGTCAAAAGGGTATGAACTGGCTGGATTTAGATCTTACAGTCTTGAGTTCTGAAATGTTGAATTTTACAAATGTTTGCCTCATGCATTTTTAATGATTGCATGCAGTCAGAGTACTTCACCTTAATAGATGTCCTGGCTTTAAAACAAGTCACATGAAAGAAATGCCCTATAAATTTATAAAAGAAATGAGCATGTGTTTGTGGGCTGCACAGTGGCAGAGTCAATCTTGCCCAGTGAAAACCACAGACAGAAAATGTAACCTTCCCACCCCCAGTTCAGCTTCACCAGCTTTTTAGAAGCCCAGAGAAAGTGACATCTGTTTTCAGAATAGAAAATATTTGCATTGTAAAGATTGCAGCAAATTGTTAAAGCATTAGAATAATCTCCCTTTTTTTTTCCCTTAATCTTCTTATTCTCTTTTAATATTACTTATTTTGTAGTTTTATGCAGTTTTACTTTGGGGGAGAATTATTTAAAAAGCTATATCTTAAGGTTTGTGTTGGGGTTTTTTGGTTTGGTTTTTTTTTTGTATGTTGTGGTTTTTTTGGTTTTGTTTTTGTTGGGTTTTTTTCCTTCTATATATTTACAGGGTCCCCTCTTTGCTTTCTAAGAGGCAGTGGTGGTTAGACTTTCTTTTTACCTAATTACTGTGGGGAAAAGTGGCATCTGAAAAATCAGAATAATGTTTGTTTCCTGTGTGATCATCTGTTCCTGCCGCTTAGGCTTCACCTGGATACCTAATCCTTTTAGCAGTGCAGAAGATTATGAAGCTACAGACAAGAGATTATGGCTCCAGGTGAGGGATAAGCAGTTGATCAAATGAATGAAGGAGAAAAAGAGATTGTTTCAAGGTAAATATTCCCTGCTAATTAGGGCTAGGGAGAAGAATTGAGAAGAAATGTGATTAGCAGTCTCTCTGTCTGTCTCAATAGGATTTTTTTTTTTTTCCCCTAGGAGTATGCCTTAAAATTTTCACAAGGAATTTAATCAATTCTTCAGGAGACCAGTATTACCTGTACAGGACTCTTGTGTCAGCTTTGTGAATATATTTTCTGTCATTAGTGGTATATGTTTGTTTTAAGCTTCCTTTGTAGCAGAATTTCCCAGGGCCAAGAGCCAAGGATGGGGAGGAAGGATCTGCCAAGGGTGTATGGTCAGTGATTTCCATGATTTGCACCCAGAAATTCACAACACCACTTCATTCTGCAGTATGTTTCTGGATTTTATTTATCCAGGCAAACACTGAGTGAAGTAACAGCTCAGCAAAAGTCTTCCTCACTGCAGGACCACTCTTATCAATTTATGAAGATATTGGAGCCCAGAGTAGCAGCCAGTGCAGTCAGGTCTTCAGAATGTTTAGCACTTTCTCCTTGGTGCTCTCTGTGCTCTGACTCCTCCACAGAAAACCTTTCACATCTTGTGTGAAACAAAGAGCAAACTAAGACACTAATTAGCTAAATAGTGCTAGAGCTACTCCTTTCCCCACATCCTATCCCTGAGAGGAACACATCAGAACAGAGGCAGCTTTCTGATTGTTTTACCTGGGACCTCTGGGTTCTGCTGCAATCCAAATATTTGGAATTTTTCTCAAGCATTTAGTCATGCCTTCCCTTCCTATTATCTTTGCAGGAAGTTGGGACCGCAATTGGAAATTAGTGATTTTTGCTGAAGTTAATCCAATTTGCAAATAGAAGCAAACTGGAAACTGCAGGCTTAATTTCATCTTAGCCTGAGTTGGTGTTTGAACTTCTGCAAAGCAGTCACAAGGTATTTTGTTCCCACATGCAGGTTTTGTTTCTTCAGTTCTCAGAAATTCAACAGGAATGGGAAATCCTTGTCTCCACTTCAGTGCAAATGCCAAACTGAGGGTGACATGACTTGTCCAGTCTCCTAACAGGGAACAGAGAGAAGAAATGCAAAATATTGTTTGTTTAACTGGTGCAGCTGAGAAGAAAATGGAGCTGTCCTGTTCTGACCCCAAACCCTGCTCCGTGCCACATTATTGGTACCAGAAGATTGCTTCTCTGTGCCTTTCACATTCCTTGAAAAGAAAGAAACCCTGGAATACCAACAAATCCTGGCTCAAAGACAGCACGTGAGTTAAGTACAGAGAGAAAAAATTATTTATTGTGTGAACTATGCTGTAGACTCAGAAAACCTCATAAATTGTTTCCCAATGTGCATGTGCAAGACTCAATTAAATACAGGTAATTAACAGCTCTTTCACAGAACTGACAAAACAACTTCCCTACCTGTGGAGACATTCCTTCTGAAAAGAAATTACCAGTTCCCAAACATGCTTGGGATTAAAATAGACACTTGCTAAGCATTTTCATGTCTTTGAAAAGGACACTCTTGATTTACTTGTGACAGGCATGCTATTTAACAATCCTTTTATTTAAGCTAAGAATAAAATTCTGTCATGTTCCACAGAAAATAACAGAGAACAGAGAAGAAATGCAAAATATTGTTTGTTTTTATGGATGATTTAAAATTTTGCCACCTAGCACAGCTGTCTGAATAAGTACAATAAGGTGAACTCAACATACAATAGACCACATGATAGTAGAGAAAATAATTTGCAATTAAATTAGGTGGCCCGTGCAGTCTAATATATTCATCCTTGAAAAAAATATATGGATGCTAACACTTGAGTCAGTATTTAAATCTGAGTTGTGCTATTAATAATTAAATTCATTAAGAAAGGTATCTGCAGTATATCTAATTAATTGACTGCTGCACAATAATTGTCTTTTCCTTTTGCAGCTTTTGAAGTTAGCCAGAATTTATAGCAAAAAAGTGCTGCTAGGGACTTTTAAGTTGTAATTAATAATTGTTATGTCTCATCATTTAAAAGGCTTGTCCCATCAATATGTTTCTTCTGTTTATTGCTTAGGAGTCTGGTAATATTTAAAAGTAAAATGGTGGAAAGTAAATTAAATTCTACATTATAGAGTTATTAATGGGGAAAAAATACACCTTGCACAATTAACAACAAAGGAGTCAAGTGTTTCTTTAAAAAATAAGAGACGTGCTTCTATTGAAATATGTGGAAGACATAAAATATGGAGTTTTAAATCAAAATGGAATCTATCAAGTCTAGTTATGACAGATTGCAGGTTAAAAGAATAGTTTTCAGGTGCTGTACAGGCTGAAAGGCAGAGGAGCAGAGCGAGGAAGTGACATTTTCAAGGTCAGGGCTGATGGCAGTGCTGCAGATGCATGACTGAAATCAGGTACTTTTCTGAACAAAAAAACCCTGTGTTTTGCTCTCTCTCATCCACTGATGCTGACTTCTGGTCCTTCCCTTTCTAAGCACACGTGAGCCCAGCTGCTTCTCAAAACTTTGCATCTGGTCACAGACTCTGCTAGTTCAATAAGTAAATATTTGAGAAGAGCACTTTCCTGGGATGACTTCAGGACAATCAGTTAAGCTGCACTGATGGCTTTTTCCACCAGCTGTTACCTGGGCCCTGCAGTTGTGCTTTGAGTGAAAGGTGTTTTTCCTGCTCTGAGGCAGAAGCCCAGGCTGTGGGTTCTGCTGGTGGCTTTCCTCCATGCCTGGGTGCTCCTGTTCAGCTGCACTTCAGCCTGCAGATGGACACTCCTTCCTTTATTCCTTTTTTGTATGAAAAAATTCTCTTCAGTTAGATTAATCTAAGTTATCTTTATGCTGTTACTGCTGGGAGAAAACCAGCTTGTTTCAGATGAGATGGTATTTCCTCAGTGATAGAGAACAGTTGTTTGATAATTTTGTTTTACCTTTGCCCTTCTAAGCCTTATCTTATGTGAGTACTGATATTCTAGGTGCTAATTTTTCTTCACAAGCTTATTAACTTCATTAATTTCGTTTGCTGTACCACTGAAGCTGTCGGTCCCTCAGGCAGAGACAAGAAAAGAGCCAACCCAAAGGTTTTTGAGAGTTTTCAAGGTTCACCTTACACTACCCTTCTGGATGCCAGAGTACCTGCTCATCAAACATGAGCTACCAGCTGAGCCATTTTGTTCCCTCCAACATTTTTCACTGTAATATGTTTGAATGTTTTTCAATATTTCATTTAGTTTCTCCAACCTTGGGGAAGTATCAGTGAGGTTTCAGGGCCCTTTGACAAGCAGTCTGAGAAACCAACACTCAGTCCATTTGCTGTTTTTTCCATTATTTTGCTCACTTTAGAGCATGACACAGAGTCCACCATCTTCTGGCAAACAATGTTAGAAACATTTATTGATAATTCCTCTCCACATTTCTTTTCACTCCATTCCCTGGGTTTCTACATGAGCATGGGTAGCTTGCATAATTTGGCTGAGGAAGTTACTGCCCTCAGCTGCAGAGTGTAAATTAGCAACTACTTCCATTTACACTGAAGTTCTGCACTGTAAACTATGTGGTTCAAGGTCTGCTCATTGATCAGCTAAAACATGTTTGTGGTGGCAGTGCAAAAAAATTAACTGTGAACTGTCTGAAAACAAAGCATCTTGTTTGTAATTAAGCCCCCTTTTTGTATTCTTCGCTGAGCAAATCGAGATGACTTTTCTCTCCTTAGTGACACATTCATTACAGAATTACTGTGGTGATTTGAGGAGCAGCAGCTGGGATTATTACGAGTTCTTCTGGAATTGGTGGGACACCGGCAGAATAGAGCGCGAGTTTTCTGTCCAGCAGCATTTAGTGTCTGGAGGAGGCAGATTGATGCTGCTTGCTGCTGCTGGCTGTCTCATTCTGTATGTGTCTGGCACCTTAGGGCAATTGCTTTGGATTGGAGATGGCACTGAGCACGCAAAGGAAAAATGGCACTTTGTGTAGGGCGGGAGAGAGCCTCACAACAGCCCTCTGAACCTGCTCATTTGTCCTAGTCCCTGCCTGGGAGTCCTGTGACTTTATCTGGTACATGCAGGCACCAAAAAGGAAGGAAGAAAAAATAAAAAAAAAAAAAATAAGAAAGAGCCTACTTATGCTCAAGGTTGTGCAGGTTTGGTCTGTGGGCCAGTTTTCCAGTGTGTGAGTTGTGTTATGAACATTTGTTTATCCATTTGTTTATCTGCTCACCTGTGTGCTCCTTCTGGTAACCAGGAATAATGGGAACTCTCTGTCAGAGCCCAGACACGCAACTGCACGATTGTTTTATTCTTCTGCAGCGGGCTTTATTTTTGTTTTGTTTCTCCAAGTGGCCTACTGCACACTGAATAGCTTAAGCTGCCATTATCTGTGACTAGCAGCAGTTATTTAGATAAATGAAATCATTGTATTTGCCTTATTGGCAGCGTGGTGGGTGGAAAATCTAATGGCCTCATTTGCTGCAGCATTTTGGCATTTGCTTTTAGCTTCATGGGGCCTCTATCATCCATCAGCTTTTACTATTTAATACTCTCAATATTTACTCTAGTTCTTAAATAACTGTTTTACATAAGGGTATAAGATAAAGCCAACAGGAGCATATTAATGTTCTGATTATGTTATTGTTTAGGAGAAGAAAAACCAACCTGATGGAGGAATTTTGCACCTTGCAACTTGTAGTTAATTAGCAAAATCCCCTCAGCTGGTGGTTTGGGCTGATGGCAAAAAAAGTTGTGATGGATTGTTAAAGGGTGAGAAGGATGGTTTGCTCCTACAGAAGAGACAAAAATTGCCTACATATGGTGTACCTAATTTTCTTTCTTGAATAAATTTTCTTTCTTGAATAAACAGAGGATACAACTATGATTATTCATTTCCTATACAGATGAACATTTTGACACTAGGAAAGAAACTTTTTTCCCACTTAAGGAATGATTTATTTAGACATGTTTCTCTTCTGTATTGACAAAACAACTCAGATTTAAGAGTTTTCTTATTTGACTTTACCTTTTATCTCTGAACCACTAATAATGAAATAGAAAACTTTAAATGAAATATGGATGTCGTTCATTTCGCAGATAAAAAAACCTTTCCCATCTTTTTAATTCCTCTTCTCTTTGTGCTGTGTTTACCTGAAGATGTTTGAATGGGTCTGTAACCTCTCCCTTGCAATGCTCTTTGCTACAGGTGTGGTCACTTGTCAGGAAGGACTGGGTAAGAGGTAACAGGGGTTAGTCTGATATTCCCCCAAAAGTTGAGTCTGATATTCCTTAGACTGTTACAGGGGAAAGAAAAAAAAAAGAATTGATGGATAATATGCACTTTCAAGATTTTTTCCATTTTAAGTACGTATTTTAAAAAATCTTTCTTAGTGACGCCTTTGCTTTTGAAATATTCATATTGCACTGCTGCAGAATGATTCTGTTTAGGCCTGTGTTTCATTAGCCTTTCTCAGGGCAATATTCCACAGCTCCTTCAGCCAGATCTCTTTTGGTTTGCTGTGTTCCATGGTCGGCTTCAGATCAGAAATTGTGTTTTGTAGAGTAAAGAAAATCTAGTTAGCTTTGGATTTCTCCATATATTTTGAATCAGGAGAGCTATAAATATGCAATTTAATGGATGATGCAATAATTGGATTTTAGATCTTTAGGAAAAGCAAGGCGGATTTGAACCCAGAATGTTTTGTAGGTTTGCATTCTGAAGACGTTTGATTTTTACTTGTTCTCTGTAATTAATAAAAATCTGATGTCATTTTTCATATTGTGGGATGGATCAGCAAATGGGCTGGAGAAGTATTTCTCTCACTGGATTTTTAGACCTCTAGTCTCGCTTAGACCTCTACATTCAGCTGAGATCAGGCACCCTCTGAATAAACCTCCACTTCTGTGCTGTATAAAAGTTAATTTGACCAGCCCTCACATACCCTGTACATTACAGATGTGTGTTTGGTAGGCAGGCAGATGAATCCTGAGCTGACTTGAGGGAACTGAAGCACTGAAACTTCCTTTGCCGTGTGTTGTCAGTGTTCATGAAGAGAAAACTTTTAATTTTAAATCAAGTTTAGAAAACTCTTCAGGGAACACTAATGGCATGTATGTATATACACATGTGTGTATATGTGTGTGTGTGTGTATATGTAAACATGTATAACAGAAGTGTGGATATAGATTGTTTTTAAGTAAAAATTTGGGTTAGGAAAGAAATTTTTTGGTTACTTTAAATATGATTACTGTGGAAAAAAAATTCCATTTTTACAGTCAACACGCACATTCTGGTTTTGTTGGATATATATGGATTTTTGGTTGTGCCTTCTGAGTCTAGATTGGTTTAAAAGTTTGATTACATGAAATGAGTCTGGATTTTCAGAAATCAGCCACGAAATAATCAGGAAATGAAAAGTGTACCTGATTTTACCTCTGATTAGATATTTTACTGCTGAGTATGCAGAGGGGAAAAGCTCCCTGCAATAACCTGGAGTAGCAGAGAGAACCAGGTACTTTCAATATTATTAAGTCCCTTGGTACTAATCCTTTAAGCACCCTCCAGCAGACTGGGAAGTTGATCTAACCTTTGCTGTCAGTACCTATCAACCAGCCTTGCACTCAGTAAATGAATGAGCTGAGCAGGGTCAGTGTTGCAAACTTACTGTTTATTTGAGGTTCTTGCAGTAACTGGTGTCTCATTTCAGATTTACAGTAGTATGTTTTAAGTTATATTTAAGCACAATCTGATTTTAAGTATGTTTTGGAGGTTTGGTTTTTGGTTTTGCTTTTGTTTAATTCCAGAGTCTTTGCTTTTAAAAAGGGGGAAAAAAAATCCCTCAAAATTATGTGTGGTTTCTTTCACTGTTTCAAAAGTTCTTAAAGGTTTTTATTTCAAACCAAGCGTTTGAACTTTTTGTACTACTTAGAGATGCCACTACTAAAGGAAATCTTTACCTCTGTTGTTAAAATTTAAAGATCTCTTGCGTCATGATCCAATAAATGATTTTGTATTCTACCAAAGCTGCTCTAAAATTGGAGGACAGAAAGACTGATATACAGCAATGAGAGTTTTGGTAATTGTCCTTGACCTTTTCTGCACAGCCAAAACAAGTGCTCTTTAACCTTTCTGTGATAGAAGAGGCTGCTGCCTTTTTTCACACCCCAGAGTGTGTGTTAGAGGTTATCAGGAGTTTTGTAGCTCTTCCAACTCTATATTTTGAGATATATACTGTAAATCAGTAAACCAGGTAAAATGAGGCACAAGTACAGGAGTGCAGTGCACAGGATCTGTCTTGATGCTGGAAGGGCTGTGAATACACACCTGTATTATTTAGTGGACTATTCTAGGTGGCTAGAATTCTATTTTTCTTTAAGTCTAGCCAAGATTTCCATCTTCATGAACAACTATTCATGAATCTTCATGAACAAGTATTCGTATTTCTATCTTCATGAACAACTCCAGGCTTGATTTAGCTTCCATTGCATGATAAAGGTATCTGGAGCAAGAGTGAGCACTGAGAAGGTTCCCAGACCTGATACAAATCCCTGTATCATGATGTGAAGGTCAGAGTCTTAATTGATTCTCTACCTGAGGAAGGCAGACCCTTGCTTGTCCTTTCCCATGAAAGTCTCCTAATTGTAAAGCTGGAGGCTAGATTTGCCAGTCTTTTAAAAAAGTGAGGGATTGTCTCCTCAGCCCCGTGATAAGGGCACTCCCCAGGCAAAGAGAGGACTGGAGATTGATCCATGCTTCCCATATCAAGTGCAAAACCTACTGCAATCCTAATTATTGCACTGCTATGACACATTTATCATCACTCTTCCCTATCCCCCATCTCTGCTGGGTGTTTCACAAGACAAGAAGAAAGCTGAGAATGCCAGCCCTGTCACTGCATTCCTGGTCTGGAGAGGGACAAAGGCATGGTGGTGCTTATTTATTTTGTCCATGAATGAAATGCTCTGCTCCTAGGTTGTTATGAAAAGAAAAATAGAAGCACACCTTCCACCTCTATTTCTAGCTGGTTTTTTTAAAAGGAAAGTATAAGTTGCCTGCCTGTGTTTAAAAGGTTCTCAAGTCCTGCAGGGCTGTGGATCCTGTCTGAATAAAACCAGCTAACACAGTTCAGAGCTCCTTAAAATAGGGCTTCTGTAAATTTTGTGGAGGGATGCGGGTGTCCAAAAGCCAAGCATCACCAAGTTTTAGTCCTGTGTAGTGTTGGGCTGTAGGGACAATGCTGGCATTCTCAGCTTGCTTTCCTGTCTTGTGAATTATTTTAGTAGAGGCAGTGGATAAGAATGAGTAATTATGGAGGTGTCATAGCAGCACCATAATTAGGATTGCATTGAGCTTTGCAGTTAAATTTTACGCCTAATGCTCCCCTGCTGTCCCCCATCAGTGCACCACATTTGAAGTACAGCTACAATTAAACCATCATAAAACAGAGTACACAACTAGACAAAATGATTAAAAGGAACCTGAAATCCATGTGCTCTTAGTCTGGAATGACTTTCCTATGACATTGGGTGTTCTTGCTGTAGGTTGTAGATTTCCAAGCACTTCAGTTTGGTAATTTCTCACTCTGCCCCTCTATTAATATTATAGTATATCACCTTGGGCCCTATTATTTGTCCAATTGCAACATCCACTATGACAGAATAGAACTATAAATATTCTTGGCTCTGTTTATGCTTGAATAGTTCAACATGCCTCAGATGCCTAGGCACAGTTTGTGAGCTATATAATAATCCATAGGATATAAAGCCAGTTCTCCTTTTGAAATATGCATTGGGGTTTGTTTTCTTTAGCTTGGATATTCACATCAGTGTTGTTTTCCAGGAAGCAGGCAGAACATGAATGAAAAAGTCTCACTGTGCTGTTGAAGCCCAGAACACCTGCATAAAACTGCTGGAGTTTGAAATAACCCCGGGGTATTTTTGGCTTGTTCTTCTTTTATAAAGCATTTGTTCATTTCTTTTTTCCTGTGGTATTCTGTATAAGGCATGAGGTACCATCCATCTGGTAGAATACAGACAAGAGGGAATACATGGCTTAATTTGGAGGTTTAAAAACTAAATGAAACACCTATGTACTTATTGAATCAAACAAACTAACTAATGATTCGGGTGTAGGGGTTAGGTTTTCAAGTCTGCTTCAAACACCTGCATTCTTTAGCAAAGCATGTAGGGGTGGAGACATGCCCCAGATTATTGCCAGGTGTGACTGTGTGTGTCAGGAATTCAGAAATCCCTTTGTCTGTGTCCAGTGGCCATGTGCAGAATTGGCACACCCAGCCCATGGGTGTGTGTGTGTTGTGTGTGTGTTGGTGTTGGACACTGCCACCTTATTTGATGGCAGTGGCAGTGAGAATCTCTCTGACCTGCCCTTTTCCAGACACATTGTCTGGGATCTACTTCTGCAAAGTTATTGGGCTCCATGGAGCAGTAACAGAGAGCCTGAGTTACACAGGAATTTGTGTTTCCTCATCTAATGAGACTAACATTTGTGGGCGTACTACAAATTAATGCAGCATTCTGATGTAGGGCTAAGCAGGGGTCCTAGCAGCAGGTTTTCCTTTTGCTTACAAGTTGTTCTGCTTGTAAAACCATTCAGAGAATCCCTACCAGAGAAACTTATTCAAATGTAGTGAAGTTCTCATTTATAAAGACCTTACTTCAGGAGGAAGATGGGTTACTGTAATTTTTGCAGGCATGTGTCCTGTTCCAGAAAATATTTAATTGCTTGAATATCCTGTTGCTTTTCTCTAAAGCCTGCAATGCACTTCAGACAGAGGAATATATTTTACTCTAGGAACTTTCTCAATAAACGAAATGTTATTTATTCTATTTTTGTTACACTTTGCACTACGAAAGCGTGGATATCTTTTAATAACTCATTAAACTGACAGTCATTACAGTAGATTAATTTAAAAACATTAGTGAAAACACTGTAAACTGCACTGAGGCCAAAATGTGTACAATCACCAAAGTTTACTAAAGAATGCCATCTAGAGGGCTTTGACAGAGCAGGAGCACTTTAATGTTTTCAGAGGAACATCACTGCAGTACCTCTGTATTTTGTCTTAGCTTTATGCAATCATGGTCAAAATTCAGCTTTCTGCATGAAGCCATGAGCAAGCTTTTTTTTTTACTGGTGACAGGGAATAAGCTGAGGTTAGTTTCATCATTTTTCTGATTGCTGAAATGCAATTTAAAACAGAGTGCAGTTTACAGGTTAGAGGTTTTATCTCCTGTGTATGCAGCAAGATTTTCAGTTTTCATTCACTTCATCTTTTTGATGTAGAACATAAAAAAGACTTTTCAGATGGAACTGCATAATAAATATTTGCATCATTCCTTACAGTAGAGAATAATAGGTAAATGTCCTCTTGTGAATATAGGTGAGTGAAACTGTTGAAAACATGAGGAATAGTTTTTTCTTTCTACTGCTGCCTGTGTCTTAACAGGCAGTGAAACAAAGCTTTATAATTCTGAAAGCAAAGAAATTTTGCTTGAAAAGAGGAAAAAAAAAAGAAAAATTGAGTTGCAATAATAGTGTTCATGAAGTTCATTCAGTAGAAAGGAATGAAAGGAACTCTGTAACAATCCTACAAGGTAACAAAAAACATATTCACATCCTTTTTTTTTTTTTTTTCTTTCCACCAATAGTCCATCAGTTAAATATGTGGGTTTCTTGTCAGGATGGTAATTGGCATTTCATTTATGTGACAGGGCTGTAGTCACATCACTCCCTTGGAACCTGGGTAAATGGGCTTTGGAATGCATTTTGTGTGAGGAGATACAGCAGCAGTGCCAAGTAAACATTAATTTTTGAATTTGAATTGAGTAATGTTGGGGATCCAGGGCTTTCTTATTAAAAAGATGATCCTGCACCTCTTGGTAAAATGGGGAAAATAAATACTACCATATGTACTCTACTCTGTCTTCCATAAATACCTGCTGGGTTACCTTTCAGATTGCAGTCTTCTCATCTTAATATTCTGAGCAAGACTTGACTTTATACCCTGTAGCTCCTGATGATTCATTTCTGAGGGCAAAAGGAGGAGAGAGACTGGGAAATGGCAGCAAGTGGCCTCTGGTCTTATTTTGAATGGGCTGAGAACTTAAAAGGGCACAAAAGTGTGTGTGAATTTCCTTTTTATGTTTAAGACAGGAAGGTACCAATTTGGTCCACTTTCAACTTTATTTTTAGGGTAAAATGAAAACAAGTAGTCCCAGCAGGAACCTCCCCATGTGAATACAGAGAGGTTATGTAGGGACATGTAGAGAGATCTGTCTTGGGCAAATCTGAGCTTTGATTCAAGTTTTAGATGTGCCTAATTGTGAGCTGGTTTTAGCTTTTCCTGAGGAAAAAAAATGGAGTGAAGATTGCCCATGAAAGGATTTTCTTCATTTCCTCTTTCCTTTCTCACTTTGGCTTCACTATAAATGATGTAGTTGAGTGCACCCATTATGGAGAAAGGACCAAATATTACATTCTGATAATAAATGTACAGTTGAGCCTGTGATGGAAATCCTTGCTGATATAAAGGAAGATTTCTCAGTGTGGCTTTGTAGAGGGGGAGAAAAAAATAAAAAAGCTTTTGCACTTTCTGGAGACTCAGGCAGAAGGGAATAAATTGTGCTGGTTATTTAAGTCCAGATTTTTGTCAGGAGAAAAATCAGTGTGAGACAGTAAAGAATGAGGCAGAGAGAAGCTCAGGTCTCCAGCAGGCTCTGTGCTTTCACAGCATGGAAGTTGGATTTGGTCCTCCCCAGCCAAAGAAAGGAGCCAGTCTGTTTTATTTGTATTTTAATGCAGCATAAGATTAGATGAGATTCCGTGTGTGTACAGGCTTTCTTTTTTTATGGATGACTCTTTAATATTTCCCTTCAATTATTACTTCAGCAGATCAGTGTTGCAAAAGCTGCTGGTCAGAGGCTCCTGAAAGCTGCTGGCACAGAGGTAATTTCAGGGAGACAGGGAGTGATGTTGGGTGGAATTGTGCTTGTGGATGGGCACATAAAGAGCCTGGGAAGGAGCAGAGCTGCTGTCAGCCCCACAACCTAGATAGCAATATTAACAAGTAATTAAAACTCCATTCCCTCCTTCATCTTCCCCTGAACTGTTCCTCACCTACCTTTAAAAATAACCTAAAAACTGGTTATGAATATTAACCTTTCTGCTGCTGCAAAAAAGCACAACGTGTGGTGGTGGATTAATAATTAAAATCAGGAAACTAAGAGCACAAACACTCGAGGGAGTCAGCAGCAATAACGTTATTGAAACAGCCAATTTAAGAGTCAGAATTTCTCAAATAATTTAAATGTTAACTTTTAAGATGACCTATAAAAGATCAAACAACATATAAATCATCAGCAACCACACCAACTTTTTGCATAATTGGAAGTTTGTAATTGTCCTGTTTCTCTGTCTCTCTGTGTTAGGAGAAACAGCAAAGCCTCAGAAACTCAGAGAGCTTTTTAGAGGGGTTATACACAAACAAATGAGATTTGAGCACTTCAAGTAATATAAACACTGCAGCCAGAGGAGAAGAGGTGAGGGAAAAGAAAGATAAATTATAAGATGCTGTGCAGCCAACATTAGGTTTTTGCCTATAATCAGACCTGCCCTAATACAAGGGTGATCTGAAGGTCTCTGTATTATGGTATAGCCACTGGTATATTTGAACAAAACCCAAACCTGTCCTGCAGGTTTTGTAAGGACTCCTGGGAATTGCTAGCCTTCTTCTAAAGCTGTGGCTTGTTTATTTTTAACCCAGGCAATTTTTTTTGGTCACATTTCTTGTTTTGCTCTAATTTTCTTTCTGCCTCTTGTTTGTTGAGAAGAATATCTTAGTCTGATCTGCTGGCATTCTCCCAAAACAAATTTTTCTCCAAGCTCTTCCTGGCTTTGTGCTTGGATCAGGCACCCAAAGCCCTTTAGACCTTGGGAAAAATCTCCTGTGAGACATGTATGTGTCACAGTGGGTTCTAAACAAAGCAAATTAGTCCATACAAAATGCTGGTTTAACCTTCCTGCATGGCCCTGTCTTGTACAAAGTTAATGGGAAAATCCGAGCCAAGATTTCCCTCTCTTCTATCTCTGAGGCTGCATCCATGACATTTCCATAGAGCTGTTGCTTGGTTTCTATTTCTTCCTCTTTTCTCTTTTTTTAATTTAGGAATGGAGGTCATTGTCAAAATAACTTTTTTTTTTTCTCTCTTTAGTTTTTCAGCTGCTGCCTCTTTGAATACCTATTTGCACTGAAGGGCCTCTAGATGTGCTTCAGAGGCAGCCTGCCAAAATTTCAGAACCCTGCTGTTTTTCAGTGAGGACAGACCACCCTCTCAGATACTGATCTCAATAAAAGAGAGTTTTTGTCATCAATAGTGACTAACAATGGGAAAAGCATTAAATCTCAGAGATCTAAAATGAAATAGATGAGGAGTAAAAAGCTTTCATGCAGTGAAATTTATTCCCTGGACATTAAACAAGGAATTATTGTATCTTCTGCATTATTCTTCTGAATTATTATATCCTTCTGGTTGCATAAAGACACAAGAAAACAGAGGAGCAAGGGTTTCACACCAAAGATCTGAAATCTTCATGAATGTTAAAAAAAAAATGTGGTAATGTTTGCCTCCACTATAAGTGCTGAATATTGCTCATTTTTCAGTTGAAAGTTATCTCTTCTGTCTTTTCCCCTGTCCAAATAGTCTTGCTGTTGTCACACTGATTGAAGGTGACTTACCTTTTCCTTACCTGGGGTAAGTTCCTGCTGTCTGAAAAATGAGGGGCAGCTCTGTGCAGCATTTTCTCTGGAGTCTTTCTAACTGGGGCTCTGCCTGGGTGCTACAGGTCCTCCTGATTTTCAGCACTCCAGGAGGCAAACTTGATTTAAATCATAACACCAGAAGTAAAATATGTATGGGTGTGGGGAAAGTACTTTTTTAAAGTAGTTTGGGTTATGTAAGAATTTATAATAGGAAATAAAACCTTGAAAGTCTCCATTTCTTTTTCCCTCTTCATCATTTGTATTAAGGATCCAATGTCTAGTCTTTCTAATTTGAAGCATGTTCTTTGCCACAGCCACACCATGCTTGTAAATTCTACGTGCTGCTGCAGCATCCAGAAGCCAATATTATGATGTAAACCTTGTAATTCCCTTTGCTGTCCAGCAAAACAGGAAGATACAGTTTTTCCATTCCCCAAAATCCCTGTCCTTCCCTATATTTTGGAGGTAACTTAGAATATTAACTATTCAGCTATGTGCATGTATCACCTCTCATCCACCCATCTCCTCCTTGACCAACCATCATTAACTGTTTGAACTCTACAAGAGCAAAGATCAGGTTTGAGGAAATGCTTAAATGAATAAAACAGTACAATGTGAGAAAGAAATAGAAATGTGGATTTTTGAAACTCGATTAAGGGTAATTTAAGGGAGACTTGAATACTCTCCACTACCTTCATCCTACTTCTAGGTGCCTCTGATTACCCTGCCTTCATCTCTCTGCTCTACCTTCTTTTTCTGCGCTGTATATTTTCTTCTCCCCCTGTTAGTCTGTTATATCCTCATTTGTATACGGTGTGTTTTGCCTCCTTTTTCAGGAGTAGGCCTATTTCTTCCCCTTGAGCACTCTCATTTCCCTCTCCATTGCTCCCCCCACTTGCCTGAGATTTTCAATCACCACTTTGTGGCAGTGGTCTCTGAACCTCCCTGTGCTCACATTGCTGTACCTGCCACCGAAAGAAAACCACATTCCCTGATTCATTTTAGAAAAGATTTCACAGTATGTCAAGATAAAAGGGCTTGGGGATATAAACAAGCTCAGAAATATTTTGAGATCAGGTAGATGTAATTAGAACACAGGCTGTTGATTAGATTGCTTTATTTTGCAACAATGCGAGTTTAATCATGTTGGAAATTGGTTACGGGATTTCTTGTGGTGATTAGATATTTCTATCATGTTTTAGTCTCCTTTAATTACACAAATAAATACTGGTTGTTTACTTTTTCAGTTTACTTTTTTTTTCTGTCAGTGTGCAGACAGTATCTGGGCCTGCTGCTCAGCAGCCACGCTGTGTGACCAGATTCCTCATGGCACCTGCTGGGAGAGGAGACAAGAGCTCAGCAGTCTTCCTCCACAAGAGGATTGCTCACTACCTGCTTTCCAATCCATCCCTTTCGCTGATCAAACTCTGTCTTCCTCTGTCCAAAAAACCCCAGACTCCAAAGTCTGTGTGACTATGTCCAGTTCAGGCTACACAGAAATGCTCTTCTTGAGCAAAACCACAAAAAAATCAAAATAGCACCTTGATGCCTGAATTGCTGTGGGTAAGTGCAGGGCCCTGTTGCTATGTGATGCACTGAGCAGGATCAGAACTCAGCCTATATGTCTGGGATATCCTTCCAGAGCAATGTGGTGGGCTGTAGGGGTGGCCCAGGGGTGGGACTGCCATGGCAATGTGATGGCAGTGCTGAGGAGCACATTTGGTGTTGAGGAGCACATTTGGTGTTGAGGAACACATTTGGTGTTGAGGAACACATTTGGTGTTGAGGAACACATTGGTGCAGGGAGCTCGGGGTGCAGCTGCAGGTTCTCCTCTGGGTGGGAGCCCAAGACAAGAGGCCATGAGCTGCCACCCTGTGCACAGCAAAGGGCACAGGGAGCTGTGGCACAGCCAGGTGAGGGACACTGAGAGACAGGACAGAAGCCCCTGGCTCGGTGGCTCAGGAGGAACAGTGAGACTGGTGCACTTGGATGTGAGGGGATGAGAGCCCAGGGTTCCTCTGCTCAGGGTCCCTCCCTGGAGGCACCAGCTCAGGCTGTTTCTGTGTTACTGCACTCTGGATAAATGGCATTGTGCAGTGGGACATCTGAGACTCTGCTGTGGGAATCCTGGGATTGAGCCAGTGGGGAAACCTGGTCTGACTGTGAGTGGGTGTGCAGGGAGTCAGGCAGGGACCTGCCAGGTCACTGGAGCCACCCCTGTGAAGGGGTGACAGTCCCAGAGTGACAGTCTGTGACATTGGGAGTGTGAATCCAAGAGAGTTTTGTGAATTATCACATGGGAAAGTTTCCTTGACAGCAGGACCTGAGTTTAGATGGCTTTTCCTGCACTATGCACAGCTGGCCCCAACTCTTCCCTCTCCAGCAATGCTCACATCCAGTCTCCTGTGGAGATGCACCCACACCCCTTTATTTATATATATATATACACACATATAAATGTGGTGCCAGGCTTGCAAAAGTGGGCAAACAACTGACATAGGAATCAGCAGAAACATCTCAGCATTCTTTCCTTCTTCCATCCCTTGGCCTGTGGGGCTGCAGTCTCACTGAAGCAAGGGTTCCCTATTTCCTTGGCAGTGCTCATTAGCTCCCTGCCGGGCTCTGTGTTGTCCCTGCTATGTGTGGCACCACTGGCTGCCGGGGAGGGACAGCAGAGCTGTCACACCCCTGCCTTTGCTGCTTGAGAGCAGTGCAGGTGGCAGCAGGAGTGGCCAGGTTAGGCTGCCATTCCCACAGATCAGGTTTTCCACTGTGGACATACCAAGGTTAAGCTAAATGCTCCTCCCAGGCTTCTGCATGGGGCATGTGGCCTTCAGCATGGCTCATTGTCCTTCAGCATGACAGTGGAAATTTATGGGATCCCAGGAGACTGAGTGCGCCAAACTGGGCCTGATAATCTTGCAGGAAAACAAATTTGTTGTTTCAATTATCCTCCCACATTTTGAGCCTCTTCTCACACCTACCTGGGCAGATTATTCAGGCTCTGCCTGGGCTTCCACTCTTATAAAGTTTCTATGGTGTCTAATGCACCCACAGGCTCAGCAGATAACAATTCTATGGCTTTATTGATATATTACATAACAAATCATAGCTATCCTCCCATAATTATTCACAATTGCCGAGAACTAATTTTATCTTCTTCCTAGCTCTACTCTGAAGTGCCAAATACAGTCTGCTTCAAAATTTGCAGGTATGTGTTGTCTTGCAGGCAGGCACCACAATTTCCAGCATTAATGTTCCTCTAACATTAAGGAATGGGTGGCTTAGTATGTGATTCTGCATTATTGAGGCTTAGAAGCTATTCTGCATTTATCTGCCAGGCTAAATTCTATAAAGTAAACTTTAAAATGGGTTGTTAACAGAATTTTTCCTGCAACAGAAGTCTATTAAACTTTGCGTAATCCCTCTGTGTGCCATCCAGAACTCCAATTAAAAGTGTAGGACATGGCAAAAAGCAGTAGCAGTGTGTGTACATATCCACACAGCAATATTGTCCTCTTGGGGTATGTTGCAGGGGATGAAGAGTGTGACAGGTAAAGGCTTTTGTGTCTCTTTCCCCTGTAGATTGATTTTCGGAACTTAATTCTAATGTGTACACTGGCTTCAACTTCTGATGATATGAGAAACTGTTCCTGAAAATAGGTCAACATGGTGAGGAATTAAAGGGAGAATATTGAAAAGGAAATAGAAAAATGAATTGTGTGATACCAAGAAGATAATGTTGATGAGAAGTCCAGAGAAAGAGATGATAGTAGAAAGATAAGGAGTGTATTTGAATATGCAAATTTGAAACATGTGAAGACCTACAGAACAAAATAGAGGAGATCTGAATAGTAAAATCAAAATTTTGATTAGTTATTTCAAGACATGAATAGAGAACATGGTCCTCATAAGGACAGCTCTATTACTTTCTCTGTTAGAGAGTGAATGTTCAGTCCTGCTTCCTCACTTCTTTTTTTTTTAATTTAAGGTTTTCTGTGGCAATATTGCATTTTATTCAACCAAACCACCGTTGCCTTGGCCATGGATAACTCCAGAAGCATTATCAAAACTTTCTGTGGCTCATAAGCCTGTTTCTTAATACTAGAGTTGCCTATCAGAAAGAGTGGTCTTAAATTCCTGGAGTGAATGCTCCTATGGTGAAACGGGCTTTGTCAACCAAAGAAAATAATGTGAAGTTCATGTCTCCAGTTTAATGTATTTCTCCCTCTCTCCTAGTTCACCCAGGTTAGGAAAAATCAGTTCAAATCTGATGCTGTTAAAACTTTAAAAACATAACATAAAAAGAGAAGCATTTCTCCATAGCAAATACCAAAATATATTTGATTACACCTCCTAAATGTAAGTGTGATAAACCAGTTTTTAGCAATGCCTTCTATAAGATCTCTCAGCATAATAACTAGCAACTCTGTGGCAGCATAATCCATAAAGGCAAAAGAACACATAAAAGATGTAGTAGTCAGAAGAGATGAATACAGGGCATAGATTTCCTTCTGAAGTCCAAACTGTGTCGTGAGAAGAAGGACATTTAGATGCCTTTCCATCCATAAAAATCAGGATGCCTCATCTTTACACTTTTGAAACTAAGTACTTATCTCTTAATGAGATAAGTAATGCTTTTCCTTAGGCCAAAGTCACAGAATACAGAATTTCAGGGTCTCTGGTGTAAATTAGATTTTACTACCCCATCCATGCTTGGGTTAAGAGCACTGACAGATGTGTGCATTCTCTTACAGGGAGGTGACAGAGGCTGACCAGGTGCCACCAGCCCTTCAAGCTTCTCCTCCCTGCAGTCCCTGGTCCCACAGTGTTTATCCAGGGACAGAGGTCCAGTGGGGTGAGTGGTTGTGGAGGATGGTTTGCAGCATGAGAGCAGCTCCCACAGGACAGGTTATTTACACATGGATTTTTATCCATTTGGGCGAAGCAGAGATTGCCTCCCCTCCTGAGGTAGCTGCACGTTCTGAGCAGGACTTGTGAGGCTCAAGAAGCTCCTGAGTTTCATTCACCATCATTAAACAGTAATGATAATGTTCTCTGGTTCCACATCATTTTCAGTCCAGCAGTGTCAAAATCCAGGACGTGTCCCCGAGACAGAAAATCGGTGTTGTCATTTTAGCCATGCAGATGATGAAGCAGAACGGGGCCATGAATCTGTCCCAAGGACAAACACAGCAGGACTGTGGCAATGGTAGAAACATTAATGGGGTTTTTCTGGCACAATCCAAAGGTGTCATTTCCAGCAGACCAAGAGCTAGACCCTAGGCTGAGGGTGAATCTTGGGGGAAAGATGTACAATGATTATACTGATTCCTTCTCCCTTGCCACAGGCTTAATGTTATTTAATGATTGTTTTACAGCATTGCCCCTGGGCTCTGCTCTGCTAGGCTCCTTGCACACAATTAAAAACAGAGATAATCCTTACCCCAAAACTTAGGTTATAGACTGTTACAACTTTAAAGTAACCAAGATTTCCCTAGAGAGAAAAAAACCCCAAACCCTAATTTGAGTGACTGTATTTTAGCCAGAATGCTGGGGAATTTTTCCAGTGCTCTCACAGAAAAATGAGATACCATTTACTGTGTTTATCATTTACTAATATGCTACATGACAAATTAAAATGAAGTATACTAAAGATTTTATTATCATTATTTTAATTGGTTAATTCAAATCTTCTCTGCAATGCAAGCTCTAAAGAAAAGAAAAGGTGAGATTGATGTGGTTTTTATTTTACTTTTTTAAACTTTTTTGTGGTTTTAGGTCTGAGGTAAATGTGCTAAACAGTAAATCCCAACCTGACAGATTTCATCAGGTCTCTGTATAACAAGCACTCTTTCAGTCTTAAAATGCCACCACTGTATAAACCTTTTCAATGTTCCCTCCTGTTCTCAGAGCCCTTTATAAATGCATTATGATTTTAAAAAGATTTCATTTCTCACAACTCCTGCATTAAGAAGGTAAAACCAATTGCATCGTTTCCAGGATGTTGTGACCTGAGGTAATTTCCAGAGTGCTTGAATTGAAACTTTTATGAAGGATACACTTATTTGGCCTCTAACAAAAAAAAATGTGATTGCATACATTGCCTAAGTTGTTAAAGATTAAAAAAATGCCCATAAATGTGGTTGTGTCTCTTTAAGTATTTGGGGTATACTAAAGAAAGTAAATAACACTACAATTTTCACTGCAGCATCCGACAGCTGGCTGGCTTTAAATCTTAGTGGAAACAACATTCTGGATGCTCAGAGCCTCCACTGTTCCATTTCAGCTGAAGGCAGGATTACTTGAGCTGTATTATATCCTCCATCTCATTTTCAGCTCTATTGCACCAATTATGCAGCCTGGAGGCTTATAGAGGCTTATATTGAGTTTCAGATAGATATAAGAAAGTCGCCTATATTCTCTGTGATAAAAATAGTCATTAATTACTGAGATTTGTAAACTGCTTAGCATCCTTCTTAATGTGCTACATCAGGCACTTTACTGAATTCTATAGCTAATCACCAAAAAAAGTGTGGGAAAAAATACTTCTTGAAGAATGTGATCTTTCTTAGCTGGAATTGAATGCTGGAGTTAGAGGGATGAACAGAAAAGGCTCAGCCACTTCAGTACGAATTTGGTTTTCAAGGGCTTCGTTGTTTGTGTCTATAAAATCAATTAAACATTGATGCTGGAAGGAGCCCCTTGTGCAGGGTTCACCAATATAATCACAGGTCTTCCTGAATATGCACAGTGGTGTGATTGCACATGTATATCTTAAAAAAAAAAAAAAAAAAAAGAGAAGCCTTATCTGAATAGAAAATATATTTTCAAGTATATGAGGGTACCAGAGTGAATTAACAAAAACTCTTTTGGACTTCTTCAAAACAACAACAAACCCTTGCTAAATTTTTACCCATGTGAATTTGCACCAACCACAACAACGACAAAATGGTGAATTATCATTCATCTCTTGGTGGGCTTTCACAAGGTGAAAGCCAATCAATAATAATTTTAAAAATCCATTCAAATAATGTTTTAAATGTCTGAACTTCATATTCCAAGTCAGACAGAATAAACAGTTACTAAGGGAGTAACTTCAGCTTCAGTTTGTTGTTTGTTGTGGTGGTCGGAGTTGTTGTTGTTGTTGTTATTGTTATTGTTTCTTTTTCAGAGTAAGAAATTCAGTCTATTAAAGGAAAACTCATTGAACCTGGGTGGGTTTTAAACATCTATTTACCACCTAATTTTTCATAATTTGAAAAGTCTCCATATGCAGCTTTTCCTTGATTCTCCTGAGATGGATGATTTAATTACAGAAGCAAATGGGTTTGAGTCTTTTATGGCTTCCATTACCACAGGAGAGAAATGCCTCTCTGTGCATAACTTATCCACATAAACTTGCCCCTTTAGTTGGGAAACAGCAATATCAAGATAAAAAGAATAATCCTAAAGCCATCTAGACAGAAAGATAATCCTAAAACCTTCATCTGTCTTGCAGCTGAAAAATCACAGTCAGAAGGTGAGTTTTTACAATAGAACCAGTTAGTGTGGATTCTCTGGAAGTCTACTGGGCTGACTAAAAGCAGAACCAGACTCTAAAGCAAAGCAGCAGTGAAGACTGAGATGTTTGGAGGTATTAACTGAGTCACAGCAGAGGTTTCATCTATTCCACAGCTGCATCAGGCTCCAGACATGGAGAAGCATTAGCAGATCAGCATCCATTGCTCAATGCCAAGTCCTTCAGGAGCAAAATGAAAACAGAATCCAAAACTTACCTGAGTAACTCTGGACAACTGAATTTATTCTATTCTTCTATTACCTTTTGTGGTATTAAATATTATGAGTGAACTACCATTTTAGACTGTACCAATCTTTATGTATTGCAACACTCCCTAAGAGCCAAATTGTGAAACTGTGAACTTAACTATGTTTAGGACTTCAGACAATCACACCTCACAGTTTCCAAAATAATGTTCCATCATTGACAGAAGGCAGCTTATTTATTTTTTCACATTTGACTATTTTAGGAAAATTTTGAAATATTTCATCTCAACCTGCTTTTCTAATATTTTCTTCTTACTTTCTTCTTCTTGATAATAATGACAAGCCCAAATAGGGCCTTACTCATTTATATCTGTGTTTGTTCATGTCCCTTTAGATTTGTACCTCTGATGTGGTATGGGAATCTTCTTGATGGAGTATCCAAGCACTGCATGTGGCTCTTGAAGTTCTGTGAGCAGGTAGAGGTAGATGAATTCATCCTGGCAGTTTTGAAGTGTCAGAAACAGCAGGGACCTGAAAAGAGAAAAGGCTTCTCAAATTATTTACCATTAATTACTTTTAGTGAAGAGTACACTTAGCATTTTAAAGATGCAAAGAAAATCTATTGCTGACTGAGAAAGGTATCTGCATGAATTGAAATTTTTTATTTTCTCCCAGTATGTATTCCCATCTTTTAAATTTCACCCAGTGTTTTTCCTGACCTTCATATCTTTTGCAAAAAGGCAATTACTATTCATGGCATTTTCCATCAGATTTGTTTGCTGTTATGCATTGGTTCTAAAATTACAGGTCTCATCCAGTTTTAATTTTTTTCCTTGTCACCGATACTATTACAGATTATGCCATGGCTGTGCACCAGAAGTATTTGCAACGCCGTGGAAAGGAGAAATAGGCTTCTTAAAAACTCACATCCTTATTTAATGCTTTCATACTATTTCTCTATTTAGGAAATGGGACAACCTGCAATGCAGATTTCATAGCTTTTAAACACTAATTTACTCTTAATACTTTTTTTCCCCAATTTGCTGCAACAAGATAATTGTACTGACTGTGCAATGGTGAGTAAAAAAAGATTGGAGTATGTGGCATTCTAGTGTTTTTGACAGCCTGATATATTGCAGCTAGAAACATACAAGTCTTTTCAGTGTTATTCCCTTGTGCTCATTAAAACTGAGAACAAGCTTTAGGAATCTGACACTACTTTACTCTCTGCTTTTAAGGAAAAGCAGAAATAAGCCTTTTGCACCGATCTCCTTCACATGTTCATGCTTGTGACCAAGGGGCTAATTTCCTCTTTCAGTTTGATTCTCATTTTCAATCTGAGTCTGAAGGAAAATGAGGATGGAGATGGCCGAGCAGCACCTGAATATCTGTGAAATCCAATGAGAGCATTCTGTGCTGCCTACAAGTAAGGGCAATACCTGGCTCTGCTCCTGTTATCCCTGTGAGATGGTAGCCAAGGAGAAGGAAATACATGATTTTGTAATGTAAGAGAGGAGACGAGCAAGTCAAATAATTTCTGTTTAATCTGACCTTTGAGCACACTCCCAGTGCAGCCTGAGCTTTCTGTCACCAGCTCAGCTGATTTGTGGCTCTTGTCCCTCGTGCCAGATTTCCTTTTTGCACAAACAGGAGGGCTGGGGAGGGGAATGCTTTAGACTTAGTCAGAAGGATGCAGTGAAACAGCATTCCTGATGGGGTTTCTGCTAATGGGCTCAGTCCTGTGCAAATGCTCTAAAGCTCTAAAATAGTTTCACAGAAACTCCTTTCCTCTCTTTATAGAAGTGTATCTTGGGTTATAGTAAAATTTGGATAACATTCTGCCTTCTTCCTTATAAATCACCATGGATAACAGAATAGGAAACTTCACCCCAGAGAAGGGATTGGGTCACACAGCATAAAAGTCAGTCCTGGAAAGAAAAGAATATTCCTGACAAGTGTTTAAATGCTATATGCCCTTTCTGCTCCTAAATGGGGAAAACTAAGTGATGATAACTCTGCCATGTGCCTTAGGTTCCCTGGGTTGACACTTGACACTTGCCTTATGTCACTCATATACCTCTGTGGCCATAAAGATTTGATTAGGAGTGTGGTAGTTCAGCAGAGCAGAGTGAAAGGTGGGCTATCATTCTAGCAGATAAATGCCTCAAGTAAGTCAGCCTGACTCTTGTACTTTGAGTTTAGTATCTATTGTACACCAGCCAAACCAACCTTTTAGATTTAATGGGACAGTCTCTTGACTTTCTGAAAGTTGCAGTTCACCAGGCATTATTCCAAAAAGCATTCATTTCCAGCACTGAAGTGACTTTCAGGATCAAACCACGCTTTGCATCTCTGGTTTTCACTAAGATTGAACTCCATCCATTATCCTGTGAAAACTGAAGACAAAGTAGAAGTGCTTTTCTCTCTCACTTAATCACCACCATTAAGAGCTATGGTTTTAAGGGCAATGCCCAGTGGCAAATTTTCCCATTAAGGAGTACTGTGAGAGCTACCTAAGCCTGGCATAGGAGATATTAAGTTCTGTCCCATGAAAAATATAAAAAGCAAAATCTTTCTGTTCACTCTGCCAGATGAATATTTAGAGGCAAAATTAAGGCTTTTAAAAGGTTATGTCTTTTAATGAAGGTGCAATATTTGTAGTCTAGTAAAGGATTATGGAGCTCAACAAATTAAATGATAAAACATTTTCTTTTTTACAGAACACTGCTGTAGCGTACCTAGAAGAGAAATCTTTGTGTTTTCCCCTAAAGGCTGTGGAAGTTAGGCTTTAGATTCAACTTAAGGCTGGACAAAAATAATAGGAAAAATAAATCACAGCTGGAATTATTTCAGAAAGGAAACAGCTGGCCATGTTTTATTGACTTCTGTGTCCATGCATTCACAAATATTTGTATTCATGTGAGTGAAATTTTATTTGTAGAAAAGTTTGAGAAATAGACTTTTAGATTGTAAGCTGAAATCAGTTTCATACTATTCCAAATCCATTTCAGGTAAAAGTGAAAGTAATAGATTTCTGGTTTTCCAATTAAATTTGTCAGAAGGCTCTTTTCTCTCTCTTCCTTGAGTCCCTCTCTCTTCCCTAGGTAACACTCCAAGTAGAAATGAGTCATGATATTTGAAAAAATTCCTTCACTGAAAAGGGGGTCAGGCATTGGAACAGGCTGCCCAGGGAAGTGATGGAATCAGCATCCCTGGAGGTAGGCATGATGTTTAAGGTACTGGTTTAATGGTGAGCATGGCAGTCATGAGTTAATGTTTGGATCCATGGTCTTAGAGGTCTTTTCCAACCATAATGATTCTGTGATTCTGAATGACCTCCTTGCTGTACCAATTGCTAGCATTACCTGCCTCCATATACAAATTCAACACTCCATATAGCAGTTAAATAATGAGATTTCTGTAATATTTTGCTTTGTAGAATAACTATAGAAAACCCTGTATCAAACAGATCTTTGACAGTCCCAATATGAAAATTCTTTCTTCTTCACCCTAGGGTGATTATTGATCCATCTTCATTGGGTTTTTATCTTTCTTTCTGTGTACCCATTACATACTTCTTCCCCATCCATTACTTCTTCCCAGTCAGAAGAACCTTGATGGGCTGCTGATAACAATTTGAATCTTGTCCTTGAATATCTAAACAAGATTTGGGGAAGATGTTTAAGAAATTTCCTCCTTCTTCCTGCACATCCCCCTGCCCTTGCTATTTCCTATCACTTCTGTGCAGGTGATATCTGCCAATGAATAAGATCTATCAAGAGAGAAAGTCCTTCTCTGAACCAAGCAAATCTGCTTTGGTTGGAACACTGAAGAAGGTTCAGCAAGGAGGTTTTATTCTTGTGATACCTCCAGCAGAGCCCCACATCAGCTGAACCAGAAACCTTTGAGGTAGGCTGGATTCCAGGTGACACAGCCACATATCCTTGCAATGAGAGGAAGTCTGACCATCAGAGGCTGTGGCTAACTTTCTTAACCTAATCCAAATTATCTGGCCAGAGATATTTAGAGTTGCTCAGGAAATAAAAAAACAATACCTTTTCAAAAGAAAAACCCAGACCCCTTAACTTTCTAATTTGTTAACCTGGCTTCCCTTAATTGCCTTTGCCTCAGTCTGCCTCTTCCAGGAATGTACTTAAATATAATGAAGTGTATCATCAAGAAAGGGAAGAGCTGAAACATATCCCAAGGTGACCTACTACAAGCAGCAATATTAATTCTCTAAACACAATTTTCAAGCATGTCATAGGCTAAATGCTGCTGACATAAGATCTCCAAATAATTACAGACTGCGGCCACATTGAGAAAAATAAAAGTATCTTTGTGAGCAATTTATTTATTTGCTCTCCATAGCCTGTGTACAGACAAGTGGCAGCTGCAGATGTCTAGGTCTCATGCTATTTAAGAGATATTGGTTTCCTGCGGTAGCAATGGCAATACTTCCACTGGTGGTGCACAAACAGTGAAAATGGGTTTCATAAATTTAGCAGTATTGAACTTATTGTATTATTATATTTGGTTAAATTCTTTCCTTAGCTAGTAATCAGATAGGTAATTCTAAGCATAATCAGGTAACTCCAAAGTCCTCCAGAATTTTCAGGTGGATGTAATTTCTTCATTCTCTTTTCATCTGATTATAGAACAAGTGTCACATTCTCCAGAAGGGAAGCAACATGCTAAGAAAAGGTGTAGTAGATGTTGGTATACATAGAGCCCTTTAACTTATTAATTTTTAAAAATAAATATTTTTGTGATTCTTAACTACTTATATTTTATTCAGACTAAGTATTACTTTTTGAAACAAATAATCAATAAGCACATCTGGAAAACAACAGAGGGGCAGGAAAATTTATTACAAATCTAATATTCCTTTAGCTGGCACTGCCTCAAACTAAAAATCTTTTAACATATAAGAATGAGACAGCTCTTCTGCTTCCCCAAGAGTCTCTAGCCCTGCATTACAAAACACTTAACTGTATTTTCAAATGCTTTGCCAAAAAGAGCAATCAATTGTTTTCTATTTAAAAAGCATGGGGTTAATCTTTAATCCGAAAACTTCCTGGGAGATTTTGGGGAGTTCCTTGAATGAGGACCCTTCCCCACCTTCATTCCAGAAATACTTCAAACCAATATTAAGTTCAGTGGCGTGTTCATGTTCCCGACATTTCTGTGTTTCTGCACAGACCCTCAGAAAGCTTTTCCTTCTGCTGGTTTCCAAGGTTTTTAGCTGGCATCCAGCATGTGAGGAGCTTTGATCCCTCATTTTCCCCTCTGAGGTGTTGCTGCAGAGGACAAGGAGTGCTGAGAGGAGTCGAGTGTCTTAGAGGTTAAGATGCAAACTCTTCACCCAGATAATGAAAATTGCTCTGTTGACAGGGATTACACCTTCAAGCACTGACCTTATGCCATTCAAGTCAGTTTAAGATGCAGTTGTATAAAAGACTGCTTTAAACATAACCCCACATTATCTGTGGAGAGTTTTCCTGGTTGTTAAACAATGATGAGGAGGAGAAGCTTTATGAAAGTATCATAAATTCTTGGCAATAATTGTACGCATAATAAGTGCTGGTTGAGCTTGTGGGTTTTTTCATGTTCTGTTCTTTTCTGAGACAGCTTCTCAGCTTGGTGGAAAACTGATTGTCATCTTAGGCAGGAAATCTCACACCTTTTCCTGGACTAATTGTGGTGGGTAGAGTAGGGTGTGTAAATCAAAGTTGTATGGGGCAAAATACTATGGGATTTACTAGCAATTAATGAGAGGGAAGACTAAAATGTTTGCCCAGCAGCACCACTGGTCTGGTCACCACTGGTTTCCTCCTCATTGTGGACCTGTGACTTAAGTATGTGGTTCCTAAATTGGGTTTAGACACCTTTAGTGTTAGCCTTCAGTGTATCCCTTGGAATTAGAAAGTGGATGTGTGTAGCAGATATTCCCAGCCTGCTTTGCCTCATTGTAATTCCTACAATACTTGGTTCCTTATCTTTAACCCATTTCTGAAATCGATGGTGTCAAGCCTCTCTGGCTTCACATAATCTAATATGTTTTAAAAAATGATTTTTCTTGCCATCTTATTCTTTCTGCCTCACTTCTGCATCTTCCATCGACTTTAATTAAGCTTTCCTTGGGCTTGTGACCTTGGCAAGCTTTTAAAAATAAAGTGAACTGACTTGCAAAGTGATTTTTCCCAAGCTTTTTGTAGCCCTGCTGGAAATTCCCTTTATGTAATGTTTGAAAATATAGGCTGTTCATTTGAGATCATCATATGTGCACAGTGTGGCAACAAGGAGAAGCCTCAGCCATCTAATTATTAAATTCTAGTAAATAATTCCATTTCTTTATAATTTCTGGTTTGACTGTTCGAGCCCTTTAGGACCTAACTATACACTGTTGTTTTTTTTAAAGAAAGATAGAAAAAAATTGTTCTTTCAGACAGGCAGTATTGAAAGAAAACCTTTTTAAAAAAAGTAGAGTGCAGAGTAGAAGATGTGTAGAAATGCCTAACACAGATTCTCAGCATGCTTGTTATCTTCCTTACCATTTTTGCCCTCAAAAATTCTCAAATAGTTGGGTAGAAGGAGATAACTCTTCTTAATTCTATTTATAATTATGTTTGCCTGGCTTCCATTGGAAGTCTGAATAGCTGCTTTTGTTCTGATTTTCACTCTGTGGAACTGACACATAAATCACTGCCCACTGTCATGCTCTGGAAGGCTGGACATGAAATACTCCCAAAACTGACAGTATAGATAGTAGACCTAGAGAGGGTCTTACATTCAGAATGACTAAATGGATCTAAAACTTCAAAGGATTTTTTCAGAGGATTTGGTCTCCTCTTTCTTACTTGGAATCATTCTTTTTGCCAGTTTCTGTGCCTTGTGGATGGAAAGGAGTGGACAATCCCAGGAGCATACAATGCCACACAGAGCTTTTTGTAGCTCTGTAATTACCGGCCTTTCTCTTCCTGTGTTCATGGCAGAGCTGGAGGAGCTGGCAGAGTGTGCCTGACCTGCCCTCCAAATCCTGGCCCTTTGACAAAAATCACATTGTGCTGGAGAACCCAGCGGGGTCAAGAAATGGAGGCAATATTGGATGTGGCTGCACACACAGAGCAAACTCACAGCAGGAGGAAGGAAAAAAGCTTTTATAGGCACTGCCTAATGTACTAAATAACACAATAAAAATCTCAGTAAAGGCTGGAATTTTAGTTTTAGGTCCAGGTAAATACTACAGGGAAGACTACAGTGTGTTTTGACCTAGTGGCCAATGTAACACAACTCCTCATTTATTTTTGCTAGGAACATATTTTGGATTAGCCATTACTTGTTACTTGAAACCTCCTTTCTTAAAAAAAAAAAAAATCCAATCTCTTAAAAGAGATTATGCTCAGTGTTAGCAAAAACCGACCTTGAATTAACAGTGACTATCTGACTACTGCTAAATTCAGCAATCCTAGATATGATGCATTTAAAACTCTCCCAATTCCTAGTATTCCTGAAGCCATATTCTAGTATGCTGTAGTTTTCCACTGCAGACAAGGCTTTTTCATGTGGTTTTGAACAACAGATTTTTTTTTTTTTCTATTTAGATGCCTCATGGTAGAGCCCAGCAAACTGCAACTGATCCCTGCAGCAGTGTTCAGTACCCTGATTTTAGACCTGGAAACAGAATATCAGGACAGAAAGGTGTGATACTTTCCTAACACTGCCATGGTGCTTTTGCAATGCAGGTGCATTCTGGAATGCATTTATTCCATGCTTGGAATAAACCTGGGTGTCCCTAAAGTGCCACTGCAGTGCTGTTTATGGACACAGCCTCACTGAGCAAGAGGGGACAACTCCCTGCTGTGAAATGAGGTATTTGTCTGCCAGTGTCAGATTTAACCCTGATTTTAAAGAGCATTGATTTAGTCACTCAGTCAAATTTAATATGTAGTGTTAATGATGTCATAAAATTATTAATATCCACTCCTTGCCATCTATGAAAAGTGGATGTTTCGAAAAACTATGACATTCAAGTCACACCAGATTTCTTTTTTTTTTCTTTTCTTTTTTTCTTTTTTAAATTTAGTTTTTTGGAGTCAGTCTATTGTTGCTACTGGATTAAAGAGAAAAGTCAGAAGAAGAATGAGAGCAGACAGGTTGCAAATTATTTTTCATGTGCATTTTCCCTCATGAAGCACTCCTTGGTATTTTTAAAAGGGTTTGAGGGTTTTTCTGCTCCACTTTGGAAGGCAGGCAATTAGCTTCCACTAGGACTGCAAGCCTTGAGCCTTTTAAGTAGACTTGTATTGAAAAATGTGAGGTGATGAAGGAATAAGAGAGCTGCTCCTCACAAGAGCCTGGACCTTTGGACAATGAGGATACTGCCTTTGGAATGGAAGGGACACTGTGTGCTGTTCCACCTGGGTGCTGGGGTGAAGTGCATCCTTTTGCCTGGCATTTCACCTAAACAGAAACTTCTGCTGTCACAGAGTCTGTTGCATTCTGTGCAGACATTCTGCTCCTAAAAAACAAACACCTTTTTTCCATATGGCTTGAATTAATTCCCTGACACATTTGCAGATTGGGGGTGTTGGAGGGTGATGGAATTCTCTGCCTGTGCTAAAACACACAAAGATACAAATACTTTCTTAGAATTACTGAGGATGAAGGTATGCCCTAAAGTTTCTGAGCATAGATCGATGTTCGATTTAATAAATCTAGATAAGGGTGAGGCACTTTTTATGTCATAATCTGGAATTTGTACAGCATCAGCAAGAAACTTTCGGGCAATTTTATTCTGGTATCTGAAATTCAGTATATCTTAAGTGACTTAAAATTAAATTACCAGTTTTTACAGTCCCCCTAGGAGTTCATATGTAGTCATCAACAGTTAGGATTCTGTTTAAAATAATTAATTGCTTGCTGTCCTGATGGTATGAGCTAGTGTTCATGCAGGACAGATTTATCAGCTTGATTTTGAAGCTGTATTTGCAGGGATGTTTTGGAAATTTTCCTTTCTCTTACAGGTAGATCCAGAGCAATTGGTAAGATCTATGATCCCAGTGCCTTAAATTCTTTCTGTGTTAGTGAGTGGCTGCTCAAAGTGTATTATAGCAGGCCACATCCTTTCTAGGCTGTCTGAGATAGTTCCAATTTTAAAATGTGGGTTATTTGTATTGATAAATAGATGCTGGCTTAGAGGCAGATTCCTTGAATATGGTGGCACTTTATCCCCCAGCATTTTTAATCTGCCCAAAGTGGAGCAGTTTGGTGCTCTGTTCCCTTGATTAGAGAGCAAAGCGGCACAAGAGAAAAGGGCCAAAGGTGTCATCTGTGTTGGCCACCCTGCAAGACTTGCATTCTTGCCCTCCAGGTCTGCCCAGGCTCAAATGTAGATCAAACCAGGTCTCTGGCATTTTAGCTCTTTCGGGTTGATGTGAACGAGAAGCTCATTAGGAGATTGCTAAGCAAAATTGCATAAATGGGGATGAGGATGTGGTGACATTGCTCTCGAATTTTTAGGCTTCTGGAATGGAAATGGTTTGTTTTTTTCAGGTATAAAGAATGATCATGATACACAAGTCAGGGTGATATGTGAATGGTTTTGCCTTTATCATAATTTCTGATAAAATAACTTGAATCTGCAATACATGTAACCTTTCATGTTCATAGCTGGCGAAATTCCTTGTCGTTTAGATATGAACAGAACTATTTTTTCTTGGCATACTGACTATTCCTAAGATTCAAAAATTTACCTTGCTTTCACTTATATTTCGAATGTGCTAACAAACATTTTTCTGACTGAAACATTACTGCATTTCTGTGCATACACACTGCATTTGAAATAGTCCCAACAGAATCTGATGACAAACCTTCCCATGTGGAGGACAGTTGCCCATAAGAGAACAGATAGATAGGAATTAAAGTCATTCAGAACTAACATTTTGCAGGTCAGCTTCAAAGAGGATTTCTGCTCATGTTTTAATGTTTTTCCACTTTACTTCAGGTCATGGAATGTATATGACTGATGTTTCTGCAAGCTTTGAGAAATCCATCAGTGTTGCATTGGATTCATCATCTTTCATGACATAAAAATTGATAAATAGGATGTGCTTCATAGTTAATTCTTATCCTTGCTGTACAGGCCTTACACATAAAAGGAGAAGCCCTGTGATTGTGAAGGAACTTATGACAGAGCATGCATTCAAAATGATACATGCATATGAAGATCATCTGAAAATTTGCTTTCATAGTCTGTCTGATCAATATCAGTAACTGAGGAGGAAGAGATGCTGTGTCTAGACACGCAAAGATGCACATCAGTTATGCTACAATGATTTTTAAGGCAAGGTACACAGCCACTTGACAGATGGTAATTCCTTCTTTAGAGCTTCCTGTTTTCCTCCCTGACTCTTGAGTTGTCATGATAAACTTGGCACAGCTTTGTTGCTTGGAAGGAAGCTCTGTGACAGAGGAGCATGTGTGTTGTATGAGTACCTACACATGCCTCAAATCATTATTATATAACACATCCTCAGGCACTGCTGCATCTATTTGCAGAATAGATGGATGGCTGAGCTTTTTGAATTTGAATAAATCATCTCTGACCAAAATCTCTGAGTCCCTGCTGCTGGGACATCCTCTGATATGTGTTGCTAAACCTCCCCCAAGTAAGAAGCCCAAGAAGCAAAGCAAAAAGAGACGATCACAAGGAAGAGAATGTTGAACAGTGTGGTGAGCTGAAGTGATGCTAATCAGGGAGGGCCAGAATTGATCCAGCTGTGGCAACCAAGCCCAGCACCTGCAGCTTGTTCTGCCAGCTGTGGGTAATTGATTTGTATTCAGATGGTGACCAGAAGACCTCAGGAATGATGGGTTCAGTTACAGTAGGTGGTGGACACTGCATGAAGAGTCATTTTGGACCAACTCATAAGCTAAACAAGCCAGCCGAGTTATCCCATTTCATTACAATCTTTAGGAAGTAAGTGACCAAACAAGATTTATGGGTCTCTGTCAGCATGTCTGTAAAGGTCAGCTATCGTTTATTATAGTAAGCTGAAATATTTAAAAGATACAAGGGGAATAAAAATGTTACAATGTGCCAAAAAAAGAGCAGTGTAGGAAAAATCCAAGTCCTAGCAGTTGAAATGTAATGATATTCCAATCAGCCTTGCCAATGGGGCAGAGGAGTTCTAGGAGGAATAGTAATACAGAGAATCAGATTTGTCTTGCAGACTTAAAATAGTACCACTGAGAAAAATTTAAAAGTCTAAAAACTTATTTGAACCTTCTCAGGTTTCTCCCTGACTGCCCTTTACATGCTCATAGGCATCTTCTTTTTTAGTAGAAATATGGATGCTATCACTATCCCAAGTAGAAAAACTGTTCATATGAAAAAAATTCATATGAGTAATCTAAAAATAGAGAACAGAGAAAGCAGAGCTTGGAGTGATTCAAAACATGTGTAGCCTTCATATTGGAAATGTTTACACAGGTTTAAATTTTGTTTGCTTGTTGGTGACAAGAGTTTCTCTCTTTCTTATGTTAATATAAATCAGGAACTGTAAAAAGGAAAATGCTATGGTTTTATTTTCCTGAAAGCAACTTTTCCTAGCTTTACCTCTTGTTGGGAAAAAGCCTAACTCAAATACAAGGTGTCATTAAGGGCAAGGACTGTACCTTTAAAGGATCTTGGTGCAAATGTATCTGGTCAATATTAGGGAAAGTTAAGCAGCTGTGGAAAAACAAAACAAAACAAACAGAAGAAAAAAAAAAAAAGAAAACAACCACCCCAACAATTGCTTAAGACATAAAATTTTCTAGCAGTGTATTAAATTAGATGTCTCTGCTGCTGTCTTTGCTCTTTTAAGTACCATCACAATTATATTAGTCAGTGTGTGAATGTCCCTGGCTTTCCAACTCTAACTGTAGTGGCAGTTCAGATCAGCTAAATTTCTGTTCTTCTGTTGAATTTATTCTCAGTAAGGAATGTGAATCACTGTCTCTGATAAAACCCAATGGGGATAAGTAAGAATTTGGACCAGTGTATTTCTGAGAGGGGGTGCCTACCTCAAGGGAGTTGTGTGCAGCTCCCTGTTCAAGAGATGCAGCCCTGTTTTCAGAGCTAAGATGAGTTATCTTAGTGAAGAAGAATTCCTTGCTCACGTGTTGTTTTGGGTGGGTTTGTTTCCATTAATGGGAGCAGGTGTACTGGGTCAGGAAATATTCTCTTTTCAGAGACCTGAAAGAAAACCTGGCTGTTAAAATGCATTTGGAATGTGAGACAGGCAGGCCTTTCATCTAACAGGGAATTGAGGGGCACTGACTGATGGCATCTGAGCATTGTCCCACGTTTTGAGGGATGACCATTCCAGATCTGTCCTTCGAGGATGCCTTTTTGCTCCAGCTCCATTTACACTTGCTTTAAAGAGAAAGAGAGGAGAAAAAAAGACAAAACAAATGGCCCACAACAGGTGTCTGTTGATAGCATGGATTCAGGAGAGCTTGTTAGAGTAAACAGATATTACTTTCCAATACCTCTGCAATTAAAATTTTGCTGTCAGCAGGAATCCATATTTTTACAGAAAAATAAACCAAGAGTGTTTAGCCAGATGTATTACAATAGATCTTGGAGTGTGACTGGGGAAGAACACATAGCTAATAAAGAAATAAATCTTTAAATTAAATGTATTTATTGCCAGTTGACATAATTCAGGTTGTTAGGTACTGCATCATCTTAAATTTAATGGCTAACCAAAAAAGAAAGCACTTAAAAAAGGATAATATTAAAAAAATAAAATCAGGGAGAAAGGGGAGGGAGAAATGATTAAAAATCTGTGCTAATAAGCTGAGCTCTGCTTTGCTAGAGGCATGTTTAGCATTGGAGATAACCAGAATATATGAATGAGATTAAAGCTTTGCAGTAATAATGGGGTTTGCAGTCAATGTGCATTTCCAGAACTGCAGAAAAATAAAAACTATGACCACTTCTTTAGGAGGTTTGTTTTAAACTGACTGATACAGCTACAGGTTTTCTTATAGATATGAATCCAAAGATAAAATTAACCTAAGTTGTCAGATGTTTTAAGATTTGGAGATTTTATCTGTACCTGTAATGAGTTAATATATGAATAATCTACCACATAGCCAGCACTTTATTTTCTTTATTTTTTTTCCTTTAGGATAATGTAAATGTAAGTACCTCCTATTTAAGTGAAAGAACTTCTCACCTGTCTAAAATTCTGGCAATTTTGAATCATCAGAGAGCATCAAGGCAGGTAGTTCCAAACTAAGTCTTTCACTTCAGCCATGTGTTGAAGATCTTTTTTGAATGCTGTCTCCTCTCTCTTTCCTGAAGAGCTCTAAATTTGCATGAAAAATAGGAGAATATAAAACTTTAAGGATTATTGGTAAAATGTGATGGTGGTGCGGCTTCCTGTAGCTATGCCTTGGGTTAATAAAGGACAATTGGGCGAGTTACACTGTGCCTTGTTTTTCTATTTTAAGGGTAATGTGAATACTTACTGATTCCAAAAACATTGTGAGGCTTCATAAGTAAGTATTGCCTTTTAGAGGAATATAACTAATTCTTATCAATTAAGCTTGTATGGGCTAAAAGCTAGATGTTGACTAGTCAGTAATGGCAGACCATTTTATTGAAGGGATTTTTGATACCATTTGGTAAAATTCTTAGGTTTGTAAATAACATATTGTAAGTAAAGTGATAAGATTCTTACAGGACTGTAAATTACTGCTATTTATTACCCATTCTGCTTTCTGCATGTAGGTTCTGGCAACTCATCAAAAGTAGCAGAAAATTTCAATTAAAAGTATCCTCTTGGATTTTGTACATACCACATGTGAAACAAAAGACATTCTTGTAGTTTAATGACCTCATATGGGAGAAATCGTGAATGAAATATTTGGTATTTTTTATTTGGGCTTGCTTTTAAAAGAGGAACAATCTGCACTCACTTAATGCCTGGTGGTTGGTTTCATTGGGCACTTTAAGGTATATCTGCCAGCTGGGAGCAGATAACCCTTCTGCACTGGCCTGGCCAGTTCCAGCAGCATTGTGCCACAGATGCTGCCACAAATGAAGTTAAAGGTGTTAGCAACCATGGTGTGCCACTTAACTGCCCTGAAAATGATACTGGAAATGATGATCCCTCATCATGGAAGTGATTAGCCTGCATTCAAAGGGTCTGCACCTGCTTTTACTCAGTTCAGCAGCAGCTCTGACAGGGCTAAAGCCAGTGCTGACAGTATGTTTGCAGTATAATAGAGGAAGCACCCTTTTTCCCTCCCCCCCCTTCTTTTTTTTTTTTTTTAACAGCAATTAATTTCAGCAATTACTCTTCCTCCTTTCTGGTTTATTGCCTGGGTACCACTAAGTTGTGATTGTAGTACTGATTTAATTGGAGGTTTACTGCCCAGCTCCCTCAAACCCTACTAATTGCTGACATGGGTGGTACTGAGGGAGCAGGAATGACAGAGGAGGTACAAGGCAGGGAGAAAGTTTAAGGCCAGAGCTGCTGAAAGGAGCATTTGGGAAGCCCTGTGAGGGTGCCAGCTCCCAGCAAGCAGAGCTGACCCACGGGCAGGCTACAAATGTGCAGCCCCTGCACAAGCTGAGCGCCCTTTTCCGCGAGTTGGGATTCCTGTGACAGCGGCAGCCGCGCTCCCGCTCAGCCCACACTCCGAGGGGATCAGCTGGGATCTGGAAGCTTCACAAGTGCATCAATTCAGGGCTGGCCCTGCCACAAAGTGCATGAGAGACACTGCATTTCAATTTGGATTGAACTCCACGCCGCTGTGGCTTCCAAACTAGAGCTGGCTCACTTCTTGTTGATTTGGAGGACGAGCCACTGGAATGAGCACCCGTGGGGAAATATGTTCTGCTGACTGATCTGATCTCCCTGGGAAGGGTAAAGTGGGGGTAGCCTCATGCAGTGTGCAAAGATACAAAGCCACTAAAACACTAAATTATGTCTCCAATCAAAAGTAGCAGAAAAAATATTTTTCTTTTGTCATTTGTCATATCATCCAGTATGTTGTAACTGAGAGAATATTTTTTTTTTGCCATTGTATGAAGTAAAAAAGGGTTATACTTGTTTTTATTCCATTTTTAATTAGCTTTTTATTTACGAATACCTGGGACAGGCAAGTGGTAGAAGAATCTTTCTCATAGTGGTTCAGAGCCATTGTAAAAATTTCCTTCTGGGCAGTATGCAATGTGGAGAAAAATCTTGGCATGCCAGTATTTTCACATAGTTTGAAAGGTTTTTAAGGTCAGAATGGATTATTTTGATAAGAATGTGACCTCCTGTCTGCAGCATGTGCCACAAAACTTAACCTGTCAGAGGAGTTTCATTTTGGTTTTGCTGCCTTTAGCTCACCTTGCCTAGCTTACTGAGAATATTCAAGATTTGACAGGTTTCAAGGAAAATATGCTGGATTCCAGAAAACATACACATCAAATCAAATGGGTAAATAGTCTGGGTCTAATATGAAATTTTCAGGGGAATCAATCACCACAGTATTTTTCTTTTCTTCAGGACATGTGTGTGAATCTGCTTCCCAGTCATCCTGAGTGATTAAACTCTTACTGAGAGTGGCTGACCTTCTCATAGACCTTTCTGACCTAATTACTGCAGTGGATGTATTTGCCTTTCTGAAGATTTTTTCTTTTTGCTCAGCACAGATTTTTCAGTTGAGGCCCATATTGGCCTCTAAAGACACCCATCATGGGCCTTCCAGTACACAAAATGCATAACCAAAAATTATTGTTCCCACATCAGAAGGGAGGATACGTAGCAAATGTTATGCAGTCACCATCACCAGCTCCCATTTATTGATGTTCCCAGTCTTCTCAAAACACTAAACAAAACAATGAACAAACAAGCAAACAAACAAAGGAAAAAAACCCCACATCCAAAAGCAGGTAATATTTATTTTATAAGTATCATAGAGTTGGTTTACTGTCTAGATGAAGGATTCCACTTGAGATCCTCTTGCTCTGCTGGTTTCTTAAGCCACCTCTATACTACTAGAGTTTTGTTTTTTTTTTCTATAATGTTCCTTATAGTTTAGAGCTTTCTGTGCCAACAAGTTTGGGGAAGGGTCTGAAAAGAAATGTTGCATTAAGTCAGGTTAGGTAGAAGGAGACGCTTCTCCCTAACTTATTAGTCTTTTAGTCTCTGATGTTTTCAGTGAGGGAAAAAACTACCATTTGGACCTTTTTAAACTATTCAAGTTTATTTTCAGGGCTTGGAACTGATATAAGTGAGAAGTGGAACAAACACCCTCATCCAAAACTACAGTGTGGACACAAGTAACCGAGTTACCTCTCGGCCAAGCCCAGTTTTGCTGACACCCGAGAAGAAGTGACAAGACTATCAGGCCGGCATTGACAGCACCATCATGGCTGGGTAGATTTTATGTCTATTAGGTCCTAGAGCAGAGATGACCCAGTTAAGGGGAGTGCCCAGAACGGTGCTCACCCTTCCCAGGCCTGTGTGAGGAAAACAAGCAGATCCCTCCAGCTAATCATGTTAGTGCTGCTGACAGCTCCGTCGTGCCTCGAGGATTTTGCAGCTCTGTTGCTGTGCCAGTGAGGCTGTGTGTGAGAGAGCCTGTGCACCAAGCTCTCCTCTGGCTTGTCGAGAGCATGGTGGATTACTCCCTTTCGTGTTTTGGCTGCACTCGCTGAGAACTTCTCCAACAGCTAAAGCTGCTATTTTTAAGCAGCCACAAGAAACTGCTTTATCTGTCAGTGCAGGGGAATGTGCTTTGCAAAGCAGTAAGCCACATATCTGGGTCACTCACACACTGCATGGAGTGAGGCAGCTGTGTGCAGCTCAGTCAGGAATTAGACAGCTATCAAATGTTGGGTTTGGGGGAGAAGGAAAAAGAATCCTCAAACAGCAGAGAAGGAGTCTTCTTTGGGATAAGAATCACTATATGCTAAGCTGCTTTCTTGCCACCAACTGGACAGCTGTGCTTTAAGCAGAGGCAAAGAGGCAAACAAGCCTCTTTATTCCACAATTTTTGAAGGAAAAGTACTTTTTAATTGGTTGGTCTTTTTTTGGACACCAATAACATGAGCAGGTACCCATAAGCCTCTCTATCAAGCCATCCTAGCCTACCTGTACTATTACTGTAAATTTAAAAACATTGGGTGTTGTTTGCATGTGTGACATGCAAACATGCAAAAAACCAGTCTGTACCTCTCCTGTAGGAGTCTGAGACAGCCCTTGAACGACTTCACTGGAAAATAAGTTCCCTAACAATTTGCTTCACCAGCTCCTGAAGGGGACAGCTGTGTCCCTTGGCTTCCACAAAGCTCCCACCTCAAAAGCAAGTCCATGTGCAATACAATGCGGAGAGAGCAGGATCTGATGACTTCACCTTCCAGCATCTTGCAAGAGTGTGGCAGTAAGGTGTCACTGACGTGGGCAGAGCCCAATTGTCCATCTGAGAATGGAAGGATGGGACAGGGAACACCACGGCCCGGAAGATGATGAAGTTCCATCGTTGTGTTATCCTTGCCTGGCATAGTCAGGGCTGGTGGATCCCAGACCCCACACAGCTGGGAGGATTTGGTGTCTTGTGACAGCAGCTCTCCAATGGGTGAGTAGAAACAGAACGGAACATGGCATGGAAAGAAGTGTGGCAGCTGCCTTAAGAAAAAAAATTAAATTATCTGGGATTGTTGCATTCTATTTTCATCCTATTTTTCTTCCTAATTTTCTTTAGTACAGTGTATTCTTGTAAGTTTTTAGCTTGTGTAGTATCTTAATACAAAATCTTTGAAGATACATCAATTAGATCATGTCTACAGAGACCATGATCATGATCTTTTTTCCCTTTAGCATTTTTGGATTAAACTAACTGATTGGTTTGGAGAAAAGTGGTCTGGAAAAGGCAGGAGTTTCATTTATTGTTTCACATGGGCTCATCAGACTGGACTGATGCTAACTGGTTTATGTTAGCATCATAACTAATAAAAACTAAACTAAACATCAAAACTAAAAAACCCCCACAACAAAAAACAAAAACAAAACCATGCAAACCCATGAGAAGTCCTTCATTATTATTTTCAGGAACTTGTTTTAATTATTTTCTCTTCTGATAGTGGAATGGCAGTGAACTAAATTTAGCAGCTGCAAACTAAAAACTCCATTTCCTATATTCAAGGCAGGTACAAGATAGCAATATCTGTCTCTTGAAAATTGCTTTTCCCCTTTCCTTCTCCTTCCCTTTCTTCCTCTCTCTTCTGGTCCCTGGTTGATGTGTTAGCTGGCAAGAGCACTAACAAGGCATGGTGCTGTTGAGCCTATAGGTCCTGGAGAGGCTCAGTAGGTCTCACTCTGTTCCCCCAAATACACTCACAATCTGTACTTTAATATTCCTTTGTACTAAGGTGTTTGCCTGAACTGAAGCTCCCTTTTTTTCCCAAGGCCTGGCTTTCTGACTATAGCCCAAAGCTCATTAACAGTATTTAGTTCTGCAGGGGGTTGCAATCTAGTCAAGGGCAAAAAAGATTAAGTCAAATTGATGTCTGCCTCACTGGCATGGTTTAACCCTGGCTGGCAACTCNGAAGAAAAAGGGCATAACAGAAAGAGAGAGAGGAATCAAGCTCAAGAAATACAAGTGATGTGTTACAGAATACAAGTGATGTAATACCACAGAACTGCTCACCACCTGCTGGCTGATGTCCAGCCCATCCCAAGCAGTGACACCCCCTTCCAGCCAGCTCCCCCAGTTTATATCCTGGGCCTGCTGTTCTGGGGTGTGGAACAGTTCAGGCCAGCTGTGCTGGCCATGCTCCCTCCCAAATCCTTGTGCCCCTCCTCACAGGCAGAGCCTGAGACACTGAACAGTCCCTGACTTGGGCAAGCACTGCTCAGCACCAACCAAACCATCAGTGTGTGATCAACATCATTCTCACACCCAATCNCGAGCCTGTAGGTCCTGGAGAGGCTCAGTAGGTCTCACTCTGTTCCCCCAAATACACTCACAATCTGTACTTTAATATTCCTTTGTACTAAGGTGTTTGCCTGAACTGAAGCTCCCTTTTTTTCCCAAGGCCTGGCTTTCTGACTATAGCCCAAAGCTCATTAACAGTATTTAGTTCTGCAGGGGGTTGCAATCTAGTCAAGGGCAAAAAAGATTAAGTCAAATTGATGTCTGCCTCACTGGCATGGTTTAACCCTGGCTGGCAACTCCATATAGGAAGTAGAGAGAACAAGGAGAATCAGAAAAAAAATGACAAACCCCAAGGGTTCAAACAAAAACAGTCTGATAGTTAAAAAAAGTTGATAATAATTATAATAATAATAATATAATAATAATAATAATAATAATAATAATAATAATAATAATAATAATTGTAATGAAGAAGAAAAAGGGCATAACAGAAAGAGAGAGAGGAATCAAGCTCAAGAAATACAAGTGATGTGTTACAGAATACAAGTGATGTAATACCACAGAACTGCTCACCACCTGCTGGCTGATGTCCAGCCCATCCCAAGCAGTGACACCCCCTTCCAGCCAGCTCCCCCAGTTTATATCCTGGGCCTGCTGTTCTGGGGTGTGGAACAGTTCAGGCCAGCTGTGCTGGCCATGCTCCCTCCCAAATCCTTGTGCCCCTCCTCACAGGCAGAGCCTGAGACACTGAACAGTCCCTGACTTGGGCAAGCACTGCTCAGCACCAACCAAACCATCAGTGTGTGATCAACATCATTCTCACACCCAATCTAAAACTCAGCTCTCCACCTGCTATCATGGAGAAAATTAACTCTATCCCAGCCAAAAAGGCACTCATATTATATAAAAGTGGGTCTAGTGAGGTGCCTATTGCATTCTAGTAAGTTTTCCAAGGTCAAATATACATATGTGTATATACATGTACAACCTTGTTTTGCCACCCCAAATTCACCACTGTAGTTCCAGTTGTGCAGTCATTTAAATGGGTGGCAAGATATGCTCACTGGATTCAGAGAACAGTATCTCATTTGAGGATTTTTGAGCAGCAGCTGATATTACAGGGTTTGGGTTGTTCTCCTTCTGAGCTTAGTATATCAGAATTAAGGCTGTAATAAAATGCTTTAGAATCATGGCCTTATCTGCCATATCATACTTGAAATACTATATGTAGCCTCTTTGCATTTTGGCAATTTGATTATACTGAAAGTGAGGAAAGAGATCATGGCATAAGAAAAATTCACAAAGAAGATTTTTTATAGTTTTTTTTCTTTGGGTTTGTTTTTTTTTTTTTTTTTTTTTTTTTTTTTTTTTTTTCTTTTTTTTTTTCNTTTGTGGAGACCTAGGACCAGTGAGGTGATGATTATAAAAAGAGATAATTTAACATAATAACAAATGCATGTAGCAAGGCTTCAGGCTGCAAAACATTACTTTGGATTTTCGGGCATTTTTCAGCATGCAGCACTTCAAATAAACTCTGACCATAATCCATCCAAATTTCCTCATGATGTTCAGTAAGGGAAGGATTTGTGCCCCATTTTTCTGAGGGTTAAACTTTATGCCCCTGACAGAGTGCAGGTCTGCAAAATAGCTCAGACATCCTTAAAAATATTCAAGCACACCTCATTTTCATAACCTCTTACATTTGCCTCAGTAAAACTCTGTGCTGCAGTCAGCGTGTGGAACAGCTTGCAAGGAAAACTTCAAATCTTTCCAGTGCCTGTATGCATAAATGTAAAATTTCCATCTGGTAGTGTGCACTGATACCTACTGGCCAGTTCTGTTGCTGGAAATTTTAAATCTGAAGCCAAGGTTAACCAGTGCATTTAAAATATTATATTCAGAGTTTGAAGATCCTACAATGTAAAATATTTTTTAACTCAGGCACTTTTTGCATTCAGATTGTATGTGGGGTGGAATTTGAAAATTTATGCTGTACATGTTTTTAACAGTTCCTTTTTATAGAGGTTGATAAATTCTCAGGGAATAATATCAGTCTGGATTCAACCCTTATACCTTCCTTGAGGGTCATAGTATAAAACTTTTGTTTTTGTCATGGCCATGATTTTTATTTAAAAATAATAATAATTTTATGTCTACTCTGGAGAGCTATAATGACTTTAAGCAGCAATCAGAAGGCTTCTGCACTATTGCAGCAAAATTAGTTATTGAGCTTGAATAATACACATTTAGGAAGGGATTGCAGGGCAGAGGACCCACTTGAGTCGAGTGTTTTGTGACAGAATTAATACCAGCTACTGCAGCTTTAGCTCAGTGTTCACTGATGTAATCTATGACTTAGGAAACCTTGTGAAGAGAGGTTGAACTTGGAATTTTCATTCAGATTCCTTCCTTTTTGGGTCATACGCAGTGCAGACAGACTTCAAGTTGAAATAGTACTCCTATATTGAGTGACCACAGATAATTCTATTATAAATAGTCCTGTACACTTTTACAGATTATTTGCAGATAGGGTTAGAAAATCAGAACAGTTTTAAAGGGCAGAGCAGTAGTCCCTCAAATAGCACCAGGGGAAAAAGGTCATTATATGGATCAGTGCCTAGTTTTAAACTGCATGTAAGTTTTATCTTTTTAGTAATGCATGATTCTTTCACTCAGATTTATGTTGTCCTGGAATCATGCAAAATAGAAGGAAGGCTTGGCCAAAGCCTTGGATATCATGTTGTAAAAAATGTGTATTTCATGTTTTCATGCTTATTCCACTATGTAAAAAATGCTTTAGGTATCAAGTGGGAAAAATGACCACAAAAACAACAAAGAGGCACCTGTTATTAGCAAAAAAGAAAGCAAGCTAGATACTAGGTCCAGGAAAAAAAAATCTGACTTTCAGGTTAAAGCCAGACCACAAAGGATGATGGCTTCACATGCAGTTAATCTTCTTGTATAGAATTATCCAATGTAAGCATTTTCCTCAGTATGTTTAGCCAAAATACCTGTTCCTGAAATTGCTCCCAGACATAAGGCACCTTGTAATCATTGCATTCTGGTCCAGTAAAGGAGAGCTTCACAGGGAGAGTGTTATGTGAGTTTTACTTCTAAAAATGATTAAGTTATTTGAGCTAACAAATTCTAAATACAAGTAAAAAGCATCATGTTGTTTACCAGCTCTCCAAAGCGCGACTTTACAGAACAATATGGATTTACAGAACAACTCAAGTGGCACAAGTTAAAATGTGTTTAAGTTCTGGCAGGAGCTTTCCAGGTGCCTGCCCTGAAGTCTCTGCTTCAAATCACACTGACAGGTGTGGCAGTAGGTTTGCAGAAAACCCGACCTTCACAGGGGGTGACCTTCACCCTTCACTGCTGGGGACCCAAGCCATCCCAGGAGGGGCTTCACCTCTCTGGAGATCAGATTATTTCAGCACATGAGACCTTTCCTGTCAGAAAGGAGAAGTTGCTTCCTTCTCATGGATTTAGAATATTCCCTGCCAGCTGCTGGTTGTATCTGCAGGCCCAAGGCAGAGCATAAGGAAGGCTCTGAATGGCCTGGGAGGTCCTTCTGTGCCCCTCTGCAGAGCCTGGCTTAATGCTGCTGCAACCACCAACCTTTCCAGAAAGGTACCAAGGGTGGGGGACTGGCAGTGAGGGTGTGAAGGCTTTGAAGAAGGAGTAGCTTCATCTTTGGTTTAGGTGGAGGGCAGCCAGGCCCCTGTTTGATGCCCTGGCACTCCTGGATCCACCTGAGAACCTCACTACACCGCCATACACATCCCAAATTAGAAACAGGATTTTGTCCCAGAGACCTCATAACTGTGAGGAGGATCAGCTGAAGATCTTTCTCTTGGAGAAGTCTGGGAATGGGAGTCATTTGGGGAAATTATTTCTGACTAGTTGGTAATATACCTAACTCTGTGTTAAAATTTAATGCCTTACAAGTGTGCAGCCTTCCTAATACAGAAATATATTTTAAGTGACTAATCATATTTATCTGCAAGAGTAATTTTGCCACAACAATTCTAGAAAGTTGGTAGTTGAAAATGAAGGCAGAAATTCTTCTCAAAGAAGTGCTGAGTAATTACAGTCCTCCTAGTGCTCATATATTGCACTAACTTAATTTTATTACCCAATGCATCTTTCCTTCTTCCAATTAGCTTCAAGTAATTCCCATGCTTGAGCCTAACAGAAGAGTTTCAGAGTTGTAGGGATGGAATTATATAGCCTGCCCCCTAGGTTTGAAAGACATATTTCTTTCAGGGTACAAGGAAAATAAATGGAATAACATATTCTGTAGGCTGTTGAGGAGTAGAAATACCTCCAGGTATCGATTTACTTCAGATTACTGTTTCACATCCAATCAGAGAGACTTAATTCAAAAGGATTCTTTAGTGATACAGACACAACCTTACTCAATTTAATAGCCTGCCTATTTGGAGAATCTTTACTTTTGTTCAGATTTGAGGCTGACAAAAACAAAAATGAACATGTGGTTTAGAGAGATATGTAATTGGGCATTCCAGTTCTGGGCAATTCATTTATAGCAAAGAATTTTCTTTTTGGAGAAGTATTATTAAAGGCTTTGAGTAATTTGGGGTACCCATAAGTGAAAAAAATCAATACTGAACCCATGAGATCAGTGTCATAAATTGTTTTTGTACATTAGTGTCGTGTTCTTGTGGATTAGTTTGCTACTCTGCAGCCCTGCCAGTGACTGGGAAATATCTTCACTGGTGCCTGGGCCCAGGAAGGTGTTCTGCCTTCATCATGTGTAGTAATTATTGGTGTAGTGGGGTGGGCCTACTGCATATAAGCTGGTGCTTCCCTACCAGCTGTACTCAGTGGAGCTGTTCTTAATCTGCCATAAAGAAGGGTGACACAAGGAGAGATGGAAGAAGCAGAGGCTGTAGCACTGTGTCACTATATCAGGCTGGTGGGGGTACAGGAATGGACAGTCACCAGTAGAAGAACTGATTGTAGTTTTATGTTGTTTGCTGTGATTTGAGGGATATTTTAATGCCTCAATAACACAGACTATTTTCAATAATTCAAATTTAGCAAAAATCCTATAAATGTAAAGGCTTACGCAAACTTTGATGCAATCTGAATTTGGATTCGAAAGTTCATTTCCTCTCAGATCTGCAGATGCTAGGGCACACTTGTATGCTCACATTCAGTTTATTAATTCTGCAAGCTATTTTCTGTGATGTAATCATGGAAGAGCAGGGATGGAAATGTGCTCATCACCATTACCTTTTGCCATAACTCTCACCCCATGTGCTACCATAAAACAACATCCTTATTGGTAACAGGAGATGCAGACAGGAGTTGCTCTCTGCACTATATGGTGTTTTAACTGTGTAATTACTTCAGTAATTAACAATGCCAACTGCTGTGTGATTTGTGGCTGCATTCCTGCAAGTATCTCTCAGTAAATCAAGGTAGATGTGCCAGGGCTGTTACTCAAGTTCCATCACAAATATTTACAGGAGTACATCAAGCCCACTGAATTATAGGTGCTAAATTGCTGGAAATGGTACCCACGAAAACAAATTCTGTTTGTATAAGAAAGGAGGCACAATCATTCTTTAAACACTGTGATAAATCTTACTGCTCTGGAAAGGTTGGAAAGGCATTTGCATTTGGCCGAGGTATTGAAATGCATCTTAATTGACTTAAATGTTCAGTGTTTTTAACAAAGAGCAGCAGAACACAATCATTTCATGGGCGTGATCAGGTGGGTTCTCTGGAATTGAGGTTTGGTTCTGCAGTTGGACCTTTCTCATTGCCAAAACTCTCATTTCTCTGTGGCAGCAAATCATGCAGTAGACTTGCAGACAAATATAGCACCAGAGCTATAATCCTATGGAAATAAACAAGAGCCATTTGTTTAGTCAGCAATTGTATGCTTAATAAAGAATACAGATTACTACAACATTTTCAGAACTGCTGTTAGCTTGATTGGTAAAATGGTCCCTTTAAAAAACTCACTGAACTCAGGAACAATAAAATATAATGGAATCAGTATCCCCAGGGGTTTGCATGTTGCTGTATAATTCCCAGAAATAAGCCTTACCAAGTCAACTCTACTTGATGGTAGAGTTCTATGCAGACTCTCTTTCAAGACATAATTAACATTTTAAAATGTGGAATTTTCTTCACTTCTTTTAAAACTAGTTTTGAAAGAAAAGGATAATTTTATGTACAGCTCTACAGGCTCAAAATGAAATCTATTCCTATTAGAATCTATGCCATAATAAAATCTGAAGGCTATTTCAGATTTAATACTCAGTATTCTTTTGTGTCATGGAACATGGGTGTCCCAGGTAAAAAATTCTTTCCTTCTGAAGAAAAGGAATTAATTTTTCTCTATCCCTTCTTCTTTTTGTCATAAAAAATAATTTTTATTTGTCAATGAGGAAATATTTATTCTGTCTCAATATCAATGAAGAATAAGAATAAATTAATACCTTAAAGAAATTTATTGTTTATATCACCCATCTACATTTTTATTACTTGTTATGTGCACTGCAATGACTAGACATTGTACATCCAGGGAAGGGGAATGAAGTTGTCAAAATTTCCCTTCATTCTTATTGTAGGAGTCTCTCTATGGAAAGTCATTTTTTTCCATCTTTTACAAGTTATTGATACTGATAGGTGCTTTACAAGTTATTGCTTTTGATAAGGTACTTCTTTTTTAGACTTTCACTACAGGGGAGTTGTTTAGTGGGTGCTCAGTTCTTCACAAGTTTTGTGATGTTTGACTTTGTGTTTTCCTAATTGACAGGTAAATATGAAAAAAATATAATAGGTAACCAGAAATAAATAGACTGACCTATAAGCTATCACCTGATTGTCACTTTGTTTTCTGAGTAGTATGAAGTCTAGAGAAATGGATTTAAAAGAACTCAACCCTCTCCTATAACAAAAACCAAAACCAGGGTGATCTCCCCTGGCTGCACCACTCTGTCTTTCAGAAGGGTCAGGGGGATTCCCATGTGATGCCCAAGTAGTGGGAAGCTTTGCCTGTTGCTTGTGAATATGTGCATTCTAGGGAAATCTGTCATATATTATAGAGGAGAGTGAAAGACTAAACCCAGTACCTGTCATCCTTCTGCCAGAGCCTGTTGAAAATGGCCAGAACCTCTAGAAAAGCAAGAAAACTGACAGTGCTCCCTCGAAAGCGCGACCTCGGCTTGTGGAGATTTTTTCTTATTGCAAGCACCTCTTTGTTGCCTTGTCTGTCTTTGGAGCCAGCCAATCTCCTCCACTGCAGAGCTTCCTTATTGTGCCCTGCACCCAGGTGGCCAAGCCCACGGCCAGGGATAGCTTATCCCACTGTTTGGACCCCAGGGGAGCCTCCTATGCAAATCCCTGCACTGCACAGCAAATACCATCTGGCTCCTGAAAGGTCTTTTGAGGTCTCAGAATTGTTGCAGTCACCTGAGTTCTCCTTTTTTTAAGCGAGCACTTTTGATGCTCTGAACAGCAGTCCCCAAAGAGCAGCATCATTTTGAACTGGAGAATCAATGATGTTACCGAGGTGGATTATTTGAAGGCAGTTTTGTTGTTGCTGTGTAACCTCAGTTCAGGGACAGACTCTGTGTGATGGGGTGGCTCTTCTGATTAATTTGCTATCCTTTTTTGTTTTGTTGTGTTTCACTAACCTGTCCTTTGCTTCTGACACCAGCTTGTATGATCTTTCAGTCAGACCATCTTGTGTGATCACAGAGACATTTGATTAATTACATTTGATTACATATTGCACTTGGCAGTGCTTCTCTGTGATTTTCAAATGAAAACAGTACAATAGAATACATGCCTAGGTGCTTCAGCTTAGAGCCAAACTGAAATAAGAAAACAAAGCTGGTCTGTGAGTTGTAGTCCTTTGACAACACAGGGACTTTGTGTGCCATATGATATTGTTTTAAGTATAAAGCATACCTAAAAGTTCCTTATATTACTTTAATATTTGAGAAGAAGACAGCTAGGTATGAAGGTGGCAGACAAGCAGTATAAATAATGTAAGCCTGAACACATAAGAATTGCAGTGGAAATCAGCAACCTTGGAATGTATAGCAGTCAGGTCTTTTAACTCAAGAAATAAGAGGGAAAAAATAACAGCAGAATTATTCTGTGACATTCACACTCAAAAATAACAGCAGAAACAAGCAGAGTGCTTTGAAATTCACCACCTATAACAGGAGCCTTTTGAAAAGCGGAATCACCTTTTCTTCCTCTTATTAAATACTAAACACTACTAGTCAAGGAAGAAGATGCATTTGAAATGTAAAGAAATTCAATAAGTCACTTTACAGCCACAGTTACAGAAGAATTCTGTTTTGAATAACAAAAAAGAATTTCCTCTTTCCCTGGGATCACACATTATAATTGGCTTTCAGCTGATCTCAGAGCCACAGGAAAGGCCAATCTCTGGGGCAATGCATTCAAGACACAGCTTCAGTTTGAATTCTGAATTGGGTTCTTGTGGTGTGAGGAACATTCTGAATATTTACAAATGCTTTTCCTTTTTTTTTTTTTTCTTAGAACACAATTGTCCTGGTATGTGCTGTTTCTGGAGTGACATAATTGTTCTGTAGGAGCTGCTTGAGTCTCTCAGGTGTTAAAGCTGTTAAAATGCATATTGTGTGAGTTCCCTTTACTTCCCTGACTGGCCTTCATTTTCAGAATTATTATAATCTTTTGTGTACCTCTGTTATTAAAAACTCACTCAAAGCTCATCTGTAAGCTAAGAGATTGTGATAGCTTCTTTATTTTTTTGAGCAGTCCTAGGGTAACCTGTTCATGAATTTCTACAGACCTTGGAGTCCATGGGTTATTCATTGATCATGAATATGTGCTAGGACTGCAAGCTGAAAACCCCCTTGAGCGTTTTATTGGAGATGTTACTGCATTTCCAGCCTCGCTTTGCGACAAAATAACATCTCAATCATTTTTATTTTCTCCTTGAACACTCAGCACAGAGCATTTGAAGAAAGGTCTGTGAAGGTTCCTTCATCACCATTGTGTTAGAAAAGTAATTTTTCTCTCTTTCCTGTTTTGAGGGTTGTGTGTTTTCTTAGGGAAGCTGCCCCATGGAAATGTGGGGTGGAGGGTCCTTTCTGGGCAGCTGGGAGAGCCACAGCAGCTGGTTGGAAGGGGAGAAGGTGCCAGGATGGATGAAGGAATTGTTTCCCTCAGGGCTAGGAGAGAAACCCTCACAGGGGTGCTCAAGTATTTTCACAGAGTGGAGTTGATTGCACAGAACTTTTATTTTTAGCAGTTACTCTTTTAGATCCATTTCTTCTTTCACTGCATTTTTGGATTAAAAAAATATATTTCCTGACTCTCTCTCTCAAATCCGACACAAAAGAAAGCAAAACATACCAAATATAATGTTTATTCCCTTTGTACAATTTACAGAGTTTAGAGCTTTTTGTTGTTGATCTCAGGGGTGGTTGATGGGGGAGAAGGAAGCAAAGATGTGGGATCTTCAGAAAGCTCTTCAGGGACACAAATCTTTTTCTTCCAAGTTTTCACTGCTACTACCATACCAGGATATGAAAGGAATACATCTCTCCTCTCTTGCTGTAATTTCAGTGTGAATCTGATCTACCTAAGGAAGATCAAATATTTTCTATCCCAGCACAAATAAAGAAAGGGAAGTGGGGAGAATAATGCTGTTTGACACTGTCAGAAGTAACAGGCGACCTACTGCCGAGCGTGTTGCAACACCCAGAGAGTTTGTCTATTATAGTCCCCTCTAGAGACCTCAATCCTTCATTTCAGGCAGTAGCAGCTGAAATGTTTAGCTTTAGAGAGAGAGAGCTGTACTCTGGCAGCCCTGACCCCAGTCTGTAGGTGGGGGATTAAATGTGCTGGTCAGACTGCAGAAGCTGCAAAGAGGGACTTGGGCTCCAGCCCCTCTCCCAGGCTGTGTGAGAGCAGAAACAGCAGCAAAAAGGAGGGAGGAGGTGCCAGCAGGGGCTCACCCCACTGTAGGCTGTTTGATAGAGCACACATGGCTGGCTGCAGGCTGAGCCAGGCTGCCTCTCCTTGCTGTCCACACTTGGTTAGGGACGATCCTGCTGCTCCTGGGTGGGATGAATGGCTCTCATCCATTTGGCTCTGGTGCTTTTACAGTGCTAGTGATCACAATGAATTACCTGCACCAGCCTGAAGAATAACCTGATGAGGACAGCCACAGTGTAGCAAAGCTAAGTACCACATGAACAAGGAATTGAAGAGCATATATTCGAGATTTAATTCGACAATTATTTTATTTTCCTTAAAAAAATCTATTCTAAACCTTAATGTTGTGCACTAACAACAACTTATTTCTATTAAAAAAGACAACCCCCCCAAAAAATTCCAAAGCCAAACACAAACAAACTTTAATTTCCCAGAGATTATATGTTAGAGGAAAGATATTTTCTCTGACCAAGTCTAGTGAAATAACTGATCTGGAGAAAATGAGAGTCTTGCTCTGCCCTCACCATCATACAGCTGTTGTTATAGCTGGGCACTGGACATGCCTGGCACCCCAACCTTAGCAGATTTTATTATCTTTCCCTCAGGCAGCTATGAACATTACATGTTTGTACTTCATACACTGTTTGAGCCTGGAAATCAATAAGTTCAGACAATGCAGTAGTCTTATTTCCTCATGTTTTGAAACAAAATCCCTTTGTAATACCTGAAACGTCTTCAAATGATTTTTCTTGTCCTGTTTACCTTCCAAGGGCCATAATATGCCATTAATTATTTCTTTTTTCTTTTTTCTGGTTCCTTTCAAAAGTAGAATTTTCTACTGAAATCAATGGGGAGTTTGTTTCAAAATCAATAGGGCATTATGGCCCTGAAACTTAAGACAATGTTGGCTCCTTAATCATATCAGAAAATGTGATTAACACGCCACAAACAAACCACTAATCCACAGACACAGGCACAGCTGCTAAATTAGGAGCCATCTTTACCAGAGCATAGCTCCATTTAACTTCAGTGGGATCTTTGCCTGAGAAAGAGCAGTAGAATCAAGGAAGAAATGTGAAGCAACGTCATCAGATTTATCAACCAAACACTTGTTGCTGAGCTATGATAACTTTTCAAGAGCAGGTTGGTGTTTTATTACACAGGCAATTGATTTTGTGGTTTGAAGCTCTTCTGGACCTTGGGGACTGCGAAAGCAAGAAACAAATGCAGATGTTCAGAACATCAAACTGCCTGATCCCAAATGAACGGGCTAAACTGATCAAACAGTCCCAAGTCTCTCTCAAAAGATATTTTGGACCTTCCAAAAGCTGACTGGACTTTGTAGAGCAGGGATTTACAGAATTACTGTTGTGAAATGGAAGCAAGTGGAAGTAGAGATGACTTCTGGTTACTCCAAAACGTCTCGTAGTCCTAAAGGGTTGCACTTGGAATATTTTGCATCTAATATTTTTTATCAACTTTATTTTTTTTTTCCTTGTGAGATCTACAGCTCTGATTGTTGACATTGTGTGGGATATTGTTTTTAATAGAACTCTGTGTCCACTCAGGGGACAGAAGTTACGAGAACCCTGTGTCAGAATTTTTGTTCACCAGTCCCATGTTAGGATATATTTTTCACAATTCAAATTTTGCATATGCATATTTTTGGCAACTGAGTAGCAATTAAGCTCTAAATGATAGAATTGTAAGCAGTATGGCAAGGACAGGGTTGGCTATATTTAAATAAAAATGTAGCAACCAAAAACTAGTTTTCCCATTTAAAATGGTGCAATAAATTTATTTACAGTATTAAAGATACTTCTGAGGAAGTTACTCTCAAGGGAAACTGTAGGCAAAAACTGTGTATGGTTGCTCTTAAAGAGGTGGTGCTTCTGGTGTCTTCTGTATCAAGGCTTAAGGTTAGAAAGCTGGTCATGGAATAAGCTTGGCTTTTATTACTCCTCTTGAGCATTTTACTTCATCCCTAAAAGCAACTTTAAAGAGTTATCACATTTTTCAAAGGCTGAAAGAAGAACTGGGATCCAGATTATTAGTTCAGCTTGTGAGTCAAGAATGATTAATTTTCTAAAATCTGCTTATATTACTTTGCCAGTGAATACTGAGCAAAGCTTTTGTTTATCTTCCACACGTGGTCACTACTGCAAACAAACAGGTTTAATTTGCTTTGTAAGCTTATTACCAGAGGCTCAGTGGAGAACAAGAGCTGAAAAGAACCTCTTGCCTCTGTGGCTTTATTAAGAACTGTTTTCTCCAGAGAACTTTCAGCCTGTCAGATTAGAAATGCAAAGAGACCTTTTACTGTAACAGTCTCACACTTATCCCCTCAGTAAAGTTTGCTTTTGTGATAATTACATTTTACCATCTACAGTTGTTTACTAAATGAACAGCTTTTCTCTGCTGCTTCCAGCCCTGACACTTTTCCTCTGATAATTTGTGGTTACAATTAAATATTTAGAAATACGTGTTTGCCTTCTGTTTGTTGTCTTCCTCATTTTGCTTAGATAACAAATTATTTCAGTTGTGGTTTTGGGAATTATGGACCACAGGACTTGTTTAGGATTTATGCCTGAAGTAACACAGCATTAATAATGCTGTTTGCACAGAGAGGGAAAATGCAGACTCTCCTTTTCTCCCTGTTAAGAGAAGAGGAACCATTCTGTGTTAAGGAAAGAGCTCCCAGCTCAGGATGCCCTGAAGATGCAGAACTTGAGGACAACATCCTCTGCAACATGAACAGGTTTTCTTATAGGAAATATTTCATGTGTGAATGTGTTCATGGTATCTCCCTACAAAAATGTTTCTTTTTTTTTCAACTTTGTGGGAAATAACGAGCCTCTGCTTGCGTGGAAAACTATTATTTTGTATCAAATCATGATGCTTATTAATACTGATAATTTTGGAAAAATCAATCCAAACTATTTCCTATGCATCACTGCTCTTTGGACAAAGAAGAAGATAAAACTTTGAATAGGTCATAGAATCAGAGAATATGTTCAGTTGGAAGGGACCCATCAGGACCATCAAGTCCAACTCCTGACCCTGTGCAGGATACCACAAGAATCACACCATAGTCAAGGTAAACAGAGACCTCTATATGAAGTACAAACACATTTTCTCTTTTTATTTCAATATATATTTATTTAATGTTAAAGTGGGTTTGTTTCATTTTTTTGCATTTCAGCTGATTCCAACTCTTATTTTTGTATGGTTGCTTTACATTGAAAAATTTGCATCATAAAAAACCTTGATGCAAACCCACTTTCACTTATAAATCAGGATGACTAGCATTTCAAATATTTGAGTGTAAATTAAACCCCTGCTCTAAGCCTCTGATTTTTGTGAATACTTGTGAATGTCACCAGAATTTCTGTCACTTGATTATTTCTGATCAAGTTCTGAAAGAAGATACCCAGAAAGAGCTGACAGAGGGCAGATTTAAAGAAGAAACACGAGTCTTGGATGATTAAAAATAAAGCTGGTATCTGAAACTCTTCAAATATATTTTTTCACAGGTTTTCCTACCTGTGCTTCAAGGGCAAACTTTCAATTCCCTTGAAACCTGGGCCATCAGCAATATAGAGTATTGGGTGAAATCTAAAATGGTTGCTGTATTGTCCCTGTGATTTGGAGCTTTGCTCTTTCTGAAAATGCAAGTCACCATCTCGGACACGAAATTCAGATTGCATCAGAAATTTTTATGCTGAATAAATTTGAGTGTGATGTTAAAAAAAAAAACAACCAACTAATCAGGAAATATCTCAGTACAGGTTGAGAGCTTCTTTAGACATTCAACTATAAGAAAGTCCTAGCTGTCTTAAGAATAGGAGAAAATATTTTTCATAGTAGTGACATGTCTAATTGCTAAGGCCCTTGTCATCCATGGTACAGCCTTTGTGAGAAAGAACATTAATAATTCAACAGTGCTGGTAGTTGGACAAGATACATTTCTTCATTGCAGTCCCTCATACTCCCTTTCTCCCCCTGTCTTCCCAAAGATCTCCATATTAATTTATGTATTTTAAGTTTAGGAAAGGTGAATCAACCTTGCTGAACTCCATAAAATGGGTTCCAAGCCCAGGAGCTTGTCCTCTGCTGTCTTGGAGAAGTAGGAGCTCAGAGAGGGGAGAACAAAGCCACTGTGACTGTGGCATCTGCAGTAAAGCCTGCAGACATGACTACAGGGTTAATAGCCTAAAAGGCAAATGCTTCTCCATTTTCACAAGCTTATCAGGCAGTTCCACCATTTTCCATGCTGAGTCTCAGTGTAGACTAATGTGTCATTTTTCCCCAGCCTCAAAAAAGTCACAAATTCTCTTGTTGAAGGCGGAAGGTCTGTGCTTGAATCTAGGTGAGTGTAAACAGGGAGTCAGGGATCTTAGTAAGCCAGCACACACACACTTTTTATTTCTCTTTGTGATACAAAGTAGCTGGCTGCATTTAAGTGTTAGCAGTTTAATGTTTAATGTTGTAAAGTTTAATTGTGACACGTTCTGGACTGAAATAAGAAGTATTGTGTTTCTTGTTCTTCTCTGCATATTGAGACCACTGAATCAAGCAAGAACATACCTGCAAGTCTACATTAAAGCCACATTAACAGTGTGTTGAACAAGAAAACTGGGGAGTTCAGAGACAAGGCATCTGTAAGATTCTCAGCTGTCACAAATCAGGAATCTAGGCACAGCAGCACTGCTTAAATGCTGCTCTTAGAGGCTGACAGCAGAGTATCTGTAAGCACAGGCAGCGTGGAGCAATTTTCTTGCTTTTTAAAAAAGCATTTGAACATTTTGCACTTGCTCAGACAGTGCTGAACTTCAGTTCATCTACAAAAATAAAAATTCTGAACTATTTTACACGGGCAACTGATATTTTTATACTGATAAATGCTGCAGTCCTGTAACTTAGTGCAGATAACGTCCACCCTAAAAGAGCTTAGAGTCTAAACAGACAAAATGAATAAAAGGTAAGAAATGCATTGTTATCCTTCCCATTTTAGAGAGGGGGAAACCAAAGCACTGAAAGGTTAAGTGGCTTGTCTCTGGTCACACATGGAGCCCGTGGCAGGCCTGTGAATTAAATGCCTCCTCTTGTAAGAACAGCGCTGTCTCCTTAGGAAATATGAATAGTAGAAAGGAGAGAAGCTGCCTAGCACAAATTTACTGTATGGTAGTTGAATAACCTGGCAGGTAGGACTGGAGCTGAAATAATGAACCGACAGCTGCGAGTGGACAAAAATGTATTATAACAGTGAAGAATGTAAGAAACTTGGAAATTTCTTCTCCCTCTCTAAAACCCTTTTCCTTAAGCCAACAAAATATGTGTGTTTGCTCTGTCAGTACCCCCACCCTTCCACTTGTGACTGATCCTCACACAAAGGGCAGCATTCCTACATTCCTACCCCCACTACCAAAGCTTGCCTCCTCAGCAGGGGCAGGAGGCTGTGGCTTAGGTCCAGAGATGCTGCACTGGTGGCTCTGTGCCTGCCTGCTCTGCTCCCCTGGGACAGCAGCAGTGGCTGGCACTGGGGACACCAAGGTCTGCCCCTTGCCCTGCCTGTGGCTCCAATAAGCAGGCTGGATCCGTGTGCTGGGCTGGCTGGGAGAGGGATGCCCACAGGCATGGGGGAGCATGGCAGAACTGCAGGAATTCCTGCAGCATGGCAGAGAACACCACGAGTTGTCTGGCACCAAAACCACTTAATGGTGATGCACTGTGGTCCACTGGTGAAGAAGAGCAATCTGAGATTATTTTAATCTGCTCCTCGTGGGATTCATTATGGTTATTTTCTTATTTGTTCTAGTCTTTTATTTTCCCTTCTCCTGTTGCTACAAGCAATTCAAGTTGTGCTTCTGATTATCTTCACTTTCCACAAGTATAAATTCACAGCTTGACATTGAGGCTCATACTAGGTAGGCTTTGGTTTTGTTATTTCAGAGTTTTCAAGCAAGGGAAGAAGGCCTAATTTCAACAATTGTCAAAGCTACTTGAGCTGTACAAAGCAAGTGTCTGACTAGTAATTAGCTAGGCCTTGATAACAGGTAATCTGATTAGTGTAAAACAACCATAACAAGCTGAGGTTGTTCCAAAATATCTAATTTAACTTAAGGCCATTTAAACTCAGGCAGCTCTTCTAACTTCCTGTAAAAACCTTCACTTACAGCATTTAATTTTAATAATGAATAATAAGAAACAAGTAATAATAAAAAAGTACTTTTAAAGTTTATAGACTAGCCTGAATCTTATGCAAACAAAGTGTTTTCCTATGAGTGTTTCAAAGATGCAGCCTTGACCTTTTTGATTATTTATAAGGCATTTTTTTCCTTTCCCTTTTATTTCTGTAGGTCATATGTTTTACAAGGTGTATGGACTTCTTACATAATGTTCTTTCAAGTAATTTTCACAAAACACATTATATTTAATGCAGACAGGTCTATGTTTCTCCAGATAACTCAAAATAACTAGCAGGATATCAACTTTCCAACAATCATTTCATTGTCAAAATTCCTTTCTTTTTCAGGTTGAGGTTCTTCCCACAGGAATGACAAAGGGCAGGAATTTCAACTCCTGATAGTGATTTGTAGACATATTTTAAAGGTATAACTTTTAGAATTCCTATGTTTGTGTGGAAACAAAACAGAGCACACCTTTATTAGTAAAGAAACTTGAAAATGTAGGTATGTGGTTTTTAACTAATCATATCTTCTGGACACATATAAACAGCACTTCTCAGTATCTTCCTACAGAGGAATATGATATTTCCTTCTATAATTCTAGTTGTGAAAATGTTTGTTTGCCTGCATGTTTGTTGTCAGGCTGTTATCCATACTAAGAGAAAGAAATAAGAGGAAGAAAAGTTGGTATTTATTGAGAAAAGTGGCTGGACTGGGATTGCTTGAAAAAGAAGCTTTTGCTTATGAATAAAATGTTAAGAAATGAGGATCTGGATAATTCAGTGCTTTATCTTTTTGCCCTCTCTAGCTAAACTAAGAAAATAATTCAGTAGAAAATCAGATATGAAATTGCTCTTGCACTTCTAGTGGCGTGTAAAGAAAAAAATAAAAAAGGGTACGGAAGATCTCTTTCAAAAAGCAATCTGCATGTCCAAAAGAGCATTATTCAAATTGTTTGATGAACAAACATCAGCTTAAATTCCTGGATCCAAGCCTTTCTTTGTCTTCTGAGTGGGAGCACGAAGTCAGGATGCATTTCTGTGCTCTGACAGGCGCTGCCTGCCTGTTCTTTATTGTACCACTTGTCATGCAGGGAAGCACGATCGCTCGGAGATGGGGAAGTGTTATTCTGCTTCATAGTAAAAGATCAACTCAAACATTCCTCTACCTTCTCTGCAGGCTACTCTTTGCTCCTTAAATGTCCTGGATTTCATTGCTTGTTTTCAACTCCCTGAAGGGGAGTATTTTCAAGACTGTGAGTGAAGGGCAGCAGGATTGCACTGGTGCTCTCAGTGTTACAGCTGGAACTAGCTGCTTCTCACTGTACTTCACCTACCACTTCTGTCAGTGAAGAAAAAACCCTCCTAATATTTAATTATTGGGATCTTCAATTTTTTAAATTTGTGTGAATCATACAAAACCTCCCTCTCTGTGCAAACAGCTTTCCAGTAGGATTTCTCCATGCTTTTTCGAGTGTTCACTGTGACTTGTTCTGTTTGTTTGATCCTGGGCCACAAAGGCTGTTTTGAAAACTGCCTTGTGGGAAATGCTTCCTGTGTTTTGTATAATTAACTCTGGATGTCATACTCTGCATGTTTAAATTGGATGACCAATTCCATGTGTGAGCAAAAGAGTCAGCATTGTTTTTGTGTGTGTGCCTAACTAGGGACAGCTGGATGCTCCTGGTAAAAAAAGCACATTTCTTGTTCCTCCAGTTTTGTTTCTGGCTGTCCACCATCTGAAAAACATTTAAAAAGTTCAAAGAAAGCCATATCATTGCACACTGCAGATGAAGTTGATTGGTGTGTGCTTTGTGATGATCTGTGATCAAAAGGCTGAACTCGCTGTTTAATGTGCTTATGAGCATGAAGAGCTGAGTGAGGAAGGCTGGCTTTTATGACATGGTATGATGAGTAGAAAGGGGCTGAAAGAGAGCTATTTTTTTCCCCCTTCCTCTTCTGTTTTCCCTTACTCTGTACAGAATTTCTGCTGGTCAGAATTTGCATCTGAGGCATGTATGTTCAGAGTTTTGCTCTGAACTGGGTGGGGAAAAAATGGTTTTTATCCCGGATCTAAACTCTGCAGTGAGCTCTGGTCACAGGTCATCTTGGACATGGCACATTTCTCTACAAAATTCTTGTTCAGTGTTTTTCATTAGAAACTGTTCTGTTAGAAACTAACAACTCAAAGGAAAACTAAGAAACTCTTCCTCCACATCCCAGGCAGCTCTGCTCTGTAGCAATCCTTGGAAATGGTAATGAAAAGGATGACCTGAGAGCCCATGATGGACAAGGCAAGAAACAAAATAATGCAAGGGTGCTAGGATGACTGTCCCATTTAAGTTCTGTATGTTTTGTTTTTTGGTTATTGTGCCTGACACTGAAACACACCTAGCATTTCTGCTAATGTCCAAGGAAATGCTTTTCCTGTCTTAATTAAGCTTATACCTTTAACTATTTCCACCAGATAGGTGGTTTATCTGAGTGAAACTACCTCAGAGAGAGCATTTGTGGGTTTTTTCCCCTTGGTTTTGCTGCTTAAAATCTAGCCTAAAGAGAAAGGAAGTATTTTAACCTTCCTCCAGCAATGCACAGGGCCTTATGTAAAATAATGCATGTACTTTATTTTGGCTGCAGCTACTTTCTATTTCTTGTTTTTGACAGGTGATTGAATACATCTCAGCCTCCATCTATAGAAGTAATTTCTAGCTGTCTCTGATAATGCAAGCAGATCTACTCAGAATGCTCTTTCCAGTTGTTGGGGACTTCACCAACTTTCTGGGCATCTTGTAGGCTTCAATGAAGATGCAAGAGGGGTTGAGTTTGACAAGTTCTTTTCCCATTGTCATCTTCTGTGAGCAGAGTTTACATGCTCACTTTGACACAACATCCAAAAACCTTGCAAATCAGGACACCTGAAATCTGCATCTTCATTCTGATATATTAAAAATACAGATGTTTAAATAGATATTTATGGATGTTTATGGATTAAAAATTGGGTGTTTTGTTGTTACATTTTACCAATTAGGAATGTTTTTTCCAGTCAAACTGGTGAATTTAATGTAACTTTGATAGCTTACTAATTGCTGTCATTAAGCCTAACCAAGGAAGTCCTCTTTTACTCATGACAGTAATGCTGTTAAAACCATGTGCAGTACTCACTTTTTCTGTCTTTGAGACTGATTAGACAACACAGGACACTTTGCAGTCTGCTGCTCTAGAAAATGGATTTTTGCAGCATTGGAGAGCTTCATGCACATCAGCCTTACCCCTTTGGATAACCCTTTTTACATTCAAGTGTGATTGTACTATGTGCAACTTAATTTCTGATGTAATGATTATGAGCACACTGACTCAGGTATTTGTCTCGCCTCAGAACACTCTTATCATTATTTGAAGGGATAAATATGTAGGATTCTCCCAGTTATGTAATTTTTCTATTAGATTTAGACTTGCCTTTTTAATCTCTTTTCCTCAGCAACCTCATCTTTTTATGAACAAACAATATAATAATATTCAGAAATAATCAGAAAATAATACCTTAATGCCTTTGTGAAATGCTCTTGGATGATGGCAGAAATAATACAAGAAAGAAATCAAATTGATTGTATTTTATAAGAAAGAACTAAGTATATGAAAATAAGTCCTAGTTCTACATCCTTGTTATCCAACAGGACCTGGCACTCCACCTGCTTCCTGAAGGACAGAAAAGGCAGCATAAAATGGACCGAAATGATGAAATTAAGCAGCAGCTGGATTTGGGAAATTGTAGATATGTTGTGTCTCTATGCAGAAGAGTGGAAGGTCATTTTCAATTCAGATTCCCTTCTACATCTTGCCATGCTTTTCTGTAAGTATTTGGTAAGTTGTGTGTTAAATTCTCTATTTTCAGAGAAATTCTCACTTAAATATTCAATAAAGTATTCAATGATAAAGTACTGTATAGTTCTATGCAAGGTAACACTCCTTTTTCAATGTCAAATCGTTTACTCACATTTTTATTTTTGTAACAACATTTCTGATTTGATGGTCAGATGACAGTCCAAAGGTAAGATCTCAAAACTTTTCTCCTACCCTCTCATTTTACTTATCTAGGCAAAGTTTCCTACAAATTTATTCCATGCAAAGAATGACAAAAGTAACTTTCTCAATTTATCTTTCCTTGCCTTGCAGGATTTGCCCCTGTCTGGGTCCTCTCAACTGTGTTTCCATTTCAGATTTTCTAAAATTCATCCTCAATAACTGGTAACCTACTTTTCAAAATTATTTTCAAGCCTTTTAGTCTTGTTTCCAGCCAAAGCTCTGTTCCCTGAGCTGTTAATTGTCTCTGATGTTGTCATTCATATTTGTCCTTAGATTTGTACTTTCCCTGGTTTTCTTGACTCTGTTCTCAATAGATTGTCCCCTGACTCTTTCAATGTATAAACAGAATTATTCTCTGCATCTTTCCTCTTGACACTATATTTTACAAAAAATATAGGCAAGAACTAGACCCAAAAAACTTATACAAGAATAAACTTAGTATGTTCACAGGATGTAGAGATGCAATTGGATTCGTTTTCTGTAAGAACTATGAGTATTTTTAAAACATTGTTTAAGAATAGAAATGTGTGGAAAACTGAAGAACTACAGTAAAAGACTTTCCCTGATTGTAATGAAGGGTACAACTGCCTGGGGAATGTTAGAGGCATATACATGGTAAATTACATCTACATTGTTTTAAATTGGTTTTAGAATTAGTCTGTAACCACAGAGTGCTCCCACTGTGCCATGTGCTGTATAGCTAATCAGAAGAGGAACGTTTCAGAATGACTAAGCAGAACACTGGAAAAAATTAAATAGTTCATTAAAGAGAAAAAAAGGCAATAGTTGGCTTTTCAGAGAAGATTCACAGACCATCAACAACCTGCAGAGGGTTTTGCTGAGCTGCAGTGATTCCTGGTGCCAGATGAGTATGGGTGAGTGCTCAGTTTGTCTCCTGCTCTGTCACCTCACCTCAGGCTGGCAGAAGGTGGCCTTGGTACTCCCCACCTCCACATCACTATTCCATTGCAGTCCTTTGTAGCAGGTGAGGGATGAGCCACAGGAATGAAGTGACTGAAGTGATGGGGCTTTGAGCAGTAAGGGAAAAACCAACAAGAGGTCTGATCTTGCTACCCCCTTCCTGCTTTCTTCAGCTGCTTCTCAAAGCTTATTTGTCTTGCCTCCTCCTTCCTGCTGTTTGATCCTAGGTAATATTTTGTGCAAACATTTAGTTCCCTCTTTCTATCATCTAATGAAAACATCTGCATGTTTTCCTCAAGCTCACCTCTGTCCCCACCTCTGGCACCTGCATTCAGGGAGCCATCAGGAAAGCTCAGTAGGAATAGAAGAGCCCCTGCCTGCTGTCCTCACCCTTACCTGGCAGTCAGACCCCCACAGCCTTTGACTAGAGAAGCTTCTGCACAACATCTCAGTCTCACAGATTCTCCTCCTTTAGCACTTCTGAAAAAGATTTCCATACAGGATTTTATACCCAGCTCACCGAGCCTCTCATCTCTCTCAGCTACAGCAACATCCTTCACTCTGGCCCTGACAAATAGTGTTCTGTTCCACTTGTAGCTGTGGTGGATAGCACTGAAAAGATCAGTTTCTTTCATTATTCTTTTCTGGCATCTTTCCTTTTCCTGTGCTGCATCAGAAATAACTGCTTTTGCCTTCCAGGCCCTTTAGAGTCCAACCCCATCATAGCTGTTACCACTCATTCACTGTCAGGATGCTGGCTCTTGCTTTTGATCAACCTATTACAGCAGCCTCCACTGCCTGCTTGTTAAATTTTTAAACAGCCACTTGTGTATGTACTCCTGAGCTGCCTGTCATGCTTGGAGGAGCTTCTCCATCCAGAAACTTAAACTAAACAGACACTTTCCCTCCTACAGTTTCTAAACTGTGAGTTCAAAGCCCTAAATGTTGTTGTCCCCTGCCTACTATCCACGGCATAAGTAGCTAGATCCCTGCAAAGCCTGAACCCACAGTGCTGGGACTTTAACACACAAACCCTGGAGGGATGGCACAGTGCCCCTAGGGCACATGGCACTGGGGCCCTTCCCTTTGGCATTCCCTGATGCAGCACCTGGAATGGTGCTGTGGGAATTTAGGAAGACCACAGGAAAAAGTCAATTGTGTTCTGCTGCAGCCACCAGCTTAAAGCAGCAGTTCTGGCTCAGTGTGTAAAGGAGTCTCTTCAGCAGACCTTTGTGGAGTGATGCAAGCCAAGATTTTCTGTCTTTCACCAGAAAAACCCAAAACCACAAAGGTGTGTTTCCCTTTTAACCTTCTGCATTACCACTACTAATTGACTTTTGCAACAGAGGTGTTGAAAACAAACCTGAGCATGGCCTAATGTTAATAACATCTGATAGAAAGGGCAGAGGCAGCTCCTTACACTACATTTAAGAAAAATACAAATGAAAAAGGAGAGTGGCTTGCCAAAGGCACTTTTTCCTTAAAAATTTTCTATTTAATATTTTTAAAATTTTCATAGATAAACACTTCTGGCAGAAAAAGCATCCAGACCAGCACACAGTCTCAATTTTCAGTATGTATCCATTATGAATTAAAATAAAATGTGAAATATTTAAGTAAATATCAAATTTGAAAAAAAATGTATATATGTTCTGTTTGTTAAGTACAAAGAAGCATTGTCTTCAGGCAGTAATAAACTTGCTTCAGGAGTGTACTGTGCAAAACTGTAGTTAAGGTTAAGGTTTTCAGAGTTTCAAAGGAAAATTACATTTTTTAAATGGTGTAAGAAAGCTTCGTCGTTTGAAAGGGAATAACATTCTTGATTAAATCCATCATAAAATATCTTGAGAGCTGAGAAGATGTTGGGGGAATGTTTTTTTTTTACTAATTAGGAGTTATAAATACATGTGCAAGAGTTAAAGAGAATAACAGTGTGGGGTGTAGAGGAGGAAATCCTTTCAGTGCAGCTTGAAAGCAGCAGAAACATGGAACACTGGATGGTGCACAGCCTCTAGAAAACCTAGAAAAGGAGATAAAACTGTCAACTATGGTGCAGAAAAGGTAAAAGAACCCAACAAATATCTCTGTTCTGTTTTGGAAAGAGCTAGCATGATGTAATCACATCTGACAGTGGCAAGGACTACTTCTTAATCAATTAACTGGGAGATCATTAAATGACAACTGCCAGAACTAAAGGATTTTTTGAACTTACAGGGTGAGATAACATATACCCAAGTATTTAAAGGGCTTGTTGGGAAACTCTCTGAACAATGATAATGATTTACCAAAAAAAAAAAAAAACCAAAAAAAAACAGAGAGAAGTGAAGAAGGTCCAGAGCACTAAAGCAAACTCAGTGCACAGATAACCTATGTGAGTAAATGCATTGCCATAAATCGAGTTGGTGATCTGCTATTAATCTCTGACCAAACCTTGGACTTAGAACTCAACCAGTAAAGATAAAAATGATAAATATATATACCCTGTTGGGGCATGTTACAGATTGTTTAACTGAGGGAGAATGTAAATATGAAGGAGAAACCATCATCCTTTGCCTGTTTGTTCTGTCTGAGTTTTCCCTTCACCAGTGCTATTCATTATTGCTGGTGACAGAACAACAAGCACACCATGGCAATTCTGTCCACGTCCCAGCCATGGGAAATCCAGGTCAGTGTTCCCAGCTGTGTGCTCAGAGAGCAGCCAGAGCTGAGCAGTGCCCTGTTGCATGGGGTTCAGTGGGATGTGCAAGACTTGAGAAATCACTGAAAACTCACAGTTTATTAAGTCTACTAAACTCAGAAAATAGAAATAATTACAAGTGGAGCCATTTCACATGGTCAGAAAAGCAATCTCGCTCTCATATACATTTCCCCCAGATGTGCTCCTCTGGGTTAAACAGAGGAGCACATCTGCCTTTAAAACTGTCACTGACTACTTCACCCTGAAGGGGTGAGATGAAGCCTAGGTCACTTGGGTGCAGATCCTGGGACAAGATTACTCCTGCCCTCAGGAGTTCCAGTTCTAACAGGCTTCAGAGCTGCTTGTGCTTCACCTCGAGGCACTCAAATAATGTGTGGGCTCCTGTCACAAGATGTGTTTTTTCAAACTGGTAAACAGCAGGCTGAGTGTGTGCAGGAAAGACACAGGCATACCTACTGCTGGCAAAAGACCTTGTCCTAGTCCAGAGTTTGGACACTTAGTTTTGGGTTTTGGAGCACCTGAGTCCCTTTGGGAATGTCCTGAAGTGTTTTCTGGCTCTGCTTCAGTTTTTTTGAGCATAGCACCCAATTAGGCCATAGGAATGATTGGATCCTAATGTTTTGTAAAATGCCTTTACTACAGATTAGATTTTTATGATATGCCTACTTAGTACTCTGCATTTGATCCATGACATGCTGCTAATAGCAACAGGAATTTCTACTTTTAATCTCAGAGCTGAGGTCTGGACACCACAGCCAAAGCAGATGAGCTGATGCTTAAGAACAAAAAAGAAGGATAGAGAAAAGCAAGTCTTGCAATCTATATATAGAGCCAATAAAGGGGCTTTTTTTTTTTTTTTTTTTTTTTGTCCTGACATTGCCAGTGCATCATCTATAAAGAAAATAGAACTATTTTTATGTCAGTAAAGTCTACAGCATGTGTCAGTAATGGATCAAGTATGAAAAGTAATTTTTAATAAGTGTGAATCAAAGAGGGATTAGAAAAGCTCAGGGGATGTGGAGATGGGACTTGAGTTCAGGGGATTCCACAGCTCAGGGGCATAACAGCTGAATGCTCTGCTACTCATGGATGAGAGACCTGGCAAGGGGGCTGATGAATTTGAGATTTATTATTAGAAAGTAAGGACTGAGGGTATGTATCAATGGAGACCAATTTTGATAGGCATGAAAGGGATGATTCAGACGAGTAATGAAAAACTCTGAACAAAATTTTAAAGTCAATTCATCGACTGATAGGAAGCAGGTATAAATCTGCCATAGCTGAAGTAATGCAATTGGATTTATTGCCATAAGCAAACATATGGGATGCAGCATCCTGAACAACAGGGTCATTTGTGAATATTGTTCTGTATAGTGTGTGCCCATTAGTGTAATCTAAAAGCCATAAAAATGGGGTTTAGAACGGGGCAGGCAGCACAGGGAGCAGCAGTAATGCCTGCCTTGCACCTGCAGAGTGCACTGAGTCACCCCAGTGACTGCTCCTGAGAAAAGCTTTTGAGAAGTTAACAGCAAATGAACTGAGGGACCAAAGAAGGATGCAAAGTCGAAACTTGTGGAGGATTCATTAGATGTACACAGCTGCCACCAGATGGGAAAACAGAATATGACAAACAGAAAGACAGACAGGAAGGGGGAGGGAGAGTTTGGGGATTTGGTTTCAGAAAGCAGTGTCTTATGTGCCCATCACAGGGAATACCTTCTACTTCCTTTGTGTGTGGAAATGTGCACACCTCTTTCCCCCCTTCTCTTCATCCCCCTTCCTCCCTTGCTTTTTCTTTAAGTGATTGACAGCCCACAGTTTGAAGAGAAGCTTAGAGACAAATCCAACCCCTCTTTTTTTTTTTTTTTTTTTGTCATAACTTATAAACTGAGTAATCTTGAGAAAGAGAATTTTCTCACAGTACAGGCCTACAAAGAATTTGGATAAGGATCCTCCATGAAAGACTTTTGTACCTTGTGGTAGGTGAGAACCAGATCACTAGGGTCAATACTGAAACTGTGTATTGTTTAGAAATAATGTTGAGAGCTATTACTCTTTGAGCATTGACTCAGAAAACATTTATCTAAAGCTCTAATTTACAAAATAAGTTCTTGTGGGTTTTTTTTTTACCATTATTGTTGGCTTCATTTTTTGTGTTTTCCATGACTTAGAGAAATAGCCATTAAATGGTGATTTCTCTGGAGGGAATTCAACACTGGAGAGTTACAGCTGCCTCCTTTTTGAAACCCTTTCTGTGACAGATTTGTGATCAAGGTGTTCAGCATTTCAAAGTAATGCAATATTTATTTCTGTGACTAGCTCATCTATGTTGTATAGGGAATCTAATATTCTTTATCCGTGAAGCCTCACACATCCAATATTTTATTATCAACTCTTCAAGGATTTTTATTATTACAGCATGGTGAACCTGGTATTTAATGAAATCATAATCTAGCTTTGCAATGTAGTCTCTGCTTGTTCTGGAGCAGCTTGTGAGTGGAGTTGGATGGGTACATCCCTGCCCTGGAGACACAACACTGAGCTGTGCATGGCTGCAGTTCTCCAGCCCTGGTATCCTAGAGATTTGGTTTGGAATCTCTTGATATCTAACCTAGAGCTAACAAGGCCTAACCTAGAGCTAACAAGGAAGGAAGGTCCTGAACTGATTATTTATTTCATCAGAGAGGATAATTCCTAGGATGACTTTCTTATTTTGTATACATGAGCATGCTCTGGTTAATAAGTTAACCAAAGTCAGCATGTTCTTTTTTAATTCTTACTCAGGGTAAGTAATAATGTCCTCTATAAATGTTCTGGCTGACATTTGATTTCCATTACCATGCCATTTTGCTGCCCTGTTATGACCCACTCAAGATGGGAAAAAACACTGATATCTTTGCCAGTCATTTTAGATTTCTTGATGGCTTTGTAACTCTTAAGCAGAAAGGTTTTCATGTCCCGAAGGTAAAATAAATTATTGCATAAGATGACTGTATCTCTGTGTTTATGGGGAAAAGAGAGAACATTGCTAAATAGCAGCTAAGACAGCTTCTAAGCTCTCTGAATAGGGAGGGCTTTTTTGTATTTTAGTATTAAAAAACCCCACTTATAAGGAGATCTATAAACACAATTAGTTGCTTAAATGCTACTAAAAACATAGAAAGCTGGAAGTCTACACATCTTTGGGAAAATACATTTACTAACCTATTTACTACTTCCACAACATCAGGAAAACTAAGCAGACTATAGTAATATTTTGATTTCTTCAGTAATTTTTGTTGACATATACATTACTAGAACAGCCAATTAATTATTAACATTTGCCAAGATGTTGGTTTTGATTAAATTTCTATACTTTTTTTTTTTAAAGTTCTTAAATTTGCCAAATAGATATAAGTATTTACATAGTCATATGATTTATCTCTCCAAAGACACTATTGTGCTGCTCAACCACTGTTCAATAAAGGGTTTTTATAATGAAAATTGGGTAACTTGCATTCATTGTACTTCTTGTCACTGTATGCTTGTGACTTATCTTGGCTGAGACTTAGGGTCCTTTCAGGAAAGCTTTGAGGAGCTTTCACACACTTTGGGGAGATATGGAGCTCATTAGGTTGTTGCTATTAAAGGTCCCATTTCTGACTTCTGATTATTTGCAGAATTCCAACAGATGGTGGGAAAAAGCAACTTTTCTTCTTTCTGGAGAACGTAAAGTGGAAGAGCCAACAAACATAGAAGAAACCTGTAGACTGGTGAATGTCTGGAGAAGATGAGCAAAAATTTATTTCCTGCCATCTTGTTTGGTGTGACAACATGGGAACACAGAATTAAGTCACCAGATACACGGTTGAAACAAAAAGAGTAAGAGCATTTTTGTAATGCAATCTGCAAACACAGAATAATAGAATGGCCTGAGTCAGAAGGGACCTTAATGATCATCTCATTGCAATCCCTCTGCCATGGACAGGGACAACTTTCACTAGACCAGGGTGCTCAGAGCTCCATCCAGCCTAGCCTTGAACATTTCCAGAGATGGAGCACCCACAACTTCTCTGAGCAATCTGTCAGTTCCTCACCACCCTCACAGTAAAGGATTTTTTTCTAATATCTAATTTAAGCATACTGTCTTTTAGTTTGAATCTCCCCCCTTGTCCTGTCACCACAGATCGTTGTAAAATGTCTCTCTCTTTCTTATATGCTCCCTTCAGGTACTGCAGGGCCCCAGTTAGGTCACCCCTAAACCCCCTCCTTTCCTGGCTGAGCAATCCCACTTCCATGCCCACATTTTGGGTAGGTATCACTGTGCAATTTCTTAGGTTTTGTATTCTATGGATACCTTCCTTGGCCTGTCTATGACAGCACATTCAAGGATAGGGACTTAGATCAGGTTTGACTGAGTTTGAACCTATTATGATGCTTTACTTACAATTTGTGGATGACTCTCCCCAGATGTGTTACACCTGTAACCTGTGCCAACATTTCTACTCCTTCAACCACAAAGCAGCACACACCTCACTTGGTGGCTGCTGCATCTCTCCAGAGCAGAGCTGCACCCAGAAACAGGGAACATCACTCCAGAACACCAGTGTGGTGCAGAGAAAAGAATCCAGCGTCCTGGCCCGTGGTGGGAACGCCTTGAACACACCTTGCTCTCACGTAGGTTTTGCTAAAACTCATGGATTTTCACAAAAGGGTTAGGGTTAGTGAGGAAGGAGATGTGCTGCCTGCCCTGCCCTCAGGATCCGGCTGTGCTGGGCATGGGTCAGGTTAGGTTTTTTTTGTTTGTTTGGTTTTTGTTTGTTTGTTTGTTTGTTTTTTGTTTTGTTTGTTTGTTTTTGTTTTTTGTTTTGTTTTTGTTTTTTGTTTTGTTTTTGGTTTTTTTTTGTTTGTTTTGGGGTGGTTTTTTTGTTTTTTTGTTTGTTTGTTTTTTTTCTTTTTTTTTTCTTTTTTTTTTCTTTTTAATCCTCAAATCTTTAAATCTGCCTCCTGCAGCCACCTGGGTCTGGCAGCGGCAAACACGGCGCGATCAATCATTAATTAGTTATGCTATGAATTCATAGTTCGCGTGCCTTAGCGCTGAAGGTCAAATGCAAAAATTTGTTCAAGTGGCCCCAGTGAAAGGGCGCGATCAATTGCTGTCACATTTTAATTAGCATTCTTGTAGATGGTTCTTTCCCTTTTTTTCCTCAGCCCCCCCTCTCAGCATTCATATTACACTAGAACATCTGCTTAACAGTGTTACTCACGACCTTCAAAAAGAAGGGAGAACACACATTTATGTTTTTTTCTTTCTCTTTATGATATATTATTACAGAAATTATTGTAATTAACTTTTGAACCTTTTAGGAGATCCTTTTAATAGCATGAACCTTACTGCTCTAACGGTAATAATAAGCAGCAGTTTTCAGAAAAATAAAAGTCAACCAGAAAGTTACTTTTCTGACAAATATTGTTATTTTGGATCTGAGAGATTCTTTGCACAAACTGTCCTTTCCTAGCTCTCAATCCAAGATTTCTGTGTGTAAGAATTCATCCTAGCAAATGTTTAATTGAGATTTATTCATTTTCACAAAACATTTAGCTTCAGCCAAATTGCATTTTTCCTAGGAGAGAAAAAAAATATAAGGAAAAATATAATGGGTTCTAATTATATTCTGCACATAGCCCTAGGGAAGAGAGTATACAAGATCCCAGTGGTAACCCAGAGTGTGAATTACAGCTCTTTTTACTTTCTTGCATAGAATAATAGTAAACAAAATCTATTTTAGAAAGACATAGTACTTGTCCAGACACTAGAAGTGGTCTATGTCTCTGTATATAGCAGTCACAAAAAAATGATCAATATTAAATGTTCAATGGGAGCAGATTGCATGCATAGAATAATTAGGTTGCTTAGGTGACCAGCCCTTGGAAAAAACAGGGTCCAAAAAGCAGCAAATTGATTTGCTCATTCTCACCTTCTCCATATTATACATGCCACTTATGTATTGCAACTCACATTTTCTTGTGCCAGGGTAAGATTTGTCATTGGAATATCCCAAGGTGAGATTTCAGTGAGGAAAGAAGTCAGGCCAGTGAAATTAAAAAATATCCAACACTGAAACTTTGTAGTTAGTTGACACAGTTAACAATTTATTCAATAAGTTTGTGGTTCCTGGTGGATTTGGTGATATTATTTTTGTTTTTCCATCTCTCAATTCCTCACTCCTTTCTGGGCAGACGTCTTTTTTTTTCCCACTCTAGATGTGGATCTTGCAATAATTATTTCAGTTGTACACGAGGTAATATTATCAGTATTTTGTCAGAACTGAAAAGGAGAGTCATTAATGAAAAAATCAGGTTAACTAAACTGCAAGGGAGGCTCTGCAAGCTGGAATTGCTCAGCTGGCTCACTGGAGGAAAACAAACCTGCCAAAGCAACATGTTTTCTGCCAGATGGCTGTGCTGACCTGCCTCCCTGGAGAAAAGGCAGTTTCCACACAGGAGGCATGGCACAGGAGCAGGGAGGAGCAGCAGGAGGAGGGAGGCAGCGTGGGACTGCCTGACCTTCAGTGGATGCTGCTGGGCACTCAGGAGATGTGTCTCAAGGCAGCAAGCAGGAGAGAAAAGAGAGCTGGGACTGCAACTCTGAGCCTCGTGTCAAGACATCACAGGCAGCCTGTGAGCTCACCCTGCCCTGCAGCATCCAAGGTACCTCAGGGGGTTTAGCTCTCTCCTGGCTGATGCTTGCAGCATCTCCTCTCCTGTCTTCTCTGTGTCAGACCCTAAATTCTGAATGTTCATTTCTTTATCCATCCTCTTTTCTGGAAGAACTGAGAGCAGCGTCTCTTTTCTGTGCAGAAGTTGGGAGTAAAGTGAAAAGATTTACTCTTTCCTGCCATTTCAGCTTTAGCTGTTCTGAGTAGCAAATGTATATTCACTTGTGTCTGCAAAATTACCTCAGGTGTACCAGCTATCTACAGTCCTTTCTCAGTGACAAGTGGTGTCTCTCAGGGTTCCACAGGGGGACCAGTGTCATTTAAAATCTTCCTTAATGGCACAGATGGAGGGATCAAGAGCACCCTCAGCAAATTTGCTGTTGACACACCTGAAGGACAGGATGTCATCCAGAGGGACCAGGACAAGCTCAGCAAGTGGCCCATGGGAATCTCACGAGGTTTAACAGACCAAATCCAAGGAACTGCACCTGGGTCAGGGCAACCCCAGTACCAATCCGGGCTGGGCATGAACAGATCCAGAGCAGCCCTGGGAGAAGGACTTGGGGATGCTGTGGGTGAGGGGCTGGCCGTGCCCTGGCCATTGGGAGCCCAGACCCCCCCGTGTGCTGGGCTGCACCCACAGCCCCGTGGGCAGCAGGGCAGGGAGGGGATTCTGCCCCTCTGCCCCGCTCTGCTGAGACCCCACCTGCAGGGCTGCATCAGCTCTGGGCTCCCAGCACAGGAAGGACAGGGACTGCTGGAGCCAGGCCAGAGGGGCACCAAGGGGATCAGAGGGATGGAGCAGCTCTGCTGGGAGGAAAGGCTGAGAGAATTGGGATTGCTCAGTCTGGAACAGAAAAGGCTTCATGGTGACCTAATTGTGGCCTTTCAGTGCCTGGAGGGAGCCCACAAGAAAGTTGGACAGAGAGATAACTCACAGGAACATGTAGCAACAGGACAAGGGGGAATGGCTTCAAACTGAAAGAGAGTTGGTTTAGATTAGATATTAGGAAAAATTTCTTTAATGTGAGGGTGTTGAGACACCAGCACAGGTTGCCCAGAGAAGCTGTGGGGGTCCTATCCCTGGAAGAGTTCAAAGCCAGGCTGGATGTGGTTCTGAGCAACCTGGGATAGGGGAAGGTGTCTCTGCCTAAAGCAGAAACTAGAGGATCATTAAGGTCCCTTCTAATAGAAACTGTTCTATGGTTCTGTGATTCTCCCTACATTACTTTTACAGGCTTGTGATATATATGTATTTAATCTTGAGTTTAAAGATACTCTTAAAATTGCATTAATTAACACAAGTTTAAAATCTATAATTAAGTTGCAGCCCACAATCTGTTCTCACCCCCACCAAGGTGTCAACTTCAACATACGTGGGTATTATGCATGATCTTTTTTGTCTATCAAAACCATTTATTTAAGGAACTACAGTTATCATATTAACTTATGTTATCAGTGTGAACTGCAAGCCACAAAGGTTTTTCATATTTAAGGATATAACCACAACCTATGAATGTGGATTGCTCTGAAGCAGTTCTCATAAAGGAATTTTTAGTTTTGTTCACTGTGCATCTGATTCATATTTTGTTTCTCTTCAGGTAGTTTCAGTTCCTTTGACTGCAGACTTTTGCAAAATGCTTTCATTTCAAGTATAATGACTCCCTCCAAGCATAGAGTACTGCTCCAGGTTTATTTCCTTGTCAAGATTTTGAGTAACCTTTCATGTTAGCTTATATCAACTCATTCCAGTATCATTTTGAAGGTTTCTCTCTTTAGACTTCATCTCTGTTTTCCTTTTCCTGTTCCAAAAGCTCTCATGTTTAATAGCCAGGGCCATCATTTTATATCCATTTGTTTTAATACTATTCTTTATGATGCTGCTTTCTTTTATTAATGAATTAGTTCCTTAATAATTTTATTAATATTAGTTAAGATATCAAAGCACTCCTTTTCTCAGATCTTGGTTTCTAATACCATTACAGTTTGACCTCAGTTTATGTTTTCATAAACTCTCTAATTCAAGATGACTTTGAGTGGATTTCACATTTGATGAAAAATTTTCACAAGTTTCCTACTCAAGTTTCTTCCTCCTCGAGTTCTCAGATGAAATTCTTCACTTTCTAAAATAATTCTTTTAGAGACCTATGCTTTCAAATTTTTATGGGCTAAACTGGTAATTGTTTTTCACTTCTTTGATCCATCTGTAGACTGCTAAATAACTTTTGATTATCTGAAAGGTTATTTAAGGGGAAAAGTTGGTTTTTTTAGTGTATCTCTACCTGATTTCATAAGTAGACAAAGCTCCTACCTGAATTTCTTCCAGGTGTCTGCTGCACTTCCTAGATTGCACAGATCCATATTCCCTTCCCTCCTTATCTTTCTTTTTTTTTCTGTTTTTAGGTTAGTATTCTGCTTCTCTCTTGTACCAGACATACCCTGGCAGGGCCTGTGGGGACACAGGGGGACAGAGGACACTGATAGAGGATCTTCCCTGTGCCAGGCAATACAGGAAAATAGAAATATAGAAATCTATGATGAGGGCCCAAACCGGCAGGCAGACCTTTTTTTTTCTATTTTTTTTTTCTTTTTTCCTGAGACTGAGCTTCCAAAGGAAGATCAAAACGTTTTTATGTTAAAGAAAATTCATTGGGTTTTAAACTATAAACTAGTTGAGTGAGCTTTTTAAGGAAAGAAAGCCAGAAAAACCGGGTTAGGCAGCAAAGGGGAGTAAAGGCTTTACATCCCACTTTCCCCCCAACCTCTCTGCCCTTGTGTTTCCAGGCTGGATTTTAATCAGCTTTTAATTTTAAGAAACCTGACACAGCTCCCCCTGGGAGATCAAGTGACAGTAGGTTTCCTGCATCATGTTCTCCCAATATTTTCTTAATTTCAACATCATTCTTCTTGCACCTGCATTTGCTCCCTTCTTTCAGCCCTTGCAAGAGGCTCAGTGGTTTCTTCCTTCTCAGGAAGGCCACATGAATCAATTGGGGTTTTTTGCCTCAAAAGAACAGTACATACCAGTTTAGAATGGGCAAAACAAAGAGACAATTATTGCAATCTTAACACACAGATGACAGAAAAGTTGGGAAGGATGCAGAAGCTTCTCTCTGTCGTGTTGCTAAAATCCATCAGTGAGAGCAGCAGCCTTCTCAAAACAAACTTCCCAGTCTCATAAGGCCAATTATCTGTCCAGTTGAGTTAACCATGATATACTGGCAGTTTTCATAGGAGTTGAAAATACTGATTTGTTCGGCAACTGCGTAGTTTGAGTGCCGAGGAAAAGAAAAACCTTTCCTGTCTATTCCCTTTCTCATTTTCTGGTATTTGAAAAGTAGCAGCAGTGTTCTTAAAAAAAAAAAATCTAAAATTTAAAAAAATAATCTAAGCCTATTTTCTTTCCATTTAAATCCCTTGTTCTATCACTACATGCCCGGTAAAAGGTATGCTTCCCTAAATCCTCTGAGTCCTTACTGCTCCTCCTTTGTGTCATTGGAAAATGGGATGAGACTTCTATGACCCCTTGGTATTTTAGGAATCTTTACTCAGGTGTGTTTGTTTGTTCGTTGTTTATATTACAGCAAATTTTTTTGCCCATTCTTTCCCATTTTGGATTTGTTTCAATTGGTTTTCATTTTGGAGGTGTTTTCTGCTTGTTTTAACTTTGTTTTAACTAACATTTTACTGATTGTTGAAACAAAGAAGACAAGAAGAAAACTCTACAATCAGGAATTTGTCACTGTTGTTAAATATTAACATGGATGCTAATTTACAGGGGTTTTATTTTACGGTCCTTGTGTTTTTCTCAAGTGATAAAGAGGATAGGAATTCTTAAAAGGTGAAAAAACTGCAAGTAGTATAAAATGAAATTGGCAATGGGAGACAGTTTCTCTTCTGCTCTGTGGATAACTGCTGCATTTTCTGACGCAGCATGTGCTGCATAAATATTTTGTTTTCTCAGGTTACAGGTGCTTTTTTACCAGCTGTATTCTGATGATGTTTTGATAAGTACTTTAATTTTATAAATTCAATGAAAACTTCTGAAAAAAAAAATGCAAACAAATAACAAAAATTCTTTCTATTTGTTGTGCACAGACTGATTTGTACCCTTAAATGTGGTGATCACATCTGTGGTGGAGAATCTGAAACTTCCTTCTGACACTGCCCCAGGGGGTTTCCGCTGCAAAACTGATTAAATTGTAGAGAGATAAGACACTTGTAAATAGTCAATAGGAACTGTTCCTGCAGAGGCAGGAAAGGTCATGGAGAACAGTCTTCTGTATGTAAGATACTTAGGAGGTGTTTTTAATGGAGTTTTTAAATTAGTCAGTTGTAATGAATCCTGCACGTGCCAGAGAGGTCAAGCTAAAGCCATGGGCCAGCTGCATTGCTAGAGCCAAGCAGAGCAGCAGTTCAGGGGGCCTGGCCTGACCTTCCTGAAAGTGTCATTGCAAGGATCTTTGATCCTCTCTTCCCTGCAAGCACTAATTTATGCCAAGATCTCAAAAATAAATTAGTTTTTTTAATACAGGCTCTGCATTTTAATGTCTGTGTCACAGGTTTCAGGTGTACTGCTGTAATCTGAGCAACAGTCTGGGCAAATTCTCAAAGCAACTTGGGGGCAAGTTAGGCATTAACAATGGATTTTTAAATTTCAGAAGGATATGGAATTGGAAACAGAGATGACTTGATTTACCAAAATGAGAGCTATGAATAATTTTGCACTTGTCAGAATTCGTGCAACCAGGTGAGAGCTGACCAACCTGTGAAAACCTGGTTCTGACTGCTGCTCCCCCCCACTGCCTCCAGGCTGAATAGCTGGTTATAGTGTGATTCTACAAACCAGTTCAGGTAAATACAAACCAATTGATGTAAACTTCTGAGACTGTCCTCTGTTCAATGATGAACAAAGTCAAAATAAGATAACTCACTCAAAGAGGTAAATTTACAAAGTGAAGCTGGTAATTTGCATGGGTTTTTGCACTTATTTCAAATTTTTCTTACATACTTCTTCCTTTCTTTAAAATTATTGCCATTTCTGGAAGATGCTAAAATTTATTATGTCACTTATTGGTGTTGTTTTCCATTGGGGAAAATGCTTTCTGCTTCATGTGTGGCATAGAAAACTCTGTGCTTGCTGCCTGGCACGGTAACACACGCGGTAAACAATTTAAAAATGTCCCATTGTATGATTGTTTCCTCTCTTCCCTGAACAGAGTTATTTTTAAAACTACATATTGATTTCTTTCTTTTCACTTCAAACCTCCCTGGAAACGACCTCTCCTGTCCTGCAAGGAGCCCTGTTTGTAAATGGTGGCTCAGGTTCACAGTTAAGTGGGAGTTCCATTGATCCCTGAAGGACCACTGATGAGCTCCTCAGGGACCTGGGGCCAGAACAGGGAGCTCTGCTCTAACAAGCACCCTCTGAGAGAAATACTGTATGAAATTAAAGAGAGAACCTGCAAAATGGCCCTAAATTTATATTTTCATCAAAATTTCTAACAAGGTGCACAAGCGTCCCAGACTTAGTTACATTTCGGTCATTCAACAATGTGTTTTTGTCATTCAACAATTCAGTTCATTCCCAAATCACTTGGGATACTGCTGTAGGAAACCAAAAGAGTAGAAAGCCACAATCACCTCAGAATTAATCCTATGGAATTCTGATTTTAGTCTAAAAATTTTTATTATGATTTCTCCATTGAAAAGATGTCGTTGTGGGAAGAAGTCCAGAAGCATCAGGACACTCAGCTTGAGTGTATTCTCATTCTAAAAAGAAAAAAAAAAAATTAAAAAAAAAATATTCTGTGGTTCTGTGCTTCTTTCCCCTCTAGTTCCTGGTGAAGTTGTTAATGTATTGTCCAAAAAAACCCAGAGAGGGAGCTTGTCATGTAGGACTAATGCATTTTATACTTTGCCTGCTGCAGGGCCAGCATTAGAAGCCATATATATTTTTTGTGAATACATTTTTGCCCATCTCAACAGATAAGTCAGAGCTGCATATCCAAGACTTAAAGTAAATACTTCATGGGGAAGGATGCATGAAGGAGTTCAAATCTTAGACACTGAAATATTCCACAAGTGTTACATTTACTAAGCACGGTTTGGCTTCTTTCTTAATGTGAAGGAAGTGTACAAGTATTATTATCTAAAATGAGATGCTGGAAGGGCAAAAGGACTTTCTTGCAAGGTTAAATGTATATGTGTTTGCTTATAAAGGGACTGAGAATATCTGCCATTGTGTGTCTCCTTTTCCTGAGTTTTGTCACAAAACACGTCAGTAACAAAAGTGGTTTCTTTGAAAATAAAGAACTATGGATTTTTTTGCCATTTTCACAACACTAGTTGTATGGTTTCACATAGATTAAATGTAATTTCCCCAGACGTTTCTTGTAAAATGAAATGATAGAATTATTGCACAAAATGTTTCCGTTCAGGTTTGAAAAAAAAAAGTTTAAAAATTAATTTACAGTAATTCTTGTGTACATCCATCAGCTGTATTTATGTTCCAGACTGAATTGAAAAAACAATTCAGACATTTAGAAAATAATCTGTTCAGTATGGGAATTGGCTGTTGGCCATGACAAGGTGCAATATTTTAAAAAAATCTTAAGATATTACATGGATTCAGTACTTTACCACAGTATAGTAATGCAGATATCAGCGTTTGTGACCCCTAAAGAAGGCTAACATCTAAAGATTTACCAAGATTAATAGAGAGTTTTATGGATAGAAGCCAGAGGAGTGCCACTTGTATTCTTTTTTTATGATTGTCAACGAATGCTTGAAGTGACTTACAAATACAACCCCATATAAACAATTTCTCCTGGAAAATGTAAAATATTTTTTTGGCATGTTGACTGAAGTAATAGCATTTTAGCTCCAGTCAGGGGTTTAAATTTATTTAGACTGCAGTAATTTATGCTTGTGGGTGTTCTAACTTGCAGGTGAGTATACTGCCAGGCTTGGTTGTTCAGTGCTTTCACCTTTCATGAGAGTGGAAACCAGCATATCCCAGCCCCTTAAGAGCCTGAAAGTCCTATGGCACAGGTCCTTATGGGATGTGAAATGTCATGGCTCCAAACTCACAAATTGGATGGGACACCTGAAGATCATCTGGCCCCACTGATCTTTTAAGGCCACTGAAGTTGACTGCAGCAGTTTTGGTGATAACACATCCTGAGCTTAACAGGAGTAGTAGAATGAAGCAGAATGCCCCTTCAAAAATCTCTTCTTCTTTTGAATGATACTACCAGCAGCACCAGGGCCATATTTAGGCCAAGCCTGGACATTTTCTGGAGCAGATCAGGTTCAGAGATGCCTGGATAGTTGCTGGCACATCTGCCTGTGACTAGTGGAGTTGTTCTGCCAGGGAAAATCATTGTGAGAAATGTAGGAAGAGTCAGGTTGGAAAGGAAGTTCTGGAGGTCACCTGTTGGAGCCCTTGCTGATTTTCTCCTGTGTAGCAGGTATCCTACAGGAACTGTGTTTTACCTGTCAGTTGTCCCTTTACCAGTCAGACTGATTTTGGAAGGTGTCAGGCTGGGACGTGGACACCTGGGCAGCTAAATGGGGCCCCAGTGCTGATTCCCGTGGGGAATCAGGTGCAAAATAGCAAAAAACTCTTAGAAAAAAGTAATTGTTTCTGCTGATGCACAGCAGATCTACTCTGTTCCAAGCAGAGTGAAAAGCAAACTCTAGAGCAATGCCTGTTGCAGACTACTGAACACTCTGCAAGGACAGAATATTTTGTAAGTACAAATCATGTAACTCCTCACATTTCCGATAGCTGAATGATCCACTTTGTGGGTGCTTTGTCTTTTTTTTTTTTTAAGCAGTCCTTTCTTATTTTTGGTGAAACACTTTCCTGTATCAAAGCAATTAGTTTTGTCCTGTGGTTGGAATACTGTAGCTATATCTGGTGGCTTGGTTGCTTTTTGTCAAATTGTGAAATATATTTTAGCTCTGTTTGCTGCCTGGATTTAAGAGTTGCCATGCCAGTGGGCAGCATGCTTGGAGATAATGGCAAAGGAATGGTCCTGAAGAACTTCATTTGATCCAGTTTAAAAGATGCCTCAGGGAATTGAAGGATGCAGACGACTGTGAGACAGAAAAACATCTGAAAGCAGAAGAACGGTTCTAATGGTTGTAAAGAAGGATATGTGTGGGTTCTGACAGGTCTGCTCTAAAATTTGTTTGGCATCACCTTATTTCTAAATCTGAAATTGATCAAACATCAGTCTATATTTTAATATACCTTGAGTGTGTCTAAAAAGCATATGGTTAAAAATTGCTACTGGCTGTCCATATGTCATAGCAAGGGAAAAGTGTGAGGAAAGGAGGAGCAGCAGAGAGAAGTTTTTATGGACTGGCCATGGCCCCCATTCCCCTTCCCCTGCTCTGCTCGTGCTGGAGAGGTAGAGGAGTGGGAATGATGGAATGAAGTTGAGCCTGGGCAAGGTTCTGAAGGTGTTACTTTATTTTTTTGTCTTTGTTCCTCACAACACGAAGTTATTTTGATTAACAATAAATTAAATCAATATCCCCCAAGTCAAATCTGTTTTGCCTGCAGTGGATTCTGATAAGATGTTTATCTTGTCCCATGAGGTTTTCTGTCTTATTTTCTCCCACTTTCCTGCTGAGGAGAGCAAATGAAAACTGCTGGGTGAACATCTGGCACTTGAATGAGGTCATCCCATCATAATACTTCTTATTTTGGAAAGATTTTGGGGGTGTGAATTTATAGGCAGCTACAATATTAAGAAAAATTTTCAGTAGAATAATTTTTCTTTAGAATAAAGATATTTTATCCCATCAAAAAGGAACCTATTAAAAAAAGCCTTCTAAATAATGTACATTTCCAATCTCCTACTAAGGCAGAATATAACTTAAAAATCTTTGGCATTTTGTTTGCTGAGGCCCCAGATACCAATAGAATTAAACAGAATAAATTATCCATAAGAGCAACTGGGTTCAGGTGTAACCATGGGTGTTTATATACATGAATTTTCTTGCTTAAAAAGTGTAGCACATTTTAAAACATTTTGTCTGCCTGATGTTTCCTGTACTTGTAATGAGAGATATGTAATAAAGAGAGCACAGCTCCAATGTAAGGACTGTACTAAAAGGCTGTGCTCACAAAAATAGAAATGGTGTAATTCTGATCACTTGTGAGCTTTCATCTGTGTTTAAAACTGATGTAGTTTACCAAAGAGAAAAGAAAGTGACATCTAAAATGGGGTGAAAAAAATGTTTAGTTCAGTTGAGATTGTCTCAAAACTTTGCATTTCTGAGTTACATTTCTTATTAGAATGAATGTCTCTTTAATACGAAGGTGTTCCAGAATTAAAATGCAGAATCCAGTCTCACAGGGTGACTGTTACCAGTATCCCATTCTTTCTAGAGTACACGTGTCTATATTTTGCTTGCAATCTAAAATGGCAATCTGGACAGTGAAAAACTGAACCGGCTTAATCTTTTTGCATATAATTTATAACATATCTGAATCTTTCGTTTGGAAAAAAAAAGTTTAATAAGAAAGTTTTTTGAGTCACTAACCTGTTACCCATGAGGAAGATGCCCAAAGTTATGCTTCTCTGAAATTTGCTAGCTGAAGAAAATCAAGAAAGGAAATTCTTTTAGGCATAGCTATCGGAAAAATAACATTAAATACATTGTTGGAGGAAGACAGCAAGCTCAAAGAACACTCAAAGTGTTAAAGACATATAAGAGAAAAATGTTTTAGCTACTAATATGACTTCTCGCACCATTTAACTTTGGTTTTTGCAAGAAGGTTGACTTGCATTTATAAAATCTGCTTGAAGATATCTGAAAGTTGCCCAAATAATTCAAAGAATTATCTGTCAAAAGTTTTATGTTACAGAAAATTAATATACCTGCATACATTTAATTATTGCAATTTTTGTGCTTTTCAGTGTGCATATAATAATATGAGGTAATTTTACACTACTTTTTGATAACTCCAAGAATGCTGTTTTAATAGTCTAAAGTTTATGAAGAGGTGCATATGATGTGTTTTATTATAATCATCCCCTGAATAATCAGATGATAGTCCTTAGTAGAAGTGAAATACCAGACTAGATGTACTGTTCTTGTGTTTGCTATGCCAAAATCATATGTTTCTATGGCAACAGAGTTAATCTATACTGTTTCAATTGGATGAACCCTGTTAAATTTTCCTACCTAAAGTAATCTCAGCTGTAGCCCAGTGACATAAGATTGCATAAAATAAATTGTCTGAGTCCAGTCTTTGTCACTGTTTAACCAAGATGCATTAAAGAGTTCAAGGTAACACTGCAGTCCCCATTCATAACTACAATGTGGAGAACAAAAGCTGCCTCCTCTATGGAAATATGGTTATATTTTCTTAGCTACTGAAGGAACTAAGCCATACCAAACTGACTTTCTACCTTTTATTTGATTCCCTGCAATGAATTCCCTGCATTTTGAGATTTTGAAATTTAGCCTCTCTAAACATTAAAATTTTAGTTGACCATCTTTGCCATACAGCAAAGTTGCAGAAGTTCAGCTACAAAGACACCCTCACAATATTTCTAAGCTTGGCTCCCACACCACGGGTCAGTGAGACCCTTAGAAAAATGAATCTTGGATCCAGCTCCCATAGATCCAACCCAGCCTTCTCTGGCGTGCCAGAGGAATTCAGGTGCATTGCAGTTTCACTTTTTGAAATACCTGGTTTTGAACCAAATTAAGACACTCATAGATTTTTGTGTGTAAAAGAAAAAATAGGGGAAAAGAAAAAAAAAAAGTAAAAGAACTCTTTCTTAGTGCAAAGAAATGTAGAGCTCATTTAGGGGTGTATCATGTGTCTGCTTTTGCTGTTCTTTGGCCTTAGGCTGTGGCTGCTTAAGGAGTCAGGGTTTCATTCCCTCTGGCATTTCCCTGGCAGTGGAAGCCTTTTTTCCTGTGAAGTTTCCTTCTTCAGATGAACTTGCAATTAGTAAAGACATCTCTGTTCCTGTAGTTATTTCCAGACCTTCTTCCTCAAAACATGACTTAAAACTTAAAAGGAAGCTAACTTGGCTTTCAAGTTTCTTTGTCAAGTGACCCTGGATGATTGTCATCAGTGTCTTGCAATTTCTTTGTAAGTGATTTTTTGCTTCATTTTCCCTTTAATTCTTCAGAATTAAATCAGCAATCGTGGCTTTTTTTTTCATAGCTTGTGCTACTTAGTCGAGGTATCACAAAATTCAGGGTAGGCATCAGAACTGGTTCTCATCTCTCCTGGATTCTGACTCACTTGGAAGGAGGACAGCAAACAGGGTAAAAAAAAGGATTTTCAAAATGAAGTACCTGCTGTACTGTAAAAGCTGGCAAAGTCCTAACCAAACTGCAGATGTGTTATACGAGAAAGAAGCCTTGAAGTAGATAAAATTCCCAGATATAAGCAATGAAAATACTCCTCAGGCCTTATTTTCAACCTGCAGTTCGAGCAGCATACTCCAGATGGCACACAGTGATGAGAAAATTATATGTGTGCTGCTTTGAAGGATGTAATATGCAAACAGAAGGGGCTTGTTAACATAAAGCCCCTGGAAGCCCTTCAGGACTGACAGTCATCTGTACATTCAGAAAACACACACAAAACTTTTCACTCTTTAAAAGATAGTGTTTTGGGGAAGTAAACAAGCAAACAAAAAATCCTGTGCTAATCTCTATTATAATGCAGGAGACACAAGTGTTTGAAGAATTGTCATCCTTTATATGCTAATAGATATTGAATGGCAGATGTTTTCCAAGCAGAGAGATGATTAATTTGGCCTTTTGTTACAAGGAAATAAAAGATATATGAATTTTTAAGGGAGATTATTACTTGAGCATAATTAGGAGGGTTATACCAGCAACACCTTATATTAAAGACATGTTGCACAACTTTTTTTCTCATTCTGAACAAAAATTTTCCATGTGATTAGTCCTAATTATAATGAGTACTGCAAAGTGCAAAGGGCAACCATACCTGAAGAGTCATGTGCTCAGATTTCAAGAATAATTCCATGAGACTCCAACAAATTCCTGGATATGCAACACAAGAGAGAAGACAATTCTCTGACTTTCAACTCTCTGCATTTCAGCAGCTGATCAAACCCCATACTGCATAAAAATTTTACAGACTAAACCTGTGGAAGATGGTGAGGCTTTAGAATTGTGGGATAAACCCTGTATTTCAAGTGAGATATTGAACTGTACAGGATGTAAGTGCTGGTTCTGACTTTGCGGTGAATGAAGATTGAGGTTTTGAATATTTACAGAAAGAATAAATAGAGATTTCTGAAACTACCAGTGTTAATGAACTTTGTAACAAAAAATCCAGCTGTGTTAGAGAAACCCGTCAAAGGGCTTGCAAACTGGCCTTCTCACATTGCTGCCCAAAAGGTTCTCTTGAGACCTCATGAAAACAGCTTTCCTGAAGCACTAGTCCCTTCTTAGGGTAGGCAAAAGCTGAAGCAGTTATCTAAAAGCAACAAAAAATGGCACTAGTAGAGCAGCTTTCCCTACAGCAACTCTCTGAAGCACATTTAAAATAGTTTATTTTGTAGTCTAGGTGGCTTTAGATAAATGCTGCAGCAATGCTCTTTGTAAATGCACAAATCTAGGTAAGTACTGTATTGTGTGAGAGGGCAAGGTTTACTTTTTGTAGTTCCACACATTGATTCTGATGAACATTTCATGCAAAAGGAGTTTCTGTAGTAGAACATTTCAGAATTCATGAATAGTAATTGAGCCCTTTAGTTCTGCACTAAACTTAAATCCATTATTCTCCATTTAAAGCAGACACATCATGTTGCTCTACAGAACACTGCTCTGTCAATTCAGTGCTTTTTTCAGTGAGCTGGGCTAGAATATTAAGCACTCTTTGCTCTCAGTATTCTTGCTGTGCTTGGCACATTTGGATTCCATTTGAAATAGGCAAATAGCAATTCTGTTGTTCACAATGAATAGCCTATATGTGTATATGCACCTTGCCTTTGGAAGGGGGAGCATATATTATTTGCCACATCTTGATTCTCCGGCAACTGGGTTGCTTCATTTCCTCTCTCTCTCTCGCTCTCTCTGCACATAAGCAGCGACATGTAAAATGTAATAAAAGCCCCTGACACATTTCTGTCTTCCATACTGAACAAACCACTCTCTTTTGGAATTCAGACTGTAATTTTTTTTTTTTTCCTGTCATAGACAAACTAAAGAAATGCATGTAAAAACAAAGAGTTAAGTAAGCAAGAATAAAGTTTCTAAAAGTCCCCTCCAATGCTGAACATTTTTCAATCATTTTTTAACATTTTAGCTATTACTGTGCCTAGGTTGTGATGTGCTGATACAGACATATGCCTGCTCCCACCCTGCTACTCAAGGTAGACACAATTTAACCTCTCCCCATATAATTTTTGCTGCTGCTGAAGATCTATGAATACATAGCTTAAACCCTGCTAGCATGTCCCAATGAGTTTGTGCACTGGAAGGATTTTATGTTCATCTTAAGCAATAAATCATATGGTTTTGCTTAATTGAATTAGGGTGTTTGAGAGCGGTGTGGTAAGCAGAATTTTATAAGAGCATGCCAAAATTTAAAGTTTTCAGCTTCCCTATTTTTCCCTGTTAGCTACAGTTCTGTTACATTTAGGTCTGTGTTCATAGGGTTTGCCTGCATACAAGCTGGGGGGAGGAGGAATTGAATAGAGCATCTGAAGAGAAAGTGTCTGTTGTATGTTGCTTAACACATCTCCTATTCAGACTCCTATGGCTAGGAGAAATCATGCAAGGAAATCTCTCATTTCCATCCTTAGTTTTCAAGTAACCCTAAAATAATGAGATTTTAAGGAGAAATTATGACCATGCTTATGCAGCAAGATGCACAAAGCCTGATGTTTCTCTCTTTTTTTAACTGGCCAAGTTGAAAAACTGTTACAAGGGATAATTCTCTTTTTCTGTGCCAGTTTAGGTACAGAGCTGAGATATAAAGCTCTCTGCTTCTGCCTGCATTGGCTGGTGGTGTTTTGATCTGTGCATCAAGAAGATGTAAGGGTAAAGGTGAACAGCAAAAGAGCTGAAGCTGCCAAGGTTGCGATGATGATTTAAAATTAAAGTGGTTTAAAAAGGGCATAGCAAGTCTTTACCAGCAATTAGCTGATTAGATTGAAACACCCCTGTGAAACAGTCCCTGGGGACAGATCACAGCCAGCCAGGGGTTCTTCAGCACAGCACACCTGAGCTCAGTTATCCCAGCACCCATTTGTACCTCTCTTGCTAACCAGTGATGATGGCACTGAATAATCTGCATGCTTTACCTGGAGTGGTAACACTTGTGCAAAGGGAGTCCCCAGTTTCCAGCAGAAAAAAAAGCAGATTGAGAAGATTTACAAATGTATTCCAGTCTTCCTAGCCCAGGAGATGTCAGTGAAGGGCTTTAAGATTACCAATTACAACTGTCTTGTTTGAACTGAAAGATGTGTGAGGAATGGGGATGGTAGATTAGAAAATTGTTTGAAATGCAAACCATTGTCTCGCCTCACAATCAATTTTTCAAGAAAATAAGAAGGCAACAATTTGTAGTTTAAAGACTGTAATTTGAATTTAATATTAATGCTTGGATGCTTGGATTGCAAAGCTAATTGACCTGGGCCTTATGTAGTGGAAAAAAGTAGATGCTCAACAAGAAAAGCCAGTTTTATTTGTTTTAATTTTTTGGGGGAGAAAATTGAGACATTGTGCTATGGGCTGGATTTTGTTCCTTGCAGAGGTCAAATCAGTGTCTGCTTGAAAAATTCATGATCCAGAAAAGGTAATTTTTAATGAATATTTATGAAAGATGTCCTTTCTTATCAGAGCTGTGCAAGTTTTCAGAAGCTTGCCACTAAGTCTGGCTTCTGATTTTTAGCAAATAACTTGCGACTTCCATCTGAGAAAATATTCAGGTTACATTTTTGTCTAGCTTTTCCTAGTTTTTTCTGGGATGTATCTTTTTTGCATAGTAAGACATATCACTGTGAAGCACGTGTAATACATCATATGCATGTTGGTTTTTTTCCTGTAGGAGTCTAGGATTTTGAGAAGGTTAATGTTTTAAATCAATCCTACTACAATGTTAGTTGCTTTAAAGAAATCATCATGATAATAAACACGAGCTGATGGGTTTATAGAATTCAGTATTCTAAATTAATATGTAGCTAGAATTGCCAAAGATCAAAAACCAGAAGGCTTTACTAGATTAGTTTGCTTTTTTGAGTCTCAGCTCTTGCCTGGTACAACTTAGAGTGCTGCTGAGCAATAGGTGAAAAGAATATTTCATTTTTTGCGGTTTCTTTTGGCTTTAGCACTGTGACAGCAGCTAGAAAAGGCAGCTGAGGTTGGTGTCTGGTGTTTGTAATGTGTCTGAAGAGCTCCTTGTGCACATGGCAGGAGAAAAAGGACCTGATCAGGTGCAAGGACCTGTCCAGGCCACGTGGCAGGGATGGGCTGAAGCTTTATCATGATCCACTCCCAGATTAAGTTTTGTGTTTGATTGGAAATGTTGCTCTTAAATAAGTCTAAGGAAAATATTTCAAGAAAAAATATTGTTCCTGGGTCTAGATAGTGTCATAAAGGATAATTAAAGTACTGGCTTCCGATTTCCTCTCACAGTTTTAAAATTTACAATTACTGTGTGGATTTTCCCTCTCTCTTTTTCACACATTCTGTATGTTGAAAAGGCTTTACATTTTTATGTTATTTTATTTCTCATACTTAAGACATTTAGCTAATATTCCCTATCCTCTCATCTTAAAACCTTATTTACTGAGTACTTCATCGTACATCATAGTGTCATTATTTTCATTAAATCATGCCTTTTTAAAGGATACAGTTTGATCACAGCAATGCATCTTTTGTATGATGCCACCTTGGTGGGTGCCTTTACACATTGTGACCAGCCTGGGGCCAGCAGGGGCAGAGGTTTGAGATACAGTCATCAAGGAAAGATAATTCCACTGCAGCCTGAATTTCTGCTCTGCCTGCTTAAGTTTCCTTTTATTTCTGGCCGTCTGGGCTGATTCCCTCTGTAATTTCTTTCAGAGTTAATCCCAAGTGGATGGGAATTATTAATAATTTAATTTAAGATAGGAGTACAATTCTCAGCTGGTGGAGGTAGTATATTGTCTTGGAGTTCTTTTTAATGCTCTGACTGGTAAATACTCATTTTGTAGACAATATCAAAAGTAGTATTACCTTTCAGTGGAATCTGGTAGGGTCCTGGTGAAGAACAATCATCTCATGATAAAGTATTCAGTTCCTTTTGTTCTTTTTAAGATTTTCATTTCAATTATGTGAATAATATTTTTTTTACCTGAAAAAAAGGAAACATCTACTAATAGGAGAAATGCAATATCATGTGACTGTACAAAATCATAGCTGAGTGTATTTGACATTTTATGGAAGATAAGGAAAAAAAAACCCAGCCCACAACCAACCCCCAAATGGACAACAATAACGGGTAAATTTTCATTAATATCTCAGCCAGCTAATTTCAATAAACTGCAGGATATCAAAGAATCCAAAATTTTCAACATGTTACTGAAGTTAAATAATAAAATACTTTCTAAAACTGTTTCTGTTATGATAGCTTGTCTTATACCTGACAAGTAAAGAGTCTTGATAAACAGCTTGTTTGGAAGAACAGAGAAGGCAGGTACTCACATAGTTGTTTTGACTATTTGTCATTGTTTTGGATAAAACTGTTTCTAATGGATTTGATGAAAAATGTGATAGATAATCAGACATAAATCTAATCTTTGTATCTCAGAAATAATTTTTAATTACAAGAAAATATTAAGGGTCAGAATCTATAAAATTAAAACAGAGTTAAGGTCTTCTGCTGCTTGCAGTTCAACTTGTCTGACACTATTTGTGCTGTTCCCTCCCCCCCTCCTTTGATTATGTATTTTTCCTCTCACATCAATGAATTCATTGCAAAGAGTGGTTCTGTGACCATCTTAGTGATGGTTTCTCCTGTGCCTTCACTGTTCATGCATAATTTAGCTCTGAGAAGATCAAGGAGTGGTGGTTAACCTGAGTGCCACCTCCCCAAACAGATTGATGAGGAAAATCATGCAGCATTTATTGTTGGGTTGTGTGGTTCTTTTCCTCAAGAATTTTGCAGTAGTGCTTCTGTTCCTGAATAGCAGGAAATGCTCTCAAAGTGCAAAATAAAGCATCTTTTATAAATAACAATAAGCACATAATGAGACATGCAAGTGGCTGCCAGCCAACAGTCCCTTTTTCTCTCTCTTGTTCAGTCCCACATCTCCATACAGTCATTTCTCCTTTCTTTGTTCCCTTTTGTGCTATTTGGAGCAATGTGTCTTTTTTTTCTTTTTTTTTTTTCACAGAAAATAGATGGTAATATACTGACAACTCATAATGATCTCTTGTTTTTTTCTCATTAGTGGATGCAGTCAAGCCTCATCTTTAATTGATAGCTAACTGATTAGTCCTACTTAAAAAGTCACTCCTATCAGGTTGAAATATATGTACTAGGCAGTCTTTTACTTCAACACTACCTTCTGTCCCCCTTCACTGCCCTGCTGCACTGATTCCTTCACATTTTGGTTGCTCAACTTCTTTTGGCTGGACAACCACAACTCTGTTTGTCTTCACAGGAGAGGTGTTCCAGCCCTCTGAGCATCTTCATGGCCCTCCTTTGTGGGAGGGGAAAATCAGCAATTTAAAAAAACAGTGTCAATACCAAATTGACAATGAGATTGTGAGTAGTCTTAGATGTCTTTAATTGTTATTTTAGACGGCTTCTTTTTTTCTTAACAGAAATTATTGTCTGCTAGCTATAATTTGGTAACTATTCTTTCAAAAGAGTTACACAAAACTATTGCTAGCAGACAATAATTTCTTAATAGTTCCTTAAAAAAGTCCTGCTAGATAAAGCTTTTATGCTCATTTTGGCCTCATCCTTGAATTTCCATTTGGATTTTAACTTACATATATCAGTTGTCCAACTCTGCTCCTGGTACACTGAAATAGATAAGCATTTGCTTAATGGCTTCATGGAAGTAGGGTTTAGGATTTGCTAAATGTTTGTTTTAAAATACTATCTTACAAAAGAACAAGTCATTAATCAGCCTCTGAAAATTTGTAGCCACATTTAATAAAATTATGGTCTGTACATCCTTGGACAAAAATGCTAATGAAGATCTAGCCTGAACTAAAGTGGCACTTAGTGTTCAAGGTTTTTTTTTTTTTGTTTTGGTTTGGTTTTTTCTTTTCTTTTCCTCATTTCTGTATTCTTTTGGAAAGGATCAAGAGGCCAAGTCCAAACCCCAAGCACTCACTCATGTCACTGAAATCTTTAAGCACTGCAAAAGAAAAGCATCTGTACACCCACAATAATATAGCTACCACAGCTCTTTTTGCTTCAGGGACATCTGCTTCTGGTTCCTGGACAGCAAAATTCCTTTGTCTGCCCCCAAATCTGGCAGAACAGCTTCAAGGTTTGGAGCCTGACCGGGCTCTGCAGCCCCTCATCACTTCCCTGTCGGGAGGGAGCTCTGCAGCTCTGAAATCCACCTCAGTGTGGATTTATCTCTCAATTTGATGTCACAGCTTGGTTTTGATGTACCTTCTCCTCAGGGAGCTGCTGGGCAAGGTATTTATAAACCCCTACTGAGAGTCCCTCCAAATAAACATGTGAAAGTTGCTTTGTCCATATGCAGTAGCTCCTTACTGACTGAAAGTGCCGCAGTAAAAAGATTGATTATAGAAATTCTGTCTCCCTACCTGAAAATAGAAGAGGACATTTTTACAAACCTCTTACAGTCAGGAGAAAGCTAACTACCATACAATGTAGTGAAATGTAATCAGGTTGTGAATAACCTGTAATTCACATACTTTACAAAAGATTTTAAAATAGCTTTCTGGGGTTGAAGCAATTTTACCCCTATTATTATACTTACAAATAAAATACTTTTTAAAGATTTTTTTTTTTTTTAATTTAAGGAATGGAGTTTCTAAGATCACAGCAGGCTGCAAAAGATGACTCCAATTTATGCAATAATTGAATAATCTCCTTAATATACTCTCTGTTGGGTACTCAGACACATTTGAAAGCCACTGCAAAATTTTATACTGCTCTGCAGCCCCGCCGACTCTTTTGTGCTTCACAAGCAACAGGAATTAAAAGTATTAAAGTTTAGGCAGGGCACAGAACAGAAAGATAGGAAGGGATCCCCTCTCCTGTATGCTGGGCAGAGTTTGAGTTCTTCCTAAATTATTCCACAGTACCATACAATCAAAGTGTTGTTTTGTTTTGTTTTGTTTTTTGAACAAACCAATAATTTATGAACCAAAATGAGATTGCCTGGGGAGTCCTGCTCCTATGGGAAACTGCAGCTGACTCTTTGTCTTAGGGCAGAAATGTGTGTGATGGGACAGAAAGCTTAGTCACAGTCTCTCTTAGCCTTTCTTTGCTCAATCATTGTGGGGATTCCATCAGTCACCAGCCTTGTTTTCAGCCTTCTGCTTTTTTAATTGATTTTGTGCTTTGTGACCTACTGAACTCAAAGTCACTGCTTTGAGAATTGTGAACTTGGGAGGTTTTGTACAGCTAATTGGTACTCCTCAGTACCAGCCAAAATAGCAGTCACTGCAGCCATTGTCCAGGCTCAGAGGGAACTTAGCACTGGTTATTTCAAAAATATAAATGTGGCAAATGAGTTTTTGCTTCACTGAGGATATATGAATAAATAGCTCATTAAAACAGTGAAAGTAAGAGAAAGCTGTAAAAAAATGACCAAATGGGCTGCAAGGAGGAGCTATCTGAAGACATGTGTTGCTGGGCAGCTCTGGAAATACCCATGAAGTATATTTGGTCTGTTACTGTTAGTTACCTGTTAGCTGATTACTCAAATAAAATATAGATATACAGCAGCAAAATGTATGTTCCTTGTATTTTAACATGTGCTGCTATTTAGCAGTGAATGTTTTATTTATTTAGCAGTGAGATATTAGTTTGAGTGTAAATGAGTTTTTTTTTTTTGGCAAAATATTAAATTCCTATTTTCATGAATGTACATTTAAAAAGGCAGTAAAATTTGGCTCCTTGATTTAAAAACTTGATTTTCACTTAAGTAAAGAAAATTCAAATATGAACCCTCAAGAATCAACGTGGAATTTGTATTCTTTCTTCTATCTGAAATTTTTTGTTTGTTTGTTTTTTGTGGTTTGTTTTTGGTTTTTTGGTTGGTTGGTTGGTTTTTTGGTTTTTTCCTTCCTGGTTAAAGTGAAAATTCAGCAAATTGTTGAGAAACTCAACTATTTGTGTGCTATAAGAGCCCTGCATTAAAATCCTTAGCAGAATAAAGCATCACATAATAGAATCATAGAATTTTTTTTAGTTTGGAAAAGGCCTTTAAGATCATCGAGTCCAAGCTTTAATTGCAGAGAATCCCTGCAAGATTCTCCCATCGATTAAAAAAAAGTTATTTTACATTTAAGTGAAATAATTGACCATCCCTTCATCTTCAGAGGAGAAGTTACTCAGAAGAATAGAGGGACTAAGTGGTAGACCAGCTTCACAACCAATTTTGTCTGATTCTGTGGCGATTACAAACTAATGAGGTGACCTTGGAAACTGGATTGACTCAGGGCTTGCCTCTCAGAATAGCACCACTGAGTGGTTTGTGTTGGTAGCTGGAAATTGTAAATACTCCAAGCAAATTTCTCCCTGATACTGCTCAGACAAGCCCTGAGATTTGCATTTGGAGTTCAGGTCCATAATATGCAGGGATTATGGGAAGAGACTAACAGGTACTATGAGGTGAGAATGATTTGGGGTGAGCAGAATTGTATTTAGAAGAATTTGCACGGTTGGGTTTTAAATTGGTGTAGTAAAACATCTTTAAATTGCATATGGACTTTAGAAGGGGATTAAAAAGTTGTGATTAAAACGTGTTTGGATTTGTTTGGGTTTTTTTTTAGCACTCAGTTTTCTTCTGTGTATATTCAGGTCTGCTGTGATTTTTGTCATAACAAAAAAAAAAGAAAATCCAATTGTCTGGTCGCGTTTTGTTTAGCAAGCTGCTCTTTTCTTAACACAACAATCTAGCTTTGAAATCTGTTAAAATTCAGCGGATGCCTTTTACCTTGGGCCACTCAAAGGGATCAGCCAAAATTCTGCAACTTTTGGTTGCGAGAGCTGTTTTTGAGAGCTGCCCTCTGCAGCTCCGGTTCTGTGGAGCAACAGTGACAACCAGCGGCCACTCACCTGCAGCTGGCCCAGTTATTTATTCCCTGTGCCTGCAGAAATCCCTGCAGGGAACCAGCCACTCACACCCATTCTTTCCCAGCACTGATGGTTTCGTGACTCAGAAGTAAAGGGCAGAGCTAATTTATTCCCTTTTACTTTTCCTAAGTCTGGGGGTGAGTTTAAAGGAGGTGTGCTCTCACAATTCTGCACAGAGCTGCTGTGTGCAGATCAAAAAGGTCCCTGCTGGCCCATGTTGTCCATATTTCAGCAGTGTATCTACATATATATGGCCATTAAAGGTTTCCTTGCCTTGCTGGTGGTGTATGACACAGATCAAATCAAATGAACTGTGCAAAGAAAATCGTGGTTTAATCCTCCTGAAGAGAAAGGGAGAAACTTTGAGGATAAAGGTCACCTTTTGCTACAGACTGACAGTAAATATGCATAATACGTGGCACTTGAATATGAAAAAAATTGAGAATTATTTGTGTTGTTTACATCTTAATTTCTTCCTTAAAACTAAAAATTTTACCTGAGGGAGTTACTCCTGGCAGTGATGCTGTAGAAGACCTGGTAAAAATAATATTTTCCACTGTTTTTAATGAAGATATTTGTTTCACTTACGCTCTGAAGTTTGAGCTAGCTGTACTTTGGGATCAGTGGGGATGTTTTTGTGGAGAGGTGCCCTTAAATTTGAGGAAGATACCACGTGTCAGTCCAAAGGAGTTTGGTTTATATTGTTTAAAGTTGTTCCATGCCTTACATTTCACTGCCTAACATAATGTAAATACTTTGCATGGACTGGAAATAACCCTCTAATTGTGCTACGACATTTCTTCTCCTTGGCAAAAATTTTTTCCCTCACTATCCTAAAATGAAAAAAAAAAAAAACCAACCAACCAAAAAAAAAAAAAAAAAAAAAAAAAAAAAAAAAAAAAAAAAAAAAAAAAAAAAAAAAAAAAAAAAAAAGAAAAGGAATCTCCAAACCTTCATTTCCTCTTCTCTGGCACAGTTTTATGAGTGCTTATGGCAAATTTGCTTCTGTAATCATAACTTGAACCCATCTGGGGATGAGATTGGCTGCTAGCTCAGTATTTCCACTTAACATATTCATGATTAGCTTCTACAGAAGGAGTAGAATTAGGATGAATGTTTTTGGAACAGTACAGATAAATCCTCATAAATGTAGTACAACAGCTCTGGAAAGGCACAGTACTGAAATGTAATGAAGCTGAACTCTGTAGAGAGTTTGGTATTCTCAGTACCATGCCTCTCCTAATGAACTCATTTAGATTAGAAAATGGATTTAATATTTTATTGGAATTAACCTGAGCCAGTAAAGAGGATTACAATTTCTTTCCATAAATATGGTGATATTACAGGGTGAGGTAGCATGTTACATGAATATTAAGCATTTTATGAGCATTGTCATGAAGCCAGAAAGAGTATAAGGTAATTAGGTTTTAATATAGTGATACAGTTCTTATAGTAATTAAATTTGAAAAGTGATAAAAGTATATTTTAAAATTATTTAAATCCGTATTTTTTTCCATTTTAATACCTTTAAAAATTCTTAAAATTATGTTTCCCCCAAATAACCAATTTCAACAGTGGTTTTAAACACAGAAAACTAAAACTACCACAGGTCCTTAGGACAGGGAAGACACATTCCAAGTAAGTGACAAGTTTATTCCATTTTCTCTAGAGCAGTATCTGCTGGTAGGAGAAAATGAACAGAAATAAGGAAAAAGTTTTGACAAAAATGTATTTTCTTTGTTTTTCAAAGCCTTGTAAAGTTTTGTTCTGATGTTGTTTCTGTTTCTTAGACTGTCTTTTGGAGTCACATATTTGTTCTTGATTGCAGTCTATGTTCTCCTACTTTTGAAAAGTTATTTACTCAAAAAAACTACTAAGTCACTCTCATCTTAATTGTCTTTACACATAAAAATACAAACAAACAAGAAATGCAAAAAGGGAATATTGCAAAAGCTTGGTAAATTCTTTTGTGCATTATTCTAAATAAACTATGGGTTTTTAAAAGGAATTTAGGATCTGAAATTACCTTTTAATATAGACTGTCTGTAAAAATATTCTCCTGCTTATCTGAACAATTAATAATTTTTCCAGATGAACCTTGGTGTATGGTGTGCTGGACAACAGCTCTGATCCTGAGGGAAGTACAGGACAAATACAGGTCAAGTTGGACAACTCAGAATGGATCCAATTGGATGTTTGACTTCTTGAGAGAATTCCTGCCCCCCTCTATCAAAGCTTCTCACTGAAAATGCCTGAATGCACAGAAACAATTTGTAAGGGCACTGAGAATGATTGTTTCCTTTGTGGGAACCTTCCAGCAATGAGTAACATTTGCAACCTGTTTAGGTTATGAGAAACATCAACAACACAAAACCTATCACAGCCAGTCACCAGAATATTGTTTGTGCTGAAAAAAAATGGTCTTAAACCTAAAGTGTCTGTGGGAGAGAGAACAGATCTCCACAAGCAGCAGCTTTTTGTGGATGGACATTGAGGATCTGGGGGAGCTAAACAAGAAAAGATACCATGTCATGACTATGGTAACTCGAATGAAATTATTTAAAAGTTAAATAAATGTATTCAATGTGACTATTTTTTTTTTTTCAGTTACTCTCAAACTGAACATGATGCAGCAGCACAGAATCTGGTACCAGACTACCTATACTGCTGCTGCCAGGCCAGGGTTTTAATGGTTCTGAATTCTGAGGGATAGTCCAATAATTCGGAATTTTGTTGCATTGCAGTGTGAACCGAGCAACGGAATAAAAATTCAGAATTTAATTACATAAAAAGAAAGAAAAAATACCTATAAAATGTCACAGGTTTAGACTGATCTATTGAGCCTGAAAAGATGCTCACAAAATATTTTGTTCTCTTGGGGAAGACAAATAATGGGAACTGCATTATTCTCTGTTGCTCTGGGTCTTGTTATACCTAAACAATTTTTACTACCATTACATTTTGCATCACAGAATTATAATACATTTTTTTGAAGAAAACGAGGTTATGAGTTAAAAAGTTGTGTATGAGGGAGGAAAATATATTTTGATGTTTTGATGAGTAATTTCAAAAGGCTTTGCATGTTTGTACTGATCAGAGCCTTAATACATTCAGGACATTTTCATTTTTCTTACTATCACATGTATCAAGGAAATCTGGGAGCAGTTGGGTGTTGTGAATACTTTCTCTCTAGGGCAGCTCTCAACAGATCTTAATTTGCAAAATGTTGAACTCTAAAAATTTTACTCGGTGTGTAGCAGGGAAGTGATAAATTCTATCTCAGATTTCCACTAGTTTTGAACAAATGGGTCCATATTCATGGACTGGTCAGTCAATGTCATTAATCCTAGAAAAACAGAACAAACAAACAAACAACAAAAAACCAAAACAAACAAAACAAACAAACAAACAAACAAAAACCCCCACCAACTAACCAACCAAAAAAAAAAAAAAAAACACTATAGGAAAAAAAAAAAAGGGAAAACATGGAAACAAAAAGGTGAGGAGACCCCACATTTATTTTTTAACAGCTGCTCTGATTTTATTCTACATTCTGGTGGTGGTAGTGGTTGTTATTATTCTCATTCTCTTGGAATGGTTCTGGATCTGGAATTATTTATGTGCATCACTCATTTTGGTATTCCTGCCATATTTATGAAGAGAAGTTACAGAATCACTTATCTACATAATATTAGCCTGCTTGTCCAGCAATTAACTGTGGCACCAGTCTGTTGCATTATTCTGAGTGCTCCCAACCTCAGCACATCTTCAGGGATTCTGCCTTTGTCTCCTGAGTCACCAATATGACCTCTTTTCCATCTGCACCCACACCCTGGGGGTAGTGAAAAGGAAAGGGAAATGGAGCAAGAGGGATGGAAAGTGATGAAAAGACCTCCCGGATACTTCCCCCCCCTTCTCTCATCAGCTTTGTTTAAATAATTTCACTTCATTCCTCAGCCAGTTCTGGTAGCAAATTTTCCCTGAAGAGGTGGGAAAGCAGCAACCACAGCCTGTCTGAGGAGATTTGCCTCAAGGCAGGCCTGAAATTCCCCAGAAAGCTGAAATGCTGCATATCATTGTATGAGTGGAAGAAAATCTCAAGAGGTGGCCCTGCTTTTTATTGAATTTTGATCTTCCTGTGCTCACAGTACAGTCCTAAGTGAAGTTCTGCACTGGGCTTGAGCAGTAAGCAAGAGGGCTGCAATGACAAATGGTAAATTTTAGTAGCAATGTCTTAATAACACAACATTGAGTTGTAATTGTCCTTTTGTTACAAATACGTTTTCTTCCTTGGGCTCTTATCTCTGTTCGCACTCAATTTTTTTCATTTTCATAATTAATTAAAATGGCAATGTACTATAACCAGTGATTGAATTATATGATATTACTTGCCTAAGGCGATCAAAATTAATCAAAATAAGGAGTGAAACTTTTGCTATTTTTAATACAGCTGATTTGATTCCTGGGCTTTTGATCAAATTAAATGAAGGATCAAATTAACCAGTGATTAAATTGAGTAAAAGGCACTTTGTATGCCTGAAATATAGTTTAATTTAATTAATTTCAAGATACAAAATATTAACTGGTGTTTTAAAATTCATTTGTATTTTAGTGTTTAATTTTCTAGAAACTATTTCCTTCTAAAGTTTAGAATCTTTTACAGAAGAAAAATCACATTTTAAAAATTATTTCCTTCTTATTCCTTCTATTTTTTCTCCCATAATTTTTATGTTTGTGGAGAATCCATTGCTCTCATAAATTGTTATTGGGGAGTTTGTGAACTCAACCTACAAAGACTTGATGTGCCAAAGGCTGGATTAGGAGAAATCTGGGAGTCCCCAGAATAGAACCTGCCAAGTTGAGAAGATGATTTTGACCACAAAAGACCCCAAGCTGTTAACATTTAACCCACACATTTGCAGAAGTGTTACCATATTGCCATATTGAATTTCATTTTGTGTTCTGTTAGAATCTAGTTCATATCTAGAACCTTTGTTTAATGGGCTGATGCAACCACTTGTTGTACCCTGCTAGTGTTGAAAAGAATAGAAGTTGAAAAATTACATTTCTGTTATGGTGTAGAAGTCATTTGCAGGAGAACAAAATAATCTTCTTTTTTTTTTTTTTTCTTTCATGATAAAAGAAAAACTTGGAACTGGACTCACGTCACCTACAGGGAGTTTGCACAAAGTGATGGAAAGTGGCTGACCTGGTTGGGGTGCAACTGCAAGAAGCTAAGACTGGTGGTGATTTTCTTAAACGTGGTTTTTACTTAACATTTAATGTTCATCTGGCTCAGAAAATATCATGGCAAAAGGCAGAGTGTAGATCAGGGTCCAATTTTGTGAGTTGCCGCGTTAGGCAAGCACCGCCTTGTCTTGAAATGCTTCTCTTCCATTTTCTACTGTTAACAGAAGTGAAATAAAGCCACAAGTGTGTAAAAATACCAAAGACTGATTAAAAATACTCAAGGTTGTGTATCAAGGCTGAGTATATTTATGCATTTGAGGCACTTGGAAATTTCAAGCCGAATGTATAGGTTTGTAAGTGGAGTATATCTCATTATTCCTCAAGTCCTGGAAAAGGCATACTTAAAGGATTAGATCTAATAAGTGTGATCAGCATGGTCAGTCTGTTGCAGCTAGTTTTGATTAATGCATTTATTTTCTTAAAAGGAAAAAAATGTTTTATTGGGAGGGGAGAGAAATTTAAAAATGGACACTTAGAGTAGTATGAAAGAACTCTCATACCCTAAGAAGCATTTCATAGTAACTTGCAGTGTCATTTTGAAATAAGCTTTACCAGGAGGCAAACAGCTGGCACAAGCTGGATCCTGACTTACTCTCTGCTTGGAAGTGATTGTCAGCCACCAGGAATCAAAGCTGGGAGATAAAATTTTGGGGCTGGCAGGTTGATAGTCCTGGTGATAACCTTAGGAGAAGCGTGTAAGACAGGAAAAGGCACAAGCTGCCGGATATTTAGGAGATAAAGGATTGATAAAGCCAAAGGGAGGAGAAGCAATGGAGAGCCCTAGCCTTGCGCAGTCTACAAAGGTCAGGCCTTGAGGATAAGCTCAGCTTACCCCTGCTGGCATGTTCTGTGCAGGACTCATCCTTTAGGATGAGTACACTTTGTTTGGGCCTGAGGTTAACGTGGGTGTTGGGTGTTGTTGGGATGCAGTGTCCATTAGGACAAGAAGGTGTCTGATGTTGACAGCTGGCTCTGCAGGCACCTGCAGCTCTCCAGAGTATTTTACTGTCTAGAAAAACATCATCTGATAGAAACCATACACAGATCTCTTATAGAATCTAAACTGATTTCCTGTCACATATTTTATGTTTGATAATGAATGTTTAATTCAGTGGGAAAAAGATTTCGAGTTTCCTTTCCTGGCCTTGCTATCAATTTGGAATTAGAGTTTGGACCTGCATTTCAATAGCTTTTTCCTGCTCACTGACCTGCAAAAATGAATATAACTCTAATTATTTACTTTATATGGTACTTGCGTGATTAATGCATTTTAAGATCCTTGGAGATAAATGCTGTCATGGAGCAAAGTGGTTTTATGGTCTTTGCACTGTGCATTTTAAAACTGCAACTAAAATATTTGGGGAATTGTTTTATGAGTGAAGTTGTTTTATGAGTGTTATCGGAAGTATTTTGAGAAAAGCTTGGAACTGCAGGTAGAGTTTCAGGCAAAAGTCAGTTATATAACTATATTTCTGTTGCATCTTTGACAGATATTTTATTTTCTGTACCAGTTTTAACCTTGAATAGCAATGGTATGGCATCTGTGAGTTCTTGAACATTGTTTATTATTTTCTCAAATCTTGCTGATTTATAGAAGTAGTTCTCCAATCAGTAACATGTTTTCCTTTGAACTTATTTCTTCCTTCTTTCTACTTCTCACTTAATTTTAAGAACTTTAGTTATCTGAAAAGATGCAAACAGTAAACCAACCCTTTTTAAAATTCCACTACCTTCCTGTGAGTCTCTCTTTTTTCTCTGATGGATATAATCGAAATTCTTATGCTTCCTCTTTGGTGTTATGTACTTTACATGACATCTAGAGGCCAAAATTGATGTGAGCTGTAATTAATCTTTCTGCAAGGCTTTATAGACCCATTGGTAAACCAGAGACAGGAATCACACTGTCTGCATACTTAAAGTTGTTGGACATCCCCAAACAAATCTGCATTCAGAAACTGTATTTTATGCTGTCCAGCAGATGTAAAAGATCTGTTGAGGCGGAAAAAAGAAAAAAAGATGTGTGTAAAACAAAGTGTGAATTTGTTTTATATGCAGTCCCCTGTGCAATTACTTCATATGCAAGTTGTACAATAATCTAATTAGAGCATTTGACATTTCCTGTGACAACCAGAAGCCTTTAGGTAATCAATAATGTTAATATAAAGTGGCTGATTAAATACACCTTCATTTCCATCTGTATTCTCAAGTTGATATGCAAATTCACCTTGCCTGTTTAATTTCAAATACCTATCTTCTGATTCTTTGCTTTAGCTATATCTATTTAATCCATCAAAAGATCAAAAAACCAAATTTTGCTATATAAACCATAATAAGTTGTACTGTTGTAGCTTCATATGCATTTTGTGAGCTGTTCTAAAACATCTCATTCACAAAGCTTAAGTGTAATTAAGTTATTGTTCTGTATTTGCGAGCATATTACTAAATAGAGCAAGCAGAAAATAACTCATTCTTTTAGAGGTTGAGTTTGCATAGCTTAAATTTGGATCACAATTTTAATTTTTTTTTTCTGCTATGTTATCAGGGAAGGGTAAAAATTCATTTTGTGGTGATGTGTTCAGGAAAATATTTCCCTCTGTTGGAGAGAAACATCTTTCTCTGTAAATGTTTGCGCTTATTAGACCTGGTTTATAATTTTAGGCCATGTATTTTAACTGCTCTTTCACTCTCAGGTTTACTGCTCTCTATATCTATACATGGTTAAAAATATGTCTCTCAGAATGCAGCCCATTGATTAGCAATTAGCTAAGCTTGTTTCAAGTCATCAACACTTCAGACCTTGAACTGATGTTTACACTGAACCTTCCTAACTAGTTTATGTTTCCTCCTATAGCCTTGGAATTCGGTTTGGATTACCAACACTCAGCTGCAGTGAATAAGAGAACATTATCAACAATAGCAACTAGCTTCTGTGTAATGTTTTGCCTAAAAGAAAATTTACATTGCTTTAGAATTCTTTAAAATTAGATCACAGTGGAGTCTTCATTTAACACTTCTACTCAGTCCCCTAAACTCCAGCTCATAAGGGTCAGTCTGGGACTGTTGGGGCAGTGTGGTCCCTTCAGCAAGGCAGGCAGGGTGTCCTGGAGGTGGTAGGATTGCAGGATGCCAGGGCCAGGAACTGGAGAAGCCAGAAGCACACTTGAAGCAATTTCTGTTGTGTTTGTCTGCAGTAAATAACCCTAATTTGCTGCCGTTACCCATTTCTTCAAAAGACCATTTTAGCAAAAAAATTCAGATGTCATGGTGCTTTCTGCATTGTCATGAAGGATAATCATTATCTGGGATTTTTGTTGTGTTATAACTTTAAATTACATTAATTCGGTTCATTACCACTACTTTTATTAAAAGCAAAAACCATAAATAATTTTCACTTTTGAATGTCTAGACCTAACAGAGCACAATACTATTGAATTCCCTGCAGGGAACCCAGGCTGGAACAGGCTGTGCCTGAAGGACTGACCCCGTGGAAGGCTTGCAGCAGGCTGGGGAGGGCTGCTGTCCGTGGGATGGACTCACATGGAAGAAGTTAATGGGGAATTTTGTCCCATGGGAGGGACCCCACGGTGCATCAGGAGGACAAATCCTATCACGGAGCAGAGGTGGAAACAATGGGAGATGAGGTGAGCATGACCCCCATTCCTGTCTCCCTGCACCACTGCAGGCAGAGGCAGAGCTGGGTGAGGGGAAAGTGTTTTTAAGGTCTTGTTTTACTTCTCATTATCCTGCTCTGATTTTTGTTAGTAAGGAATTGAATTAATATCTCTAAGTTGAGCCTCATGATGGTATTTGGTAAATGCTCTCTCTCTGTCCTTAACTCATGAAGCCTTTGTTGTATTTTCTCTCCCCTGTCCAGCTGTGGAGGGCCGTGATGGAGAACCTTTGGTGGGTACCCAGAATCCAGTCATTGTCAACCTGCTACACTTTGAAATGAGTACATTTTGGCTTCTATATTCCAAATAAAAATAGCTTACTCTGCAAACAAACAAACAAACAAACAAAAACCAAACAAAAAAAACCCCAAATCACCCCAAAATATATACCTAACATAAGCACATATTCCCAACAAGTTTCTCTACAGATTCCTGTCCTGTCAACTAGCACCAAAACCTGACCAAAAAAAAAAAAAAAAAACAAAAAAAAACCAAAAAAACAAAAACAACAAAAAAAACCACCTTAAAATTTCTACATCTTATAGTGCAAATCAAATCATGGTTTTTCCTTTGGTGTATTCAAATGCTTTAAGTAAACTGATGGAATAAGAAAAGATAAAGGTGGCTTAAGATAAAACAAGCCTTTATTGAAATGCCAGAATATGTTTATTCATAGATTTCTCAGAAATATTATTTATAAGTCTGTGTATTAAACACATAAATATTTGCAAAAATATTTTGGTATTCTTGAAGTTTTAGCATGTTTTATGATACAAGGCAACTACCATCTCCCTGTTATCCAATTTTTTTTAATGTTCTACAATCAATTTTATTTGTTGCCATCTTCAAATTTCCTCAAAGTATTTTATTCATGGTAGGAGTACATATGAGGTCTAACATTGTTTTGTGTGAAGCTTAGATATTTTTTTAGTTTATAACAATTATTCTGGGGGATGTTGTGATGTTTTTCTGCTTAAAGAACTCCTTCCTAACCTAAATAGTATAAGGAGAATGTTTACCTATTAGTTTGACTCTATTCAAATTATTTCAGAACTTAAATACTAATAATGCACAGGAAAATAAGATATTTCTGTATCAGTTCTGATTTTTTCTCATATCTTAAATCATAATTTATTTCCCCTTTAAGAGCAGATTCACCAACAGGCTAAAGGAAGTAGAGCATGCCAGCCAGCTGAGCTGGGTTTTATGTTTGTTTGCCTCTAAAGAGCCAAAACATGTTGCTGATACATAAGATCCCAATTTTGAAATATTACTGACATCAGCATGTTGTATGAGGGTGAAAGGGAGAGCTCAATCTGCAAGTCACAATCTCTATTGGCTCTATGGATGTGCAGTATTACATTTCTTTTCTTTATGGTGCTGCTTCCTCAGCAAAGGGGAAAAGAGAGTTTTCATGAACAGTGCACAGATAGTATGTGGCCAAGTGATTTTTACATTCCATGGAAACGGAGCTGAGTACTCCCCACATGCTATTTCTGAGGCCTTTACCCAGTCTCCCTCAGACTCTGGAGATATACAAAACATCAGAAATTCTGCACACAAATTTGATTGACTCATTAGCTCTGATGTCACAATTACCTACCAGTATTTAGTCTTGCTGTTGTTAAGTAAAAGTAACTGTATAATGAGAGATATTAGACTTAAATTTTCTTCTTCTTGAGTAGAGGATTATATACAGGAAGTCCACAGCTATCAAAAATAAACGTTAAGAACACATAGTAATTTCTTTTTTGAGGTCATTAGCTGAAAAAGACCTACATATGCTAAATGGACGAACACTCTTCTTATGGGAGTGAAATTTTAATTAACTTTAACTCAGATTAATTAACTACCTTGTAATCTCACAGAAAAATTAATTGTTCTCACAGGCTGAGCAGTAATTTCAGGGATAATGCATTACATTCATCGCTTACTACAAAAGTCTTTGCAAGATGGCATTTGGTCAGTACAAGCAGTGCAACAAATGAGATTCTCCCTGAGATTTCTCCAGGCTGAACTGTCCCACACTCAGATTTTCCTCATAGGAGAGGTGCTTCAATCCTTTGCCTTTCTTGGTGGCCCTCCCCTGGACACTCTCCAGTTTGTCCATCTCTCTCTCTGCTGGTGAGCCCAGCCATGGGCACAGTGCTCCAGGTGCCTGCTGGAATCCAGGGCACAGAGAATGTCTCTCTGCCTGTTTTAAGAAACTCACACCCTCAGCAGAACACTGCTTTTAACCTTCGTCCTTGGGAAAAATTGCCAAAACTTTGGGATGAGTTAGAGCACACAGGTAGTAATATGTANATAAGAATAAACCAAAACCCTGAAGACCAAGAAAAGAGAGTCCTGCACATTCTTCACTCTTGGAAAAGAACTCAGCAGTGGGAACCCTCTCCAAAGGGCCCAGGGGGTTGGGTTCCCATCCTTGTTGGGACCAAAAAACCCGACAGTGCCACCTCACCATGCTGAATAGAGGGCCAGCAGCACCTGGCATGATTGCAAACAGCACAAAGCTTTGGGAAATTCAGCCTGGTTTATCTGTTTTCAGCCACATAAAATATCCTGCCAGCTAGAGGACAGCAGGTCCCACTTGGATCAGAAGTCATATCTGGCAGACTTGTAAGGCTGTTTGGATACCTGCATGGTAATGAATACTATGCTTAAGCAGCTGAATCCTATCCCCACTGTTTGGTTTCGTGGTTTGTTTTGGGGTTTTTTTTGGTTGTTTTTTTCTTTTTTCCATTTTATCGCTAAAGTTTTTAACTTGTTTCAAAAAAAAATTATCCCTAATTGCTCTTGACAGCTGTTACTTGTTTACTTGTAATCTTTCATGTATTGCATATTTTGTTTGCTTACTGATCCCAGAATTTTTTTTAATTCTAAAAGAATGTCACCATACTTTCTATTTCTTGTGTTTTAGGACCTCATCTGTCTTGAAAATATCAGGTGTTCTGAATATCATCTAACCAGAAAAGAATAACCTGACACTGATACAATAAGGTAGCAATCCAAATATATCAGAATTCAGTCATTTGCTGAAAATAAATTGTTACCTCCTCTTCTTTACTACATTTGCTTTCCCACTGAATCCAGCATTGGCTATGACCATGTGGCCCTAACTGCTGGAGCTTTGGGTGCATCTTTCCTTCCAAAGGGCATTATCATTTTGTAGAATGAAGATCTGTGCTACTATCCACCAGGCATACTTAGTAATATTAAAGTAATTGTAGCTGTGACACAATTTTAGGTTTATACAAACAGCTCCATGAGTTCTGTTGCATGTGCCTGCATGTGCCATCCCACAATTACAGCAAATACTAACTCACTACTAGGGCAGCAATAGTTTTTAATATTTTATATATATATATATATATAATTTTTATATTTTATATATATATTTTTTTTTTTATGTTTTGAGGCAGCAGACTACAAGCAGTTTGAATCCAAGTAATGACCTACCAGTAGGATTTTAGCCATTCATGCTTTAAATGTATTTTTAGTGAATACACCTTCAAGAAATCAATGAAAGCTCTCAAATGGTCATTTTTCAAATGGCTAATCTCTTTTTCAGTTTTTCCATTGTATCAGATATCAGGATCATTTCAGGCTGAAACACAAACTACTTTTCTCTCTCAGAAAAATCTTTCATTTCTTTTTTATCTCAAGTTTCAGCTTCAGCTAATGGATTTGGGCAGCCCTTGGAATTTACATACCCAATACCTTCCAGATGACTTTGAGTTCCTTACAAAGACATGGCAAAGGAACTTAGATTTAAAGATGTTAATTATTACCACCTATATCTTGTAGCTTTTGCAAACACAGATCTCCCATCAACTTAAATATAGACTTATTTTTGCCATCTGTGTCACTAGTGAGGATAATTTATTTGTAGGATTTATGGAGTAAAAATTGTAGGCATAGTCCTGATACATCACTTTCAGAACAACAAGATCAAGAAAAGAAAAAAAAAATAATGTCGAGAGGCAGGGTTTGGGGTTTCTTTTAAATTTTTAAATATTAAATATTTTCCAGAGTCAGAACAGTGTTTAGACATTTAAAGGAAACCTCTAGAAACTGAGTCACCTCTACCTTTTTAACTGCAAATGCTGGCTTCTTGTTGCATCTTTTGATGTGGTTCTTGGAATCTGCCATTCTCCCACACACTGATCACATTCTAGAAATGTGGAGTTATACTAATAACCAATAACCAAAATACTAATATACTAATAACTAATATACTAATACCCTGGTGCTGTAATGAGTTGGGGATGAAGGAATTTTGTGTTCTTTTGGTGCTCCCATGGAATTTTTGAATAGATTTCAGCTCTCCTAGAGTACAGATGGAGGGATCCAGCTCTGTAGGTTCAAGATCTACAAATATTAGTGAAGTGATGTACATCAGAGCTATAAATTCACCTATTACTTTATTTTCATAACAGCAGTAATAAAAGGTCTTGCCATAATGATTTTAAGAAACAATGCCTGAGTTGCCAGATCCCATGCATGGTATTGGGTATTTAAATTAAAATAATGCTCAGAAAATACTGTTTGAAAAGTGGCATTATAAAAAAAGTAGAGTGTATTTGTATCTTCAGTTCACATATTTCACATATTTCCTCTATCTTGTTCTCATTAATCAGAGTAAAACATTTCAAAAATTAATCAATTTATGAAGTCACTCCAGAAGTACATACTTGTACATTTCCTTCTTTTTATTATTTTTAAACAGGGATTTATTTAAAGGAATGATTGACAAGGTTAATGACATAAAGGGAATAGTTTTAGGAGGGTATTTGATTGGATTTTTTAATATTTATGCTATCAATTATCGTATTTTCACCTGTTCCTACAAGGTTTTGTGCTATGCTTTAATCTAGTTTTCTGGAAGTATTTTAAAAATTAGGAGACCACTTATTAGATTTGGCACTTAAATATCTCAAACAGCAAATTTTTATTTGGATATGGTTTATAAACTGTATTTTGGGATAGAAATTAGAATTAATCATCAATTTACCTATTACTAATTTATCAGTGGAATTTGGATGACCTTTTGTTACACGGCCAAAGTTGCTGAAGTGCAGCTTGCAGCTTGCTGTGAATTTTTGTGTAACACTAAAACCAAAATCAATTTTTGGGGCTTTTGTCCATGAGAAGAATGGTAAAAACAAAGCCATGTGGACTTTCCTAGATGAAAATATCTAGTGTATTTTATGTTATGATAATATCTAGTCTAATAATGAATGTTTTTATAGAAAGAAGTGAATTATAGGTAACTTAATCTTACTAATAAATTCTTATCAATTGTGCCAGTTGCAGCCCTCCTTCACCTCCCCAAAGAGCCAGAGAGGAACAACCAGTGCACCTGAGGACTTCTCCTAATTTTTCCAAATTCTGTGCCAATGGAGAGCTGTGCATTGCTCCATCAAGCAGGGGCACAGCCCGAGGGTGCAGACCTCAGGGTGCTGCTGGGCATGAGCCGACTGACAAGCAGTTCTTTGGGCTAAAAAAATCCAGTGCAAAATTCCTGAGGAATCTCTGGGCAGCTTGGCAGATTTGGAGCTCCTGAGGAGAGTTTTAAGTGCTCTTCAGGCACCAGTGCAGTATCAAGCCAGCTGCATGTCTGAACTCCCAGCTCCTGGAGCCCCCATCATCTCTGTGGGATTCCTGCCCCAGGACTGTCCAGAAGCAGGATGCAGCTCCCTCCAGGAGTCACCTCCTGACAATTTGTGAAAGACTGGTGAAGACACAGCGCAGTTAGGACACAGAATTTCCACGTCCTAAAAGGTTTTCATTGAAAGCTTATCATTCCCATGGGCCAAGGGTGATGTAGTCCTGCCACAAACCCTGCAGCCCATGGTTCCCAGAGGGATACAGTCATTTTTTGTGTCAAAGGAAAATAAAGTCCCAGATTGTAGGCATCAGACCATTACAGATGTCATTCTGTCATACCTACCTCATCCAGTAAAATCAGTGTCTGATTTTAACATCCATGATGGTCAAGAATGTCCACAGGTGATGTTGTAGGGAGGGACAGAGTTGAAGGGTCAGCTCCTGGCATTTAGATCTGTCAATGTGGACACAATTCTTGTTACCAAAACCAGATTTCTGTGCCAACGATAGCAAGTTTATAATACCCTGAATACAATAAATGTAGGCTGGATTAGGGGTGATTAAATCTGGTAATCTGTGAAACCTAAAAAGAAATAGAAGTGCTTGATATATAGATGCATTTTCAAACACAATACATAACTGTCAGCACACTTTTAAAAGGGAATAACACAGTATGCATTTATTCAGACTGCCTTCCTAGTTAGAAATGTACTTTCAGGCAATTTATCTTTCAAGGTGAAAAATAACTAAAATAGCAAACTTATCTCATTATTAGACCTTCCATAGATATTTTTGTCCTGTGCACTGTAAAAACAAAAGATGATGAAATTTCTTTGAAGAACTTAGAAAGGACCAACAGTATTACAGAAAAAAAAAGAAGATCCACAGATAAAAGTGAAGCATTGTAATGCCTTGTTTCCACAGAGATGGCCACACACAAATATTGAATCAGAGGCCAAGCCAATTAAAGGCACAAAGTCCTTGCACTTTGTGAAGAGCTGCAATCTGGGAAGCTAAAGTAAGAGATGTCAAACTAATATTTAAATGTATAAACAAACATGTGCAACAGTCTGAATAAGTAAATAATTTACCTGGAAACTGCATAGACAAAACACATTCATGGCAATATCCTTGTCTGTTGTTATTGTAAAAGTGAAAATGTATATATATTTATTTTAACATCTTTACACAAGCAAGGGGAAAGGAAGAAGCCTGACTTTTATCTGGTACATACTGAACCAAAGTGATCTATAAAGATGTTGCATCTTTACTCTTATTGTCTTAATATTATTATTGATTTCAAAAATCATATTGCTGTTAATATGGATAACGAATGATAATGGATAATTAATAACAGGTAAGAACAGCAGGTGATCTGGGGGGTGGCTTAAGAAATCCCAGATGTTGAGCCCTGACAGATAATGCTGAGATTCAGCTGCAGGAAGGGAAGGCAATTTCCAGCTGTGCCATCCAGATGGACACCGGAACTCAAATTTTGGTTTTTGAGCCAACTCTATGGTTTCATGGGGGAAAAAAAAAAAAAGGCTAGAAATGGTTTAAAAGGTGTGCAAAAGAGTTGAGATGGTAGCTCAGTTTATTTGAAGATACCCCATAAAGTGGGTTCTGACAGCAGCTAATCCCAGAGTTTTCTGTTTACTGTAAGTAAGTTATATTTTGCAGGCTGTAAGGACTCAAAGATTTGAGGAGAGGCAGATGAGCTTGTCTGGTTATCAGAGTTTGGCAAATAGTGAAGAAAGAAATCCAGTGCAACACAAGTAAGGGCAAGAGATTTTTCTGGTTTGGATTTTCATCCCACAATCTTTGCTTTCTTGAAGGACTTTGAAGAGGGTTCATGTTATCTGTGAATTTGGTCTGGAAGAAATCCAAGCAGCTCCACTGGTACTGTTCAGTAAAAATGCAACCATGGTGAAACCAAGAGATTTGACTAAGTTTTGTGTTGAAAGGTGCTGTTGGAAGATGTGATGCACAGTTCTTTGTGCAAAAGTGAAAAATCTTGCGGGACAAAACTTCAGGTGGCTGAAAACCTCAGTGTTTGTGCAGTCATAGTCAAAGAAAGAATACACAAACTTCTCTTTTGCAAGAAGAAAAAAATCCAACACTCCTGATACCTGAACATGTGGAACAATAGTGTGGCAAAAAATGAGGTTTAATTTAAATAGGATTATTTTAAAGCAGAATTTCATACTATGATGGAATTGCTTAAACATTATTTTTCATATATATAGACCATAAATACTTTTAGGAAAATACCTTTTAAGAAGTACCTCTTTTATGCCTAAACACATTTTTGTTCAAAAGCAAAAGACTGAAAAAATTGGGTGTAAGAACAAATATGACTATTACTGATACTTTTGGGGCTGTTAATAATGTACCTGAAAATATAAATGGTGTTTGAATCCTCAAAAATGAAGATATCTTCTAAGATTCAATTCCTGGGTCATCTAAGAGTAAGTAATAGAAAATATTTGTGAATTTACAGGATATCTTTTGTTTTATTATATAAAATGAAGGGATACCAATATCCTTCTCTTAGTGCAAATCATTTGAGATGCATGTTACATCACAAGCTTTTACCTCATCTAAGATTATACCTAAACACTTTTTTTATTCTATTTTCAATAGTTCTGTAGCAAATCATCCACAGTATTTTATTTATTTACGCCTTCCCTCAAATAGCCCTTGCTTCAGTATCTTTTATTTTAAAATGAAATAAAAATTTACTGGGCCATGTCTGGGAGATGCTTGTTCTAATAATTTTATTAGCTTTTCCCTGATGAGTTTTGTGGACTTCACTTCTTCCACTGAGATGGGCTTACATGGATCAAATAATTTTCCTAAGTGGAAAATCAAATTAAATGCAAGACAGGAAAATAGAATGGTTAAACTATGGCACTCTGCTGTGAGATTGGAGTGTGTTTGTGAGGAGAGCAGCCATCCTTGGAAGATGTTACTGTCCAGTTTTGCTTTCCTTCCTTGTCTGTGTAATCTGATGCCCAAAATACTGACAGCTCTTGGTGCTTTAACAGCTGCTGTCATGAACAGAGCTGACTCATTGAGTGTACTGGGGGAAAAGCCTGGTTGTTCCTTTCCTCCTCCCAGAAAGGAGTGCCTGGAGTATTTTATTGAAACCTGCTGGGAAAGGCAGTCCTGTCTTCTGGCAGTCACCCTGGCAGGAAGGCACTTAGTGCAAAAAGAATTCCTGTTTTGTTGTCTTGTCTTTTGTAAATGATGGACCAAACCCAACAGTGGGACCTCTGGCTCAGGGTGCTGCTTTGCACATGGAGTCCTGAAAACAATTTCTGTGAAAAAAACCCAAAACTCTCAATTAGTATATTCACAGAGAAACCAACTGAATATAATCCCATTTTATCCATAAAACAGATTTTTTTATAATTACTTTTTTAGTGATTTGGAGACATTTCCCAATTAAATAAGTATCTGTTAAATACCTGGGACATGTTCTGATATTATGCCACAGCATATTTGAAAGTCCATGTGAATAAATGGCTAAAGAAGAGAGAGAAATAAGCTTTCCAGTGTTTCCCTGTCTTTACTAACTGCACCAAGCACTGTGCATTGTAAAATATGTCAAATCCCCCATAAAAAGTTTTTGACTCCTACAGAGGATTTTTCTTAGTCTCTTTTTGGTACATAAATTAAGTTTGGAGCTGTGAGTGTGGGTAAAGCCTTAGGGCTTGTTGGACTCCAGCTGAGATGCCTAAGCCTCTGTGCCAAGGCACAGAGAGTCTGAGATATTATCCACTGATTAGAAAGAAATGTTTTAATTTGAGGCTTGGAGTCCAACTGCTCTCTCATTTAGTTTGACATCCTCCTTGTTTGCCTTTCTGGCATCATGCCACAGATTTTGCTGAAGCTTCTTTCTCTTAGTAAAAACAAATCTAGAAAGCCTCATATTGTTTATGAATGCAGGTTTGCCATTAGAGGTGGCGCAATTGATGCCATTTGGATGATAGAATTCAGATATCATTGGATAGCACTGGAGAAATCACCACACATGCACAAAAGAAAAATCCAACGTTCTCTCTAGATTACCCATTTTTAGGGCATAAAATGAATAATGCTTTTCTATTAGGAGAAATCAGTGAGTTTTCATTTATGAAAGCAATTCACCCGCTGTGTGGAAATTAAGAACTGTTTGTTTTCTCATCTGGTTTTTACACCTTTTCAATGTCCAGGTGTATATGACCTAAATGAGAGTGTTTTAACTTACACAACCATCCAGAATATTGGACTTTTATCACAAGTTTGCTCAAAATTAGGAGTTATTTATAGTTGGGAAACAATTTCTGAAAAGCTGCTATTCAAAACAGGAGAGAGGCACACACACTGAAATAGAGCTGCTCCTGAAGGTACTGTATTGTCTCTGAGGTTCTTTAGGGGTCTGTTCCAAATATCTGAGGTTCTCAATTAGTTTTAAAAAAATACCCAGATTAGTAAAAATAAATATACCCAAATTAGTTTAAAAAAATGCCCAAAGTAAACTCATACTATAGTGTCATTTAAGTAATAATTTCATATCAAAATATCCTGTAGTGGTTATATTCCACATGCTGGAAGCAGAAATGTTCTGTGTTGTTGAAGAATATTTTCTTCACTTAGCAGTGAATGGTTACTCAAAATTAAGCAGACAAGAAGACTGAATAATGCATAAGATCTGTGACACAAGCAGAAATATAATTCCTTTTTCCAGGACCACACTCTAATGCTTTATCCATAAGATTATCTTTTGCTGTCAAGATCATTTATCTAAAAATGGAATAGTAGAACTAGAAAAGATAGAAGGGGAATCAAAGGAGTTATGGAATGATTTCTGTATGAAGAATAATTTTATAGACAAAGACTCTTCAAAATGAAAGAGAGGGCACTGGAGGGGCAATATGACATAAGACTGGAAAATCAAGACTGCAAGAAAGGAAGTGAAGAATGTCTCATAAAAAAAGAGGGAGTGATTATTAACTGGAGCAAAGTAGATGCTTATTCATATAATGGGTAGATAAAGAGTGAATCACATTTCCATAGGATGTTGTGGCATTAGACTGGTTCTAAAATGATCACAAACATTAGTAAGATAAAAAGCAAGCAAGAGCTATTAAACATAACTAATTTAAGCACAAAGGCATTAATAAAGATTCATTATTGATATTTAATATTTATTCTGCCTCAGAAAATCCATAAAATATAGCAAACTGGAAGCTGCCAGAGAATTTAGCAGAGCTTGAGCGCTCTGTCCCTGAGTGCTTCTCCAGGCATCCTCTGCTGGCCACCCTCAAAAGATGGGATACTGAGCTAGACATAACTTTGGAACTCACTTTTACAAGGAATGATTGTTTAGGGCGCTGCTGGCACTTTAAACAAGGTATTAGAATGAGAAAATCAAATGTTTACATCTCAAGGTTTAAAATTAATTATGGAATGCACATACAGCTATCGTTGTATCGATAATCCTATTTTGAAAGATGTGACAGGGATATAAATGGTAAGGACATAAAGCTGTTACAGAGTGTCCAAAGAGGGCCATGAGGATGTGAAGGGTCAGGAGGGAGCAGCTGAGGTTGCATTGTCTGTTCACTCTGAGGAAGAGGAGACTGAGGAGAGACATCATTGCTGCTACAAATTCCTCACAAGAGGAAGAGGAGGGGCAGACACTGAACTCTTCACTCAGTTTCCAGTGACAGGACCTGAGGGAATGGCATGAAGATGAGTCAGGGGTGGTTTAGGTTTGATATCAGGAAAGGTTTTTCACCCAGAGGGTGGTTGGGCACTGAACAGGCTCCCCAGGGCAGTGGTCACAGCACCAAGTCCCAAAGAGTTCCAGAAGGAACAGTGCTCTCAGACACACGGTGTGACCCTCGGGGTGTCTTGGGGAGGGCCTGCAGTTGCACTCAGTGATACTTGTGGGTCCCTTCCAACTTGGGAAATTCTATGATTCCACAATAACTCTTGTTTTTCATCTATGTGACCTATAAAATGCGTGACCATTTAGTTACTGCAACTATCGTTCCAGGCTTAGCAGTGCTATTTCATGGGTACATGAACATCATCTGTGTGGATTATTATTCAAATCTGTCTAAAAATTATTTAATTTTCATTATTTTAAAGAAAACTATCCACAGAATTATATCAGCAGTTCTATCAGGAAGTATTTTTTCACTACTCATTCCAGATATAGCTTAAGGGAGAAAACTTTGCTTTGTGGCATTGATCATGTTTTTTGTTTTACTTCTGCCTGAGAACTTTGTTGGAACAATAAGACTTTGCTCTTTAAATTACTTAAAGCTTGCAGCCTGTCAGGTTTTGCCTACCTGTTCTTTCCTGAAGCAGGTTTTAAGGGAATAAAGCTGCACATAAAATGAACAAGCTGTACCTTATCTGTGGTCCTAAAACAAATGGGATAACATTCTGTAAAAGCCTAACTATATCTATGAAATAAAACTGGCCATAAATAAGAGTGGGTTTGAGCTGTAATATTGGTATCTGTTGTATGAATCCAGAGAGTTCTGCATCCTTTCTTGGAGAATGACCAATGTAGGCTGCCTAGGGAGCAGAGAAAAAAAAAAAGAGCAGGGACACAGTGATATGTCCCAGAACGGTCTCCCAGTCTCCACCATTTTGCTGCTCAGGGACTGTCTGACCCAGGGATGGCTCAGTGTAAGTGTAAGTAAGTGTATAATTAATAATTCATGATGGTCTTCCACTTCTTGTGAACTTGTTCTCTTTTCCCTTGGCATTGTGTAGCTTCTTTAGCAGCCACCACATTGTTTCCCCTCTTGTCCCTTTCCTCACCATTCATCCCTTTCAGAAATATGACAACTGTGCTCAACACAGAGTACAAAACAAAATGCAAATGTGTACATCAAATATGTCTAATATGACTAACTGTAATGCTTATGTTGAAAAACAGACTATTAATCTACTAAACAGTGCTTATTTTTACTTTTTTTTGTTGTTGTTTTGTTGTTGTTGTTGTTGTTGAAAAGTATCTAGGCTGAAGGCACAATATTGAAGAAATTTGTGCTTGGTGACATTAGATGCCTACCAAGCTGTTAAAATGCTGAAAAGAACAATTTAAGAACAATCCAACCAGCCTCCTTCCCCTAATTAAGTTTTTCTCCTGCCTCTGTGGTGTGGTTTCATCAAGAGGACCAAGACAAACACCTGAAATGAAGTGCTGTATATATATTACTTTCAGATGTAGTTTGAAGCATTATCGAGACCCATCACTAAAATATCATTCAGCCCATCAAAATATTTCCTTGAAAGAAACAGGATTTTTTCCAGAAAGATTTTAGAGCTTAAATATTGCCAGATAATGTTTTAATCTAAGGTTTAAAAGAACAGGACAGAGTGAGAAAGTCTTGGATAAAGCAGCCTCATTATCTGGTAAGTTTAATTTAATGGTTGTACTTCAAATACCATGTGCAATATTCTGGGACTATGTGTGTTTGCTCAGAAATTTTGTAGTGATACTTCTATGTACTTTTTGTGTGTAAAGGATTTTACATATGCTAAGGATGGATTTTGCTTGTCGGATTATTACTGATTTTTCTTATGGCCAAATAGGATGGCCAAATTCTAGTTTCTAGTTTACTCTTAAAAAAAAAAAAGCAAAGGACAGAATTTTAGGTAATATCGAGCACCTATATCCTCTTTACATGAGCAACATTGTATCTAAAAGTATTAAAACTAAAAATGGTGAGAAATGTGCAGTAGAGAAGAGTTCTTCAGTGTCAGGACCCATAGCCTTGTCATGATTCTACATTACGTTCTTCACAAAAATTCAGAAAAACTTCCCCCTGCTCTTTTTTGTCTAATCCAAAATAGATGACACCAACAAAGCACCGTGCCATGCCCTAAACTTTGTGTTCTTGCCCCTTACCCAGGTAGGCATATTTTATTTTCAGTTGCCTTCATTTTACTTCCTAGAGATTCACTCAGGAGACACTGTTAATGCTGATGAAGAGCCTGGTGTCACTGAGCTCGTGCTGACAAAGACAGAAGAGAGACAGGCTCTTCTGAGGCTTGTTTGAAGATTAAATACATCTCACACCTAGGCTGGGAGGTTTGGACTTTGAAACCAGCAGAAGGTGCAGTGGCTCAGTGTGAATCAGAGATGAGGCAGTCATAGCTGCCTTCCAGCATTAAGGAGCGTTAATCTAGGATGCTCTGACACAAACATTTGCTTATTTCTAATGAAAATTAGGTTCTTCAAACAATTGCAGTTACAGATATAATATTTGGAGCAAGAAGATTTAGAGTTACTCACACTATACGGACATCATTTCATCTTTCACTTGTCAAAATCCAACTGGCATCCAAAGTGGAGAACTGATTAAATTTGTTTGAAAAGTTAGAAGTGCAAGAGGTAGAGATTGCAGTAAAACATCCTGTAAAAAGCAGCACTGGTGCAGTGCTGTTTTATTTTCGTCATCTGCCTTATTAAATTCACAATATCTTTTGTCTCTATGAATCAAAAACTGGAGATAAAGACTCCCAACTTTTGTTGATAATGAGGCAGAAAAAAATATCTATTTTGTATTGCTGGGTACAGATGATTCAGTGAATACCAAGCTTTGAGGGCAGGGTATCAGATCAAACACCAGCAATAAAAATAAAATTCTCCTTTACTGACAACCAGTTTACACACACAGTGCTAGGTGATATTGGAGGGATAATTCTGCACACCAGATGCTGAATGAAGGGGCTGGACCAACCAGCTATTTCCACTGTGGACTGAATCTAAAGACCACCCAGTGGATGCTGTCAGATACAGTCAGTTTTCCTGGATTGATATTCAACACCTTGAGATTTCAAAGTATAAGCAATTTGAGCAAAAGTTCCTGCTGTTCCTAGTTATCCTTCAGGATACAAGTTTTCCCTGACAAGAGAACTTTTTCAACACTTTTCTGTGTTGCTCATCATTCCTCAGAGCAAATTAAGCCATACACACAGCCTTGTTTTATTGCTGTTTTTGTTGTGCCCAGCAGAACTCTATGTGACATTCCTTCATTTTACATGAATCCTGGGGTCACTGCTTGTTTGCTCTACATGAAAACGGTTTCTTAGAATAATAAGATATTTATATATGTAATATTTCTCCTCTACTTGTGTCTAACTAATTGGGACAACCTTGGAAGTAGCTGTCAAATTTGTTTGCATTTGTTTGTTTTCTTCAGATTACAATCTCACCTCCTTCCTTGCTGCTGTGACAAGTTCATTACTGGATCCCACCCAGCCTTTTGCTGTCAGCCAGGCATCCCACGCTTCCTCTGCACTCAGGGGAACATCTCCTTGGCCAGCCTAAGCCTTTGTGGAACTGTCTTACTGATGCCTTGGGTTTTACTTTTCATATTTTACCGATTCTGTACTGCATTAGTAGATAACTCTGAACTTCATATAAAGTGTTGGCAAGTTCTCCTCACAGTTTAGTCAGACAAAACAATCATTTTCCAGCCTGAGAACCAAGGACACCGCTGCAGCTTCAGGCCCAAAAAGTATAAAAACCAGCAAATTGAGGAGAGCAACTTGGGAGGATGGGACTTCATAACCTGAAGCTCTAATTGGACAATTAACCCCAATACGGAAATGGACCAAAACTTATAAAAGTTTGAAACCTCAAGACCCACTGTCCATCTTGGGTGTAGCCCTGGCCAGGCTCTTCTACTGCCCAAGGTGTAACCTTTGAAGGCCTTTTCATAAATACCTACTTTATTCCTTTAATTCTGTCTAGCCTCTGTTCCAGATAGCCTCTCTAGGCTTCATCCCGAATTCTAAACAGTTCCCAAGTTCTGTATGAATATTCATATGTACTAGGTCTCTATTCCTGGAGTGATCCAGAAAGGTAATTATATATTCAGGGTAAATTCTTTCCAGTTAACACAGCTAAAGGATTGAAGTTTCTTTGTGGTTTGGTTTGTTTGCTCCAAGGGTTCATCAGCTGGTAAAGGACAAAGCTGAACATGGTGTGAAAATGATAAATGACTACTTCCAAATGCGGGGTACTTATTTTTGAGCATTTTATTTTAGAATTGTGCAGTGTAATTTTAAATTATAATTTCATTCAATACCTGAAATTTGAATTGCATTATTTTACAGTTTTGTCAATATAAATAATTAAGAATATATTAAATGAAAGGATGAAAAGCTCTTTCTTTTTTTTGTCTACTCACTATGTGCTATTGGAATAATGTGTTCTTTTAAAGAACTTCTAATTACCTTATACTTAAGAGTTTCTATTTCACATCTTTATTTGAACATTTCATTTTTTTCAAACACAAATTTAATTTGATAGGTGTTTTTCCATAAGAAGTAAAAAAAAAAGGGAAGAGAGGGGAGGGAGCAAATCTTAGTTCCCATGTCAAAACACCACTTTTTTATGATCTATTACTTCTCAGCACTTCACTTTTCTACAGAGTACCTGCAGGGGTTTGCAGTATTCACCTGTGCAAGGAACAACATGCTGTAATTTTTCTTGCTTAATTTCCCTGTAGGTGCCCTCAAACCCTGTAGATCTCTTTTTGCAGGCATAATCAGCTTTCAGTGGCCTCTCCTGTGCTTATGAATGCAATGCTCCTAATGAAGATGTTGAGTCCCTTCAATTAGGAGATGGGCACATAAGCAAAATGTGCACTGTCCACACTGTTACTAAACCAGCTATAGATCCATGGTCTAACACACAACATAATGTAGTATTTGTATTATGCCAGATAATAACAAGAAATGTAGAAAAGCTGTCAAAATTAGTTATAACTTTGTTTGCACCAGTATGAGGCTGAGTTGTATATGGAATTGATACTTGATAGGGGTGCTCTGGGTGTTGGGCTTTGAAAAATAATTAGAATTTCCATAGGGAAATAGAGGATCTTTATCTCCAGGAAAAGAAAAAATCTTTTAAATACGTGCCTTAGTAGGCAAGTACAGAAGTACAAGAAAAAGCTGTGACGATGATGATCATAAATTTGTAAATCCTTATGCGAGAGGCCTTTCCCTCAGATCTGAGGGAGGGCTTCTTATAATTTGTACTATTTGTAATAAGAATGTCAAAATGAGAAGCCTGACTTGGAGCACATTTATCTTAATTTTACCTGTCTAGAAATTTAACCAAGTGGAAATGAAATAGTTTCTGGTTTTCATAATCTCATTTATTTTATTGCATGTTACAGCAGAGGAATATATCCTGTGATTAAGATTTTCAAAGAAAAGCTCATACTTGTAATTAGGCACCTGCACAAGTTTTGCAAATGTTGAACTCTTGCTAGATTCCATCCACCTTGGAGACATGGGTAAAATGATTTTTATTTTGTTGTAAATTCACTCAATTTCAGTACAGAACAATGCAACTTTGAAAAATGAATAGGTGATGCATAGGAGAAGCAAGTATAACAGACCTGTATGGAATATAGAATTTAGCCCCCAACCATCTGTCTTCTGCTTACACCTAATTTTTAATGCTGTTGTTAAATGAAAGATCAGTTACCAACGGATAAGTAGAGATTGCAGAAGTGGGTCTTGTGATTAGGAAGAATCAGATTTATTTTGAAGCTTCTTAAAGAGAATATAACTGGCACAAAAGTGACTTAAAAAAAAGAAAAAAAGCTTCCTTTTACTAATTTTCTGGGTTAATGTGTTTGGTTGGTTGAGTTTAGAGTTTTGCTTGTTTGATTTTGGTTTGTTTTTTAAATCATCAGTGTCCACATCCTGATTTAAGTTTCTTCAGTGCAAATCCTCATGAAATGTTGACTTAAACTGTAATACTCTAGACTTTGTTATTGTTATTCTCACTAAAATCTGTGGAATCATTCCACATGGGAACAGCTGCAATCAAATTCTTCTTCCTTATAGTTAAGCTTAACGAGAGAACAAAGCTTCTGTTTCTATGAGAAAGTTTTTGAAGTGTAACAAATAGTGATAGTTAGCTATTAAGAAGAATGTTGTTTGACTTTTCTCTTTGAATTCTATTCTTTTCTCATCTAATATGGAATTCTACTGTCCAAGATGTAGTTCTATGGGGAAAAAAATCTAGTTTTGTTTTGCTTTTTTTATCTGTTATCTACTTTAGATGTAATGAATCTATTTAACAAAACTGGTTTTGATATACATCTTGATTTTGGCCTAATATCTGGAGAATTTGGATCTTCAGACAGTCTTTGAAATTATGACACATTTGGTAATATAAGTTGCATTATTTAGTTTGTAATATTAGAGATATGCATACATTAACATTAGCATGTATTAACATTACTCTTCTTTATATATTAACTTTTAATGTATTAGAAACAGTTCCTTATATTATTAAAGTAATAAATAACTTAGATAAAACTGTCTCAAAGTGTTGAACAAACTAGAGTAGAATAATTTATGACACCCAAGAAACTAATTTTTGGTTTTTTGTATTTTAAAACTTTTCTCTAACACTGCAAGGCAAAATGCCTTCACAGGTCAAAGCTAGAATTAAATAAATTAATAAAACAAACTATTTATGTGAAAGAGACAATTATTAATAAATGATTGATTCCTGAAAGGAATTGATCTTTCAGCCCTCACTGAGATAAATGAATTTAATAAGGTAAGAAATATTGTAGGTCAGCACCATTAGGAATCAGCTGTTTCTGAAGGAAGAAAAGTTAGTGAATCCTGAACGCAGAAAACTTAATTTGTTTGCAACGAAGACAGAACAGTTTAGTGGTCAAATTTCTTGACTGGGGAAGAAGCTTGGACTTGATCTTGTCAGAAGTGAGAGTTTCTAAGGGGTTATGTTGGAATCCAGGGCACAGAGAATGTCTCTCTGCCTGTTTTAAGAAACTCTGACCCTCAGCAGAACACTGCTTTTAACCTTCGTCCCTGGGAAAAATTGCCAAGACTTTGGGATGAGTTAGAGCACACAGGTATGTAGTAGTAGTAGTGGTAGTTTACCACAGGGTGAAGAATTTAGGGTTTTAGGATTTTAATATGAGAGTGAATAGAACACAAGATGGAGGCTTTTGGGCGTTGTCCCCTCTTCCTTCTTGTCCCTCTTCAGCTCCATTTTCTGTACTACTGGTGGCAGAAAGTTATTGGTTAGTGAGAGTAGTAATGTGGAAGTTACGTGCATAGATTAGTAGAAGTTATTGGTAGAAAAGTAGAAACAAAGTATGTGTTAGAAAGTAATTGGGTTAAACAGCTTTAAAAGGCCTTGGTTTGGGTGTTTGGGGTCCATTTTGTGCCTTGCTTCTCACATGCTGAGTCTGGTGTGCAGACGGTGCTGAACTTAAGAATAAACAAAAATCTGAAGACCCAGAAAGAGAGTCCTGCTCGTTCTTCATCCTTGGAAAAGAACTCAGCAGTGGGAACCCCCTCCAAAGGGCCCAGGGGGTTGGGTTCCCACACTTGTTGGGACCAAAAAAACCAACAGGGTTACAGTGTGTTTCCAGTTTAAGGTCATTAATTCAGGCAATGTGACCACAGCTGGTGTCTCACAGCTCTGCGCAGCTCTGAGAGCAGAAAGAGGAGAGATCTCCTGACTGTGCCTGCAGAGATGCCTGCAGCAGTGCCAGGAGTGTGTCCAGAGACTCTGCTCTGCCCTTTGCAATAAAATCTCCCCCTTGTTCAGGGAAGATGAAGTCTGCAGAGACCTGCCTGAAGTGTTCCAACTTTTTCTCCTCTAACTGATTAATGCAAACTAAAACCTTTCAAGATTCAGACTTGATTAGGTTTGCATATCTGGGGAGAGAGTGGTGGAGCTACCACAAGGTGCATCTCTGAATTCAGGTGGATTTTACTTCAAGGTGTCACTTGAGCTTTCTGATGAAATGCTAATGCAAGCACATTTTTCAGATCATAGTCTCAAAAATTTAGTCATAAATGATTTTTTGAAGACTCCATCTCTTGCAGGCAGTCAAACCCATTACATATCAGGTTAACCTGTTGGGAAATACAAAATTATCTTGAAAGCTATGAAGAAAGACTCAAGAGCTGTCGTACCAGAACAAAATACCTCCTGAAAAAATCTAAAATAAACACTTGAGTTTTCAGTGAACAAACCTGTTTGTGGTTTGTGTCAACATAATTTTCTGAGATGAGACTACAGTAGATTTTAATAAGACAGGTGACAAAAATTCAAACGTTCCAGTGACTCCAAAGACTAATCTAGTATGCTCTGACTCTGTAGATCCAGCCTAAAAAAAGTTGTCAATAAATATTTTTGATTGCATACCCCCTCCAAATTTGTCTGCTTATTCTGTCTTGAAGAATAAAGACTTTTTCAAAGCATTTCATGTAAAAAATAACAGAAGAAAATACTTCATCCCATACACATACACACAAAAAAAGAGAAACAATTATCTTCTAAAATGATATTATGAGTTTCAAAGTTTGCCTATTTCAATCTACCAAGTCCAACTTTTCACATCACAGACAACAGTGCTGTCAGTGGAAGGTTAATTTGGAATTTGTCTTTTTCAAGCTCATTTTAAAGCAACCTTAAGTTATTTTGGTGATTCTTCTATTCTTCGATTTTCTTCTATTTTTGGTGATTCTTCTATTGTGATTCTTCAAAATTCAAATATCCTAGGCTTGCCGGTTCTCCATTTTTCATTAATCTCTTACTTCCAATAAGACATCTGAGTAAATAACATGTTATTTCCATTCTATTAATATGTATTCTGTGAATCCGTGATTTGCTGTTACTCAGCTCTATGGAATGCTGTAGATATAATAGCATCCACTATCCATTTTCTAGTTCATTTACTTAGACACACACATACACACACTCCATATAATTTAGAAGGAAACCCAAACATTCTTTTTACCATTTGTGGCTGAGCACCAGTAGTCCAAATTACTGTTTCACAAATACTTACTGTAGCCATTATTATATACTATTAGTCACCTTCCGTGACTTGCAAACTTCTCTCACAGTAATAGATATTTCAGATAGTTTTATTACATGCCATCCCCATTTGCATCATCTATACAGCACGTTCCTCAGGCAGAAAGTGGAAGCTGCTTTTATCATTCAAAATCAGGAATGCAGCTACAGGCCAGAGTCATCAGAGACTGCACAGACCGCAGACAATATTGTCTTTTTGTGGTAGTCAGTTGCCTGTTATTCACAGAAGATTTACTACAGTAAAATAGAAGGCTCTTCAGGATAACCTTTAAAGTGCTGTTTCCACAAAGGATGACTTGAATTCTTACTAAGTTTAAGTTCTCTGGCAGTGGAAAAAAAAACAAGAAGGGAGGTTTTGAATCATAGGCCTTTATGCCCATGACACATTACCTTCTAGATATCACCATTCACACTTCAATCTGTCAGATGGCACCATGGGGAACACGGGCTAATGCAGCCATCTCCTGCTAAGGACATAATGTCAACGATTTTATCCTGTCATGCACCCAAAAGAGAAATATGGCTAAAGATAACCTCTGGACACTTACCACAGAGGTGGATAATGAAAGGCGAGTGCTGAAACACCGTGTGACACTTCTATTGAATATATTCCTTCCTGCTGTAATAGCTTAAGGCTGGGTGGATTTGTTACCAAAACGGAGTTCATGGGAGTTAAAACAATGTGCAGACAAGGTCATCTTGTTAAAACTGCAAGAATGCCTGGACCTTCAGTACAGGTGTGAGGGCTGCAGTTAAATCTTGGTAGTTTTGAACATTACCCCCAGGAATCATCAGTCCCTATTGTACAAAAAGCAGTTTTGCAATTGAAGGTAAGTTTCAAGAGTGACTATCAGGGGTCTCTTTGCAGCTGCTTTTGTTGGGCTGACGCCTACTGCATTTTACACCGTGCTCTGGAAAAAGAAAGCCAGCTAAACCACGTCAACAGAAGGTAATGGAGACACTGAGCAGACTTTATGTTCTGCTCCAGGTGGTTTTTAATAGTTAAACAAACTATATTTAAAATGAAGTCCTTTAATCTGCTAACGAGAATTTTTTTTTTTTTTTTGGAGGGGACCTTGGTTTGGGGTGGAGTTTGGGGCTGAACTATGAAGGAATCCATTCATAGTTGAAAAATATTTCATCTTTAAATATTGGTTTTTCAGCAGGTGAGAATCCATGTTGTGCTGCTCTGTGGATGACTAATAATGGGATAGAGCAACTCTTAGTTAGTCTGAGAAAATCAGGCCCATGTAATTTGGTATATCTGCACAGGCAAAATATAGTTTTATTGAAGTTTTTTGAAAATAATTTTTTGGGCAAGAAAATTCACAGTATCAGTGTTGAAATGTGAAAAAATAATAGCAGGTGGTTATTGCAGTATGAGACTACTTCCCTAGGGAATAAAGCATTTCTCAAATGTACCAAAAGCTCTGTAAGCTCTTCCCACAGGTTTGCCCATCAAGGCTGGTACTCATGAGATTTAAAAACAATGGAAGCAGACTTCCTTAGCTGTGATGTGTGACAACTGCTTCTTTGCCTCTAGACTTCCAGTGGGAATCAGGTCAACTGAGTAGTGGCAAGCTAATTATTGTGTGATATCTGGCTGTTTTATCTTCATGATTTCAGTTCAATTCCCCAGAGGAGTCATTTACATCATGAGGAACCCAGCACTGCAGAGAGCCCAATGCAAACCAGAGGCTTTCTCCATGAAGAACTTCCTTTTTGAAAAAGAGATTAAAAACTTTGGCAGAAATGCTGCACTTCAAGCCCTCATACACTTCTCCTATTTGAGGCACAACTTCTCTGACCTTCTCTGGGGAATAATTTGCCTTGAAGGTTTCCAGTTCATAGAGAGCTTCTCTTCTTTCCAAAGGGGAGGGACTGCTTTCCCAAGATTCCAGCAGAATGACAGAGCAATACATGAAAACAGCCTGTACTCTTTGCTCTGTTTAGATTAGAGAACTTTCATGTATCTTTGTAGCTTTATAAATAGAATTTTTTGGAAGAATTTTGTTGAGGTTCATCTTATTTTAATTTAAAAACACACACAACCAAACCCCTCACCCTTGCACCATTCCCTTCTTAGGAGTTTTGAGTTGTTTCAGGAACTAGACAGATTTCAGATAATGCACTACAAGAGCAGAGTTTTGTGAGTGAATTTCTTGACTAGAGAGATCCCATTGTGAATATCTGACAAACACCTGACTGCAGGAAGCAGGGTAACCACTTTACCAAGGCAATAGGAAGAAAATTTTACTTTTAGCTAGTGACAGATCATATATTTCTGATTTAAGTCTAATACAACAGAATAGACTCTGTTTCTTTGAAGTTATTTCCTTCAATGTATCTTTAAAGGGTGTATTATTAGACTCTCCTACTGCAAAATGATCAGCTGACACTAATCTCACTAATGAGGTTCATTTGTTCTTTGACAAAGCAATAAATAGTTCTCTCAAAAAAAAAAACTTAACTAATAGTTGAGCCACAGCCTTATAATTAATTTTTTTCTCTGATTGTAGCAAGCATAGAAACAAACAGTAGATTTTTCATTTGTTTGTCTCTTCAGAGCAACTGTTTAGCACAGATATGCTTGATTAATGGATTTAATTTGTCCCCTTCTCCCCTAGTCAGTTTTCATATTACACTGGCTATCAGAGGATGGGACAATAATGTGGCTACTCTCATTGTACTGTGTTCCATCAGTGTCAGGGCTGCCTTCTAGCTCCAGGTCTGCATCTTTAACCTTTGCAGTCCTACCGAATCTTTCATCAATCTGTGTTACAGTCACCTTGGGAAGGAAAAGCAGAAGCACTCAGTCAGCACTTACAGGTAGTAAAGTGTGTCATTATTTCTTACAAAATGCTGGCAGCAGTGTACCTTTCATTTCCCACAGAAATATGATTTGTGAGATGAGCAGCCCTATGGTTAAGAGAGGAAAATGTAAATTAATCGCCTGCTTACTACTTGTATGTTTTATTTATAATTATGTGTGTGTGTAAATGTATAAATCATGTGGGTCTTTTTAACCTCATGGGGTATATATATATACACACTATATTTTGCTGGATTTAAATCTGATTACTGTTATATACTTATATTTTGTGTGCCTGGTTCGAGCAACATCATAAAAAATAAGACAGACTTGAAAAACTTCCATTTCATAATCTTAGTTCCCTCCCAGCAGAGCAGATATAATCAGAGAGACTTGCTAAGGTTATTCCAGGTTTCAGGCTAGAAAAGGGCTGCATAATTACAAGGTGCCATGTTCCCTCAGTTTCTATTATACTCAAAAGGAGTTTAACCAGATTTAGTGGGAAATGTATTGCTTCTGTAAACGGCATGTTACCTCCTTATGTAGTAAATCAAGTTTAAAAGATCATTAAGAACTACTGAAATAAAAACCTGTTTTAGAGTGCCACTATGGGGATGCATCATATAGATTCTTCAAGGATGATGGCATGAAATGGGCAAAATAATTGTGGTAAATCTGTGGATTTGTGATTTACATTCAGATTTAGTGATTTAGCAAACTGTATAAATGAGTTATGTATTTCCTGAGATGTCAGATGCATTTCAGCATTGGACAGCAGTACAGATATTTACATGTGTTCTGGTTTCAGTAGAGTAGAAATGCTGTAAGAGATTGTCTAGGCCACACAACTTTTCCAGTATAAGTAGACAAGAACAATTACACAGTGAAGAAAAAAAAAAAAAGAGCTGAGGATGTCTTGCCCAAAATCCCAGAGCAAGCTGGTGTCATAGCCAGGTGTGAGCTTGAGATCTGGATCCTGCTCAGATGTGGCAGGATCTGCCTGTGTTGTTTCCATTCAAGGGCCTTTTGTCCATGTTATTTCTGAAATATTTCATTTAGGAGGACTTAAAAATACTATGATGCTCACTAGACATTTTAATACTTGTCGTATCAGTAGGGAAATCATCTGTTCTGCAGTTTACCTTAGAAGAACAATATATACTGAAGCCTTAATTTGTCAATGAAAATAATGGCCTGACAAATTGTGGAATATTGGGGCAGGTTTTTCTCCTTCATCAGGATCACACCATTCCTTTTGTCTATTTCAAAATGTGAGCATCAATTGATATACTTATGAATTTAATTTTTATTTTGCCTGACCCCCTGGAAAGTGAAATTGTGAAATGAAAGTTAAAAACTTCATGATACATGTTAGATATTTTCTTACTCTGATAATTTCATTATGATCTTGACACCTAAAGCCAAATGTAAATGAACAACTTAAAAATCTTTAAAAAAAAGATGGTTGTCTAACAATGAGATATTTTAGGACAAATTTTGAAACTAATATTGATCAGGGTGATAGTTTTGAAAACTGTCATTCTAGTCCTCAGGGTTTTTTGTTTGGGTTTGGTTTTTTGTTTGTTGTTTTGGGTGTTTTTTTTTTTTTTTAAGTTTAGTTTAGTAGATTTTCTTGTGTTTGTTTGTAAAGATTTTTTCCCTCTCACTCTGTTAAAGACCATTTGGTTTCCCAAGGCAAGTTCAGGATGGTCACACATAAATATTTGTTTCTCTTGATTTTGAAAATATCTGAACCAAATTAGTTTTGGTCTTATTTATTCAGGAATTTCTCTTGTCTCAGTGAGTTTACAAGTAACTCCACAGGAAATAAGTAGTTGTATTTTATCTGTGGTGTATTATTTTGTTTTGTATAATGTACATGTAAAATGTCTGTTGAAAGTCTATTTAAAAGTAGTGCCTATTTAAAATTTTTGTGGAATTAATTTTTACTTTAGAAAGATGATTGTGTACAATTGAGTAAGGCTAGCATTTTTTCTATGATGTAAATTCCTATTTGTGTAAGTTTTCAGGGAAAAAACAAATCTGGAAAAATATTTTAATAGTTGAATCTTGGAATTATAGAAATATTGCAGATAAAAGCCTTTCAATAGAATGGGTTTTTAACTACCTGGATTAATTTATTTTTATTACCTTTTATCACTTCTTGCTTTCAAGGTTAGCTTTACAGCTAATGTGATTGACATAAGGGAATTGAAACCAAACTGTGAAAATCAACACAAAATAGCCAAAAGCTGATAGCTTTTGTAAAAATAAATTAATAGACCTTTCAAGCAGACAATGTAGTTTTAAAGATCCCATCCCCTGTCTGTTGATAATGGCTGCTCTGTGTTACAGAACAGAAAAGAGAAGCAAAAAACCACAAAAAGGCAAAAAATAACCCCAGACTTCTAATTATGTGTGGCTGATAATGCTGCCTCACTAACAGTTTGTAAAATAAGAGCTCTCTGCTCATTCTTAAAATTTCCTGAGTTGATCTCTGCCTCAGGCTGAAGTCTTCCAAGATTACCTGAGCCAAAAGAGCTCAGGGCTTTCTAAGAGAAGGGACAAATTCCCTTCCACAGAGCCAGACAGAGGAACCCAGGTGGGTGAGGGACAGACTGAAACAAGGAAATATTTTATGTGTTTCCAGTTAACTGGCCTGAGTCTTTCTACAAATGTACCATAACTCCTTGCAGTTTTTAAATAATCAATGAGTCATAGATGTTTCTTTTATTCCCACAGAATTTCAGCTCTTTGGAGGCCAACCTACAGGCGTGCTAATGAATTCAGTGAATATTTGAATGCAAATTTTTTACCTGCTTCCTACTTTGGTAGGAAAAAGAATGACCCACATACTGAAAAGTCTGATATGGACATAGCAAATCACTGAGATTTTTCTCAGCATGTGACCTGAAAATGTACTTTTATGTGTAATGGAGCCCTGCTCTGCTGGGCAAGGCTGAACACCTTCCTGGCCATGGCAAGCAGGGAATGAATTCTTTATTCTACTTTGCTTGCATGTTGAACTGGTTTTATCTCAGTCCATGAGTTTTATCATTTTTGACCTCCCAATTCTTTCCCCATCTCACTGTGGGGGTAAGTCACTGTGTGATGTTTAGCTGCCTACCAGGGTTAAACCACAAAAAATATGAAAAAAAAAAAAAGTTGGGTCCTACACAGTAATTGGGGGATACAATAAAAATGCTTTTGTAAATAAATGCCTTTGGCTCCTGTAGGTAAAAAATTGAGAATAATACAATTAAACTGTAATTCACCTCTTCTCCTAGCTGTACAATAATTAAGTTTGCCTTGAAACCTGCAAGTTCCAAGCTAAGGAAGCTTTATAAGATTATCTTGGGGATGTTTTTTCTCGTGTAGCAGGGTGTGTACATGTGCCCTCGAGCTCATCACTGAGTGCCTCTTCCAACTCTCTCATTAACATGAGCACTAACAAGCCTGGAAATGACTTAGTGAAAGGTCAGGTGCTTCATTAAACCCACTTGTCAGCCACTGGAGGTTTTTCCACTGATGGTGAGCTATGACAAAAACAACCAAATTCACATTGTACTCTGCAGAATTAACTCCTGGAAATTAGAGGCAATTTAAGGGAATAACTGAGGAACTGGCCAAGAAGAATTATACACATCTATACTAAACCAAAGTGCCTCAATGCCCTGGCAATTAAAATACTGTTGTCTGTATAGAAGGGACCATAATGTCCAGCAGTTTGAGCCTGTGGTCCTTAGTCAGAAAACAGGACATTTTTCCTCAGAAGGGGCAATGGAAATCAGAAAACCTCCTGCCATCATCACTAGGATACTTCCAATCACTAAGGAGCAATTCTCACTTGGAAAGACTGTGAACAGTGCATTTTGATGCAATCTATGCCTGCTGTGTGTCCCATATAACCAGTAACCCTGATGGTGAAGCAAATACAGCATTTCTTCTATTTTCTACTTAAATACTCTGATCTGGCACTTTGACAGAGGAGGTCACAATCCTGAAGGCAATAATTCGTTTTTAATGTCCTGTTAAACCCTCACACCCCTGACATATACCAGAAATAGAAATAAAACTTGTCAGCTGGCTTGTTGAGAATACATTCCACACATGAAGTTTGGCTTCTTGTTGTCTTCTAAATGGATCTTCTGGTAGTGGTAGATTTCTTTAATATCCTAAATAATGTTTCCTGGATTTTATATGAACATAACATTTCCCTGACACCAGCAGAATACTTGTGGTGTCTGGAATCCCTTTAAACTAGGATTGCTGGAAAGGAGTTCATTTGAACACTCTTCTCCATTTTGTTCCAGAAGTTTCTGATTACATCATTTAAAGAAAGTGGAGTTAAGGATTCCACAAGGCACTGGTGAACAAGAGAGTGAGCAGAACAAAGTCCCAAAAAAAAATTTGAAAGTACTTCAGATTCCTAAATATAGTAAAACTCATGTCCCTGCCATTCATGATGTCCTATTTAGTGTGCAAGTGTGGGTTTGCTATCACAGTCTGTGCTCTCATCTTCAGATTTCTGTGAAATTGCATCTGGAAACCTTTTTTATAATCCTTTTTGTAGTGTTTGTGTTTAAACAAGAGGAGTAAACCCGGTGCCATTTGAAACTAATGTTTTCACAATGTATTTTTGTGGATAACAAAGGACTTGAGGACCTGCAAGACCTGAGGTCTTTTTTTTTTCTTCTGCATTTACATATCAATGCCTTTTTGATAAAAGCTGCGAAGAAAAATATTTTCCAGAGAGGCTTTTGTTTGGGTTATTTTACTTGTAATGGAGAAGATAATGGTTAATGCACAGCTTTACACTGAGGTGGGGGAGATCTTGTCAAGGATTGCAAAGAAAGCATGACTGTGCTCACAACATATCTTCCAGCAACTGCAGTCCCTCTTATGAATGGGGACAGTGACATAAAGTGTGATATGAGGCAGATTAGCTGCGTCTCAGTGTCTTCTGCCAGCACATTATGTTCATGTCATGTTCTTGAATTTCATTCTCAGATAAGCCCTGTGAGTAATTGTAGCATGAAACTTAAAATTGTAATCTACTTTTGATGTATGGAAACAGAGGGAATTAGATTAGGGGAATCTTTCAAATGACATTGCATGTTATTTAGCTTTGGAGGTCATGGTTTTTTTACTGAAACAGTTTTCCTCTACTGCTTCACTTTAAATGTTTTCAATCTCCAACAGACCATAGTCAAAGGCAAGAGGAATAAATTGGTCACCAACAAGCCTTGAGTGAGTGGGTTTCCCCTTAATACAGCAAGTCTTGATGGTCTTGCAAGGCTGGGTGGTATTGATGTATAACACTTAATGTTATACATTATCCTAATGGTCTGAATGCCATTAATATTCCACCTTAAGCACCAGTAATTACTATTCAAATGATATTTAACCTAAAAGCCACATATGAGTAGATTCCACTACCCCACCTTTCGCCCACACATCTCTGTCAAATGTAACAAATTAGAAAATGGATTATATGATTTCCTAGTTGTTCTTTAAAAAGGCTTTTCAAAACCCTTGTGAAATACAAGAAGCAGAACATACCATTTGAATGGAGTACAGTTCATCTTTCTGCTTAAGGAATGATTTCCAGATTTAAAAAAGAAACTAAATTTGCACAAGGATGTCATAAACCACGGTGATGTTGTTCTGCAATCCTGAGAAAATTTTAGGATCTCTCCAGTTAACCTATGTGCAAGGAAATCTGCTAAAAATACTGATCTTGGATATGAGTAAAAATCATCTGCCCATCAACCTGTCATCTCTGAAGGATTAGAAGTCATGTGAAACTGTGAGAATGGGAGTTTGTTGAAAAAATTCTTGTTTTGTGTGTTTGTAAAGGGATTTTTTGTTGTTGTTGTTTGTTTGTATGGGGTTTTGTTTCTTTGTTTTGTTTGTTTGTTTGTTTTAGAAAATCTCAGATTTAAATACTAAGATTTGACAGAGTTTTGATTTTGGAGGCTCTCTCCCTCACCTCACACTAAACATAGTCTATCTAGATGACATATCTTCCTGCTGTATCTTATAATTATTCTTCCATGGGTTCATATTTGTTCCGAGCTATGAAAGTTAACTATCTCACTTTACACCTGAAGTTAGTAATTTCTTCAGTCACAGCCACATAAAAAACCCATAAGGGTCATGATGTGAAATTGCTCACTTAATGATGATAAGAGCTGAAATTTCACATCATTATAAAGAACTATTAGGGCAGAGTTGTTTTGCAAGCAGCTACTTTCCTCTCTGATCTATTTGGTTTGCTTTGGGAATTAAAAGTTTTCTTTGTATGTAACTCGTGGAAAGATGAATCACTGCACAGACCCCCTCTTGTAGACAACAAATGAATATTGCTGAGGCATTTTATTGCCTTATTGCTACTCTGTGCTGCATCTACCATTTCACAAATACCATTAAACTGAAGATCAGTCATAATATGAGCGAGATTTAGCATAGAAGGTAGTTAACATGTGCATATTTTCCATGCTCAAGCAGCAGGCTGGCCCCTCTGGAATGTGTATTTACAAACAAATCCACTTTGCTGGCAGTTATCATTGCAACCAGTTAGTCCTGCACTCACTCCTTGGCTGCTGTAAAACTGCTTCTCAGGAAAATCATTTTAGTGAGCTGCACTTGCAGTAGCTTCGTGTTTTCTAATGATTTTAGCGGCTGATGCTGAGTTTTATTTGTCACGGAGAAAGACTTGGATACCTGCAATTCCTGCAGACTTCAGCAGCAGGGAGAGACAGTGAGAACACACTTTATTTACCCTGACACTGGTGTTTGGGCAATGCCCTGATACATAACACTCAAGTCATCAGGTAAACCTGAAAAAAGATGAAATTTTGCTTTGAAGGCCTCTGAAGTGCCCTTCTAGGGCCTTTTAGGCTAAATGCATATTATTCTGTGGCCTTAGTCTCAGGACTTCACTCCTGTAATTCTGAGGGTTCTGTCCCTGGAACTGCTGTAGTGACTCAGTTTGAGGTGCTCAGGGATTTCCTGTATAGTCAATTTTAAGAATGTATTTTCTGCAAGGCAACTTTCAAGGCATTGTAGTTGACAGAATTTCCATTGTTTGAACCCAAAGATACAAATATATATAAACTTGTCATTAATGTCCCTGGATATCTTCAATTTTTTAAGTATCCCTTAGGTTTTCTGTTGCAAAAACCTTTCCCGACATGTTTTGTTTCCCAGGTCCTGCCAGTCTGTCCTCTATGGGTCTTGAACATCCTAGTAAAAGATCTGTGCCCCTCATGCCACTCAGGGGATCTTGCAGCTTGTCAGCAAAAGGGAAAAAATACAAGACAGTGATACAGAAAAACAATAGTACATCCTACTTATATATGACATCTTTTCATCCATCTTGAAGTGCAAAACTAGTACTCCCCAAATCTCAGATTCTGCTCAGCATGACATCATTTTATCCTTTGATTTAAAAAGTTCATTCATAATTGCATGCTTTGTAAATCTCGTGTAAATGATTCCTGAATGAATGGTATTAAATACTTTTTCATAATATATTTACATGAAAATAATGAAAATTGCTTGAGAAATTTTCCATAAATTTAATATATTAATACTTAAATATAATTAGGATTGATATCTATCTGATTTAAAGCTTGCAGAACACAGGGTAAATCTTTGATACAAAGGTACTTTTGATAGAACCTTTACTGCTTTTGAAGATCTTCTTTCATAAATAAGACAAATTCTAAGAGTTAGAATGTTTGACAGTAGAAGTAGAGAGCTAAAGGCAGGAAATCCTTTGCATTCCTTTGAGTGAGTTCCATTATTTTATGGGTATTCGCTCCATGCTTGTTCTGTGGTTGTGAACTCTAAAACAACAAAAATAATTTTGTTTTGTTTTTTCCACCTTTGTTTCTGGAAGACAATTTCCTTAAGAAAAAGTGAAAATCATGATTCAGGGTAGTTTTGCTGGTCAAAATGAGGGAAGAAGAAGAAAAAGATGCAAAGCCTGAATCAGATTCTTGCCTCCTAGCCAGAGAGTCTTTTAGTGTTTGTGTGATGTAGCTCTCTTACTAAATAGCACTTTTCTCTCTCTGACATTGAGTGTTACATTATTGCTGACCCCAATTTTTCTTCCAGATCTTTCTATGCTGAATGAAGACAGCCTGCACCCTGTCCAACATTATCATTTCTCCCTGCTGGAGGTTTTATCTTTATCAGCTAATAACCTTATTGAGACCTTTTTCAGGGCAAGGCCAAGCAAAACGTGTTGGGGTTGCAAATATAATCTGTTTAAACTTGACTTCAGTAATTTTGATGGAAATTATTTTGGAAGCATCAGTACAAGTAACTGAGTAAGAGCTTGGGAGTGGTTGATAGTTTTAAGTAAGAAGATGGTAATACTTGACCATCATCAAGGACAATTACTTCAGCTGTGAATTCCTTGTTCTGCCCTGGAAATCATGTAAGTTCTTTATATGGGTGGTCCTGTATCCCCTCAGGATGAGTGTCTCAGTGGCCTATTGTCCTTTGTATTTGTAGTTTCTAAAGTACCTGATGTTTCTTCAAAATTCTACGTTTGCTTATATTGAAATGAGCTCACACATTTGAAGAATATTGGATAGGGGGTGCAGAAAAATCATATTAAACTGCTGTCCTCCTACCACTAAACAGAACATTTAAGAAAGAAGAAATTCAGTAACATTTGTTTAATTTCCCTGAAAAAAAAGCTGAAACACAAACACTGGTATATCACATATTTACCCTCCTACAGTATCAGGAAAGTCCTATATGGTGATTTATCAAGTTGGGGCACTGTTCCACCACTGATTTTTTCCTTTGCCTTAACAATCTATTTCTCCAATAAACATCGCCAGGAATTTTAATTAAAGCAAATAACATGGTTCATTGGCTAACAGATCTTGAATTTTTAGTAGATGACCAAACTTTAAGTTTGTAGGGACTTAGGAGACAATATTTTAGTGAAAATATCTCGTTACAAGGGAAACCTCCCAGAAATAGAGAGTTTGGGTTCAACACATGCATGGAGCTATATAATAAAAGCTATAAAACTAGAATGGAATTTTACTTTTACAGATATATTTTAACTCCCAAATAAACCAACTGAAGTGTTATTTGTCTTATTAAACACTACACCAAAAAGACCAAAGGAAACAGTTCTCCAGGGTGGATGTAGTATCAGACAGCATATCTGTATAAAGCTTCACTCTGTGAAAAGAATATATAAATTTCTGACAGAAAAGAAATCATTATGTAAAGAGAAAACCAAGGAACTACATCCTTACAAAGAAACATTTTTACTCAAAGATCTATATCTCTACACTTGTTCTGTACAAATGTGTCCATCCATAAGGATCATTCCTTACAGTAAATCCAATAAGTGGCCTAAAGCCACAACATTATAATTTTTTTTTGTGATTGTGATAACAATTTGACAAATAAATACTTGTTTAAACAACACTTTAAAACCAATTGTTAAAGTAAAAAATAAAATCTGCTTGTTTTCCTATCTTGAAGAGAGGAAAAGGATTAAAGGACCATTGCTCATTATAAGTATATTCAGAAGAGATAATCTCACCTAACCTTGCAGTTATGGTTGTGGGAGCCATAAATTTTTCTCTTTTCATTCTTTTAAGGGTTGATGCATTACCCATGAAAGTCAGTGGAAGGTTATCAGGACTTACAGGAATAATTTACCACAGCTAAACATCCGCTTTGTCTTCAGAGATATGTAAGCAATCAGTCACATTTGAGTTTCATAATGTGTTACATACTACTAAGTGTACATTAATAAGAATTATGTGAGTATAGATTTTTTTATTTTTAAAATAATATATTTTATTAAGTATCGATGAATAATTTGACCTGTATTTTGTTGGATTGTATGAAGAAAAGACCATTTGTGTTATTCTGAAATTATTAAATAGAAAGAAGTCTGTAAAATATTATTTTATGATGCAAAATAAGAGGAGTGTAATATATGCTATTAAGGTCCTATGAAAACTACCACAGGTATTACTATAAAATTTTAAATATTTTTTTCAATATTTTCTGATTAAAATTTTCTTCACACCTCTTAAATAAGAGTTTGTTGATAAGTAAATAAAAAATTCTGTATTATGAATCCAGAGCAATGTGGTGATTCCATACTTCACAACACCTGCAGTATTTTCAGAATGATACATTTGCAGTTTCATATTTGCAGTGTAAGTTACTGAGAAGAAAAAAACAGGTAAGACCATTTATAAATCTAATCACATTTAAAGAATTAATCCCTTTGATTCTGACTTTTTAGAGGTTAAGTGGCAGCATAAATGCAAGTAGACTTTAGCCTGCTATTGCAGCCTTTTATCAGAAATTGCATATAATGATGCTTCAGGAAATGTTCATTCTGAGGCCAACAAAATGGTCCAGATTTTCCTCTCTAATATTCAGTGTATCTGGTAGAAAAGTTGCTGCCTCTCATTAAACTTAATGGTATTTTCAGAATAAGTTATTTGATAACAGAGCAAGACTTTCATAACTGTTTTTCTGGTGGCCTCTTCTACCAAAATAGTACCCAAAGCATAAAGCTGGAAGGTCAGAAATTTAATATTTCTTAATATTAAATTGCTGAAATACACCATAGATTTGGCATTTGTGTCATGGTTAGGCTCAAAAAAGTACTGTATGTAGTTTCGTTTTTTCTTTTAAAATAAATCTATACAAGTGCATTTGTTGTATACAAGTGCATTTACAACTCCTGAGATATATACAACTCTTTCTGTAAAGAAGAAACAAGTGTGTATCATCGTATTTTTCATTATCTCTGTAAAAAAGCACTCGATTTTTTTTTTCATTTTCTCAGTCAGTCAAAATGGGAGAAGATAACTGAATTGAATAACCTAGCAGGTGATCTAGGAATCTGTTATTTTAGTTGTATATACATGTTCATGCTACATAAATTGGATCTAAAAATAGAAAAAGCCCAGTAACAAAAAAAACAACAAATTCCTCACTAAACTGAAATTCTTGTGTCTCTTTAAGGAAGGAAAACACAACAATTGATGTGAGGAACGTCAGCCTCTCAAGATATTCTATTCCTGATTTTCCCAATTATAGTAGATAGGAGCCAGAAGTGGTATTAAACAAATAAATTAGATGAAAGGCAAGCTTGTGGTTAAAAAGAATTGTCTGTTTTAACATAACTTGAAAATTTTAAGCCAAATTTCTCATAGATTCAGTACACACAAGGCACTAGTTCTTCCCTTTCCTACCTGATTTGCAGTTAAAGAAATCAATTAAAAGAATCACTTATTTGTCTATAGGCTTTATAGTTTTTTTGCAAGCTACGTTTAGAAAGATATTTTCCCATTGGAAACAGAACTCCTTCCTTAGACACAACAAAAATTCTGTTTTGGCCTGTTGGGATTGTATCCCCAAGCCCTTCAGTTATATTCTCCTACACAAGCATTTTTGTAGAGAAATGTAAAATTTTTCCTCACTCTTATTCAGCAGATGTTAATACCAGCAGCCTGGGAATACTATTTGTTCTTCTATGTCACCTTTGAACTGAGTGCTTCAAAATACTTTTGTACTTTAAATTTCAGAAAAAGTTTGTAAAGCAGAGAAAATTAGTATATAACTTCAGTTTGAACCAGAGTTATACAGGAATTATTCAATTAAGGGGTTGAAGTAGAAAACCACCTCAAGTTTGAAACTTGGCTGTGTATTTGGATAGACAGACTGCAAGTATGAAGTTTAGAGACACAATGAGTCTCTAGACTCAGAACCTCATAAAGAAATAAGAGGTTTATTTGCCTCAATTTTGGGATCTCTGGTGTATATTAAAAGAAAATGACTGTTGGAAGACAGACAACTAGAATCCTCTGAAAGAAATCAGGTCCCATTATGGGTTTTCATACAGAATATGGAAAACTAGGGTGTGCAGATTGAATAATTACAGGTGAAGGTTTGTGTCAGTGTCCTTGCTCTGATGAAAATCCAGATGGCATCAGTAGGTGAGGTGGTAGACTTCAGACCCCTTGGAAAGAAATATAGGCATGAAGAAGTTATATAGAAACTTCACAAGAAATACAGCTATTTGAAAATGGAAATCTATGAACAAGTCAACAATTTCACACATTACATAACCTTAAGTACTGTTATAGCTCCTTCAAAAGATGTTGTCCTCATATTGCCCCCCAAATCAGTCTAGAAAAAAGCTCAATGCTGGAACAGGGATATCTATAGATTCAGTGCATGCTCTCTATCATTATGAGTTTTTAGTGTATAACTTCACTTTGAACCAGCATTATAGAGTAATTATTCAATTAAGGTGAATGCTTCTCTTTCATGTGCCAGCACATTCCAGTTTATTAGGTTTGAAGATGTCCTAGAATGATCCCTCTAGTGACAGCTGGAACAGCCTGGTATTTCAGCTGATAGCTGCTCTCTGGATACAACCTTGAAGTTACAAAAAAAGTTATAATACACGAATTAGAGAAGCGTTCCGATTACCTATGGTTTCCATGTGTATTACCTAAACAGAACAAACAAATACATCCCTGCATTCTGAATAAACATTTCTGGTTTAGAGAAGGGTGATCAGTCTTGTAGGTCTACATTTAGGGAATGCATTTGTACCAACACATGGCTGGTTATTGAAATTTGCATAAGTAACAAGTTTCAAATGAGATGTTTAGGAGTATGGTTTAGGTGATTTTGTGTGTATTTCTCTTCAGACACATTGCCTAAGTATTTGAACTTTACCATTGAAAATTTTAAGAAAAATGTTGTTTAAAAATAATAGCAATAACTCAGTTTTCAAACCATGGAACAAAGGAAATGCTTGCAGGAAAATTACTTTAACATGTGTGAGGAGAGAAACTCTAGTTTATGGAAATACAATTGAATGATGTTTACCCAAGCCACTCAAATAGAACAAAAAAGTTGCAGCAGACAAAGACTGTCATTATAATTCACTTAAAGACTGTGTGAAGCCTCATCAGTTTGGTAGTATAGAAATCCTATATTTTTGGTTTATACTTTAGCCTAGGGGCAGCTTTCCCCCAGCTATGCAAAGCACTGATGCAGGCTCTCCCCTTTCCATACAAAGACAAAATGTTATAGGAGACAGAACTGTCTTTTATGGTTAATTTATATACTCCTTGTTTTTTGAAATCTTTCTTTACAAAAGAACATTGTGTGAATATTTATATAATTTTCAAGGGTAACAAGAACATAAATTTAATCCAAAGAAAGTGTGTTATTTGATTTTAACCAGGCACAGCTAAATTCAGTAAGTACCAATGATCTACTTGAATATACCATTTTGATAAACTTTGATACACTCTTGTGACATCTTACATAGCATTATAACAGCTCTGTGCACCTGTATTATTTGTGAATATAGAATAAATAAAATTTAGAGGAAGATTTCTACATGTGAATACACATTTATTTTTTTAATGGCTATGTTGTGATGTATAGTAGATATCTGTTTTCTATTTTTACAAAAAGTGCACTTTCAGCTTCTAAATCTTAAATGAAACTGTCATGGACTAATAAAAAAAAAGAAATAAAGTCTACTGAAATAAATTGCCTCTGAAATAGATTTAAACCTTGCAAGAATTATCAGCTTCTTACATCTAGTGTGGAAGGCAAAATATGAAGGAACTATTAAATTCATATCTCAGTGATTACAAAACCATATTTCTGTATCTGTGGTACATGAGGTTGCAGCACTCTGAGATGTCTGTAAAACCAAGGAATCTGTAGTGATAACTAAGGGAATCAGCAAACAGATTAAGGGCTAGATTTCTTACCAGAAGGGCTAAAGGGTTCACAATTAGTCACAGCATCTATTCCCCCAAGTTCTGCTGCAAGTGAATGCTCCTCGTTGGAACTAAGGATGGCTGAAGCTCTTCAAGATATATAACAGATAAACTCAGCATATTCCAGGTGTGGTAATGAAATACTACACCTGGGAAGTCCACAGAAAGTGAGGAAGGGAAGGGAGAAATGAAGAAAATTGAGTAGGCTGATAATCTTGAAGTAGGCTGAGTAAACCTTGAAGTGGAAACCAAAGCGAAATAATGACAAAAAAAAAAAAAGTATTTTGCTTACCTATTAACTATTTAGAAAATAGAAGTTTTACAAGGAAAATAGAACCAACAAATTTTCTTTTGTGGACAATCTACCAAAGATAAGAATGGCCTTTTACAAGAGAATTACCAAATTACTGTAGGACTAGAAAACAAACACATAGATCCCTAATGAGACATATGCAGAAAATTCAACATCATGAAAAGACAATATTAAATTAAGAGACTCTTGGAAGCAGAGCAGCTTGCAATAAATTCAGATGGAATATCATACTCTCAACAAAATCTAGCCTATTGTGCCTCTCCATCTCTTCCAGTATTGCTGATGCTCTGAGCTCAGCCAGCAGTTTCTCAATCTAACCAGTAACTAAGGAGGAAGAGAAGGAGTGGAGAAACATTAGACACTCTTTAATCAAACATTAATGGTATAAAATAGAAACTTATCTCCGATCCAGAGTCACAGATTTGAGGGGTGGCCTGTTCATTGGATAAGGAATTGCCTGAAGGGACACAACCACTGAGTTGTTGTCAGTGGCTCTCTGTCCAGGTAGAGGCTGGAGATGATCCCTCAGGGCTCTGTCTTGGGACTCCTATAGCAGCTTTCCAGTAGCTCAAGGGGGGATATAAAAAAAGAGAGTGACTTTTTACATAGGCATGTAGAATTAGGACAAGGGAGAATGGTTTTAAACTAAAAGAGGAGCTATCTAGATTAGATATTAAGAAGAAATCCTTTCCTGTGTGGGTGGTGATGACCTTTCCAACCCAAGGCATTTATGATTATTTCAGTATGCATGGGTTTTGTTTGCCTGTAATTTTATTTTCCCTGTTTTTCCTGAAATGCGCTATGGTGAAATGAACTAGCAAAAATGAGGCTTAGAAACAGCCTTGCTGCCATAGCCAAGTTTTTAACAGGTGAAAGAATTATACAGCAGTCATCTGCTTTGCAGTTGTGATTATTATTGCTGAGAAAAAAACCCACAGTTCTCCCTTTGATCCTAGTCTCTGCTATCTGTTACATGTTCCTTTCATATAAAGACAATAAAAGAAAAATTCAAATCTCTTTCGAAATCCACACAGTGGAAAGGCAGCAGCATTCCTATTTTTAGTCACAGTTAACAAGGAGAATACAAAATCCTCCAGTAAATTGTGCCTGGCAAATAGCATTTGCAAGTGCACTTCCTACCTTCCCTTTATTATCTTTGTTGGAAGTGCAAGTGATGCAAATAGAGTCACCACAATTAATTCAACAGTGTTTTATGATATAAATATATAAGCCTTTATAAATATTATAATAATAGTTTTCTAAATATTATAATAATAGTTATCCAATTATGTCTGTTATTTTAATGATATCTATCACTGTGACCAATATTTATAAATAATTTAAAATAGTCTAAATATATAAACCAAATACTTTCATTTTTGGCACTTTCCTGCCTCCTTTTTTTTTTACATCACAGTTTTTATGAATGAAGAACTTTGGTTGGCAAAGGGGCAATTAGTAATTGGCAAAGGCTGCCCCTGAGGTCCAGTGCATGGGCATTTATTGAAACATCTGGGTCAGGAACACCATGAGGCTACTTCCATTTCAGAAAATCTAATCATGACCTGGAGTGTTTATGTATTTGATAATTTGACCATTAAACTCCAATGGCATCTCCTTGCTCACTAATCATTCAGGTTATGTCTACACTAAAAGTATGAACAGCTGTATTCCCAGGTTGCATTGCCATCAAGGTGCAAACACTGCTTTTCTCACAAATGGAAAGGTCAAGGCTTAATACAGCTGGACTTTGGAGCTCCTCTCAGATTCAAAAGAGATGAGCTTTGTGAGGACTTCAGTTAGTCTTCTTATAAAAAATAACAACTTGTCTTAATTTGCTGTGGGAGCAGAAAAATGTTAAAAAATAGGCTAATCTCACTTGTTGGCTTTTTCCAGGATGAGCAGCTAAAGCAGGTAATTCAGGCTGCTTAAAAATTCATTTACATATAATTACCTTGAGCAACTCTGTCCTCAGTGGTACAAGGTTGTTATCTGGCATATGTGAAATGAAATTCAAATCCCTGATCTGCCTAGCTTATCATATACCAAAAGACTGTGCTCTAAATTTAAACAGTTTCAACAGAATCATTGCATAATTGAGTTTGTAGGTGGCCACTGGGGGTCATTTTGTCAATCCCCCTTCACAGAACATCACCAATTTCAAACTTAGATCCAACACTGAAGTTGGAGAGAGTGGTCCAAGCCTTGCCCAGTCGAGTTGTGAAAATCCCCAAGGGTGGAGAACACACAGAGTCTCTATCCAGCCTATTCCACTGTTCTGCTGGAGCCCATAAATAAATTGTCTTTTTATATAATGTCAGTGTTAAGCTGGGCCCACTGCCTCTTTGCTGTGCGCCTCTGGGAAGAGTCTGGCTCCATCTTCTCCCTGAGAGCCCCCCTTGAGTGGTGAGAGGCTGCAGAGAGACTCCGTTGGCTTTTCCTTCCTCACATGGAGCAAAGGCAACACTTACAGCAGGTGCCCCAGAGCCACTGGCTGTGGGCATTGCTGCCTGGGCCCTTCCCACTTTGCTCATCTTGAAGATGAACATATTCATGTTGAAAATGTCCCTGTCCATTTTAACAGGGTTGAACTTGATGACCTCTAAAGGTCCCTTCCTGCACAAACTATTCTACCATCTTTCTGTCCCACTGGACAGGTTGTTCATAACCAACATAAAGCCTTTCCAGATGCAGCAGTAATTATAGAATAGGGCACTTTATAGTAAATTTGAAAACAAAACAAAGCAAAGCAAAGCAAAACCCAAACAACATAACAAAACCCAAACAAGGAAAACCTCAGCCCAGGTTCCTTTGTTTATGATCTGAAAGAGAAAAGAATTTTTCAGAAAAGATCCAAGGGTATTCATTTCTATGGAATTTTTAAGTAGGCCACCCTTGTCTGGTCCCCCAGAACAGTGCTATCCAGTTCCAAACTATTTGAGATTCAAAAGGAGTTTTACAAAGGATATCATTTGTCTGGGCTTTTTCAAACTCCACAAATCAATTGAACAGAATCTTTGATGTATTCTGTGCACATTAGTTCAGAAAGGCATATGCTGCAGAAAGCTCAGTATGCAAGTGGGTTATGAATAAATTTCAGGCAAATATTCTTGTTTATTTAGGTTTTTAATCACAGGATTATTCATGAAAAATCCTGTCTGTGCTCACCATTTTTCTCATCTACTGAGAAAAGAACCATGTCATTTATGTTTATCAGAAAACATGTAACCTAAAGAAATGCCCTTCAGTCCCTTATCTGAGAGTAAATTGAGAGTAAAGACTACTGTGAACTGAGAGTGTGAAATATTGACCCATGCCTGAAAACATGGAAGATATGACTAAGTGAATATAAGATAAGTAATAATAGTGATCATGTTGTCAAATTAAAGTTTTAAAGCACTTACTTTCCCATACTGGCTCTATTACCAGTTATATGCAGTCAGGGACAAAGAAACCAAGACTCCTCCTTTATTTTCCTTGCCTTGTGACTCCATGGGTTATGCTACACCTGTGGGTAAATTATCTGTATTGCCTATTAGGGAGGAAAATGGGCAAAATCAAACAACCTGTGACATGTGACGTGTAACACACATATATTCTATGAAGTCTGATCACCATACTGTATTTCAGGCTGACAGCTTATGTAGAAATTTTGTTGCTTGTCTATGATGGCAATAAATTCTGTGAATTGAAATAGATTTAAATTAATGTTTTCCAGTTGTTTTCACTACAAGTTGGAGGATCACACTGATGCAAACCCATCCAGCTCTAAGATGGATAAATATCTGTATTACATTGCATGTGTGTGTGTTTATTAGTACTGAAGGTAGAAGAAAAATGAGAGCAGAGGGCATTGGTCAACACCTAAATTCTATTTTAAGAAATCTTCTCTATTTTCTTTTATCCCATTCTTTTCACTTTTTCTGTCAAAATTCTTAATGTTTCCTTCCAAGGAGGCACAGAATAAAACAGATGCTCAGAATATATGGATGAAAGAACCGGTCTCACAAGCAACAAGAGACCAGAAACATCTCTTGAATTTTCTCTTTCATTCCTAAACTTGTGAGTCCATTTGTAAACACAACTGTATGCCAAAACTGGAACCTCCAGCCAGCCTGCTCCTCAGGCTGGGGACATTTAGCAGCTTGTTGTTTAGAACTATCCAGCTATCCAGGATAACTATCCAGGAGCTTCCTAGCCAGTATGATCCCTAGTGCTTGTCACTGGTTTGGGTTTACCTTCAGAGCTGTGTGGAAGAAAAGGTGGAGTCATGTGAAAGACAGATATTCTCATACATCACTTGTAATCCAACTACTTGCCATGCCTTCCTTTCCCTTTCCCTTTCNAAAATCACCCAGGTCACCAAAAGCACTTTTACAGGTACTTATGTTTGTACTGAGAGACCCCCCCAGAAAGCAGATAAAATGAAACAATGTGCATTTTGACAGAGAGAGGAGCACCAATATGTTTGTTTTCTGGAACTGTCCCTGGGCTTTTCTTGTATATCAGACCCATCATTAAAAATGTTCACTATATTTTATGGGCTGAGACTTCCTCAGAGTTATTGTAGTACCACAGCACAAAGCTGAAAAAGAAGATTGGTAGTTGGTTAGGGTTTTGTAAGTTATTGGATAGAATTTGTCAGAAGATTTCTAAGCTTACTAATGGTCTAAGGATATATTTAAAGGAAACCCAGATTCATACTAAACACAATTAAAATACAGTTAAATTAGATATCAGTAATGTGTTCTATCAGACCAAAGAGCAACAATGGGAAAAAAGCAAACATATAAAACAAAATACATATTTTGAAAGAAAGTCAGTTATGAGTGGAAAGACTTGAATGCATTTAGCTCAAGTGTTGCTTAATATTTTTTACACAAGTATCAGTTAAAAAAGAAAATTTGTGTTTCATGTCTCCATGTTTTTCATGTAAGGTGAAGGGGAGACATGGTCTAATATAACATTTAACCTGACCTCACTAACACCATATGTCTAACTTTTTAACCTCTTGCTGTCAATGAATACCTGTTGGAATCACTGTCCCATAGCATAGATTAAAAATTTCCATCTATCAAAAACACACATCAATGTCAGGGGCTGACACTTTAAATTTTTTGTAATTTTATTTCATTTTAAATGTGAGATTTTTTGCAGCAAGGAAAGAGGCCTCTACTTAGCCCACACAGTGCACCTTTGGGATGGCTCCAGATGAAGATTCCTGTGAATTTCCTGTGCAATGACTGCCAGCAGGGTCTGTCAAGGTTTTTTTTTCTATAAGGAGTGTGTTCCTTGCACCATTCATACACATTAGTTGTATGTAGATTTATTAGCAAGATGTTACTCCAGAGCAAGAATCAGGACCTTAAATTAAGCTGACCTGATCTTATGGGAAAATGGACGGAAAAAACAATTTTCACCATCCTGTAAATAGGTACTTGGAAGCATGGTTAAAAACACATTGTCAAAATGATATTTTGGTAATATTTCAAAGGAATACCTTTTTCTCTCATTTTTTGATTAAAATATATTGTTAAAATGTTAATATAGTAAAGAGGTAATTTTTTTATTAAAACTATTGTTACAGTCGCTTGGACAATTCAGGAACTAAATTAATCTTTTGATAAAAATTCAAACACACAAATTGAGTTAGAGCTAAGATATATCTGAATTCTGTAAAAAGCCTGTGTGAGTTTTACACAATCCACAGAAAATACAAGGGTCAATTTAAGAAGAAATTCTGTTGCTAGGAGACAAGAACTACAAGAAACCCTAATAATGTTTCCTCATTTTAAATAGTAAGTGGGTTAAGAAATAATAGCCATGGATTACCAAGAAATAAACCCAGGTAAATCAGGGGGACTATTTGTGTGAATGTACGGAAAATTCAACACAAAGATAAAATATTTGGATCAATCTCTCTTTTATCCTCACAGCAAATGCCCCTCTAAGTAAATAAAGAGTAGATAGAAGATCCATACACATGTATTGAATCTATATTTTGGTTTACATTATACCTGGCATGAGCATCCACAAAAAATATTACGGAAATGAAATGGCTTCTGGTACACTACAGATTCATATAAAATATAACAAAAATGAGAAGGGAAAAAAATGGTGATATTAACTATTATGAATGGGGAAATGTAGAACTAAATTTAACTACAAAATTAGAGATCCATCAAAAAGGTTAATTATCTACACAACATCCAACATTTCACAGGAAATCAGAAAGACAAGTGAAAGGAGAAAACAATGGGTAATATTAAAACACCTCAGAAAAATGTTATTATTTCATACCTCAATACTGTTTTGCTTCCACTTTCCTTCCTTTAAACCCTTTCAAAACTCTTCCAAAAACCAATAGATTTTTAATACATTTTCTTCTCAAGCCATTTTTTCCACTGCCTCTAAAACTTGTCTCAGCTTTAGAAGTCTATCTCAGATTAACTTTAGCAATTCATCTGTTCCAATCTGTCTTCTCAATACTAGGTGTTAGGTCTCATTCTTCCATTTTCCTTCTAACACTTGGTTTTGCTGCCTTGGTCTCTAAAAGGCAATTAGAAAATTCTCATAAATGAAATGTTGGCAAACTACGGGTCCAAAATCAAAAACTTTTGATTCTGTCCATGGATAACTTTGAACAGTGAATGGAATAAAATACACCACAAAAAAAAAAACCCTCACTCTTTTACTGTGGCTCTCTGCTGACAGGCAGTTGCGCAAATTTTCCCCAATAAATTATTAGTTTGTGGGGCTAAAGGAGTTACAAAACCGCCTGAATATATGGCATGATCCTATCCCTGTGATTCCAGGTGCAATTTTTAAAAAATTTTTTGGTAACTGGTATTTCATTTATTTTTCAAAAATTACCCAGAGTTGTTTCAGTTATACACCATATCACACCATATCACACTGCTCCAGCTGTGGAGAAGGGAAGTTTCAGTCCCAGAACTAATTCAGGCTACAAGGTTTGGGATTAAGTGCCTGGATCAACAAAGCCAGAGAAGATTTGAACTTGGCTCTTTCACTTCCCTGAAGAATACTTTATCAACCAGATTTTAAGTATTCAGCAGAGGCTCCTTCTGAGGAGTTTGTTGATTTGTTTTTTTTCCTGTGGGGAAACCTCTAAGAGTATCCAGCATACCCTTAAACATTTTGATGAGGAGGGGTGGGGAGGAGATATTTGGTGAAGTTGAGGGAATTTCTCACTCTTATAGCAGTTTGAGAAGGCTCCAAATATCTCCCAGGATCCAGAGCCTAGAGAAGGAGAGGTGAGTATGTGATGAGAGAGAAGATGAAAGGCAATAAAGAGCCACTCACTAATGCTCCTTCTGTTGCACACTGCAAGGTGTGTCATGTGCTAAACTTAAACTCACCCCGGCCTTTAAAGTGGACGCCCTCTCCACTGCAACAAACTGAACAAAATTGTTGACTTTTCTGTTAGTTTGGAACTCCATTTTGCTTTTGAAAAGGAGGAGGTGGTAAATGGTTGCCCCCACACATGCAAACTATATAACCTTTGTAAATTATTTCTCTTTGAATGCCGAGATTATCTTTCCACCTTTATTGAAGACACACAGATTCATCAAGGACCAGGTAGTATCATTTCCCCTTAGGCAAGCTCTACTACAGAGGTTGTGGATACTTCTCACTTCTCTGATCTTGCCACTGATTCCTGCAATGATGGCTTTTATTAATATTTATGTCCTGTCCAGTGAGACAACTTGTTTTTTAGGAAAGACGGTTGTGGTGAATAATCATCATTCATCGATGCAGTAATTCACATCCCTGGTCTCTGAAGTTCAAGAGAAAAATTGAAGGTTGAGAGCAGAGGTGGTGTTAGCCTGAGGGAGTTTATTGACTCAAAAGATATAGACAGTTCCCATTTAAAGTGGAACTTACTCCTGTGAAACCTAATTTTACTAATATGTCAGGTCAGACCATGGGTATTTGTTCTGTTTGCATTTATAGCCTTCTTCTGACAACCTCATGTGAATCCCCAGTGAGAAAAGCATAGCCTACAAATGTAAAAACAGCAAAGCTCCAAAGATATTGATTCATAATTGACATGAGAGTTTATTTTGATTTGGTCTTACCTCTTCAAGCAAGCATCTTGTTTCCCCTGTTGGCTGCTGCACCTGAAATTTGTCCTGCATTGTCAAGTATGAGAAAGGCTCCCAGTACTATCCATATCATGTGCTTAAGTGATGAATTTTAAAACAAATATAGCTTTCTCTTTAATTAGCAGAAGAGTGGATGAAGAGAACAGTATTTACTGATTGAGTCATGTGTGTTATGATCATAGGATCATACTGTTTACAATTCAGTTTACACTGAAAGCAAACAAGCAGAAGGACTTGACTGAAAATTGGCATTTTGAGAAACTCTGTTTGTAAGTGTTGGTGCCACAATGCACTATCTTCTTATGGATTGTGATGGTTTCAGAGAAGCAAAAACCTCCAGGAAGATGTTAATGAGCATGAAACAAAATAAAAGACAATTTGCATGTAAGACTTTCTAAATCATCATGTGAACAAATTTAGTCTATAGGATTTTTAAAATGTAGTTCCTTCTAATTACTGCAACTGGTGGGTTGGTCAGGCTTTGTATGAAAATAAATTTAAAGGAGGGTGAGACAAACAAGATAAATCAAATGCTGCTTTATACTGTCAGAATGGTCAATGAAACTGAAACAGAGAGCAATTCAAATTGTAAAAAAGATCCATTGTGCAAAGCATTTAATTAGCCTGTCAAACTTACTGTTGTGAAAGTTTATTACGGAAGTTTAAGGAGGTTCTCACAAAGAGAACCTTTGCATGGATATGGAAAATATCCTTGCTAGAAATTATTTAAAGAGGGTAATTTCAACTGCCTAAGATAGTGAATAAATAAAAAACAGGACTAAATTTTCCCCTTCAGTTGTTGTCAACTATGCGATTTCTGGTAACTTTTTATTCTAAAAAAGGAAAATAAAAATATCAGCTATAAACTACTCTTATCATTTGAATAATTTAAATAGCCTTTAAAAAAATTCTATTTAGCTAAATCAGTTTATACACAGCAAGAAGAGCAAAATCTGCACCTAAATTATCAAATTGAATCTCTTAAAATTTCTGTGTTTTTATAGAACTGGCTAAAAAAAATGTCTTTTGCCTTAGAGCAATTGAGTCCTTGGAAGAAGGCATTAATTTTTTCTGGGTAAGTATGTATTTAAGTAAAATCCAAAATGCAATTGAAAAGGTTTATAATCTCTTATATGTGTCAGATCACTTCATGGTTTTGCTGTCTCCTTTTTCTCAGAAAGCCAAAAGACAGTAACAATAATTTTATTTTGGCAAATTTGAACACGTCTGCCTCCTGCAACCCCAAGGACATGTGTGACTAAAATCAGGTTTGAATATAAAGCTGCATTCTAACTTGCACTGTGGTTTGCAGTGGCAGCATAGCAAAGCACTGCTCTACGTGGTCTTAGGTCTATTCAAAGGTTGAAGCTGTGAGTATATACAGTGTCATGTTTTCTATTTTTTATCAATGTTCTGTTTTGGCTTTTTAGATGGAATGGTAAAAGGAATGTCTGTGTAGTTGTGGAGAATAAATAGAGGTCATGGATCTTCAGACAGCACAGTTCAGCTGACACAGTGAGCAGAGCTGGAAATCCTGCAGCATGGTTTTGGTACTCATGGTTGGACGGGAGCATTGGCTGGTACTCGAACTCTGAGTTTTGAGTAATTCCCAAGTATTCACAGAATGCCTGGAAAAAGTGGCTGAATAACCTTTTTGGTTTGGGGGTATTTTGTGAAAAATTCAAGTTTTCTTTCTTTTGAACTACTCATAAATTACTGAAAAAGGTCCTAATTCAAAGACTTAAGTCAATGGAGAAATGATCATCTACAATATGATAACCCAGATTTGATTGTAATTATGATATTCTGCAGGACAGCTGGTCTAGAAATTAACACCACTCTACATAGCATAGGTAAGGTTCTCTCTGCTAAAATTCCTGTCTGACTTTGTCCAAGGAGCTCTTTTTATATCTGCAAGGTTTGCAAAAAAACCGTAATTTAAAAAAAAAAAAACAAAAACAACAACCAGAACCCTATGCATACACAATATCAGTAATGGAATAGGAAATCATACAGATTCAGTTGTACAAAACCTCTTTCTTTCTGAACTCACAGATCATGTTTGTAAAACATATTCACCATTCAGCTTTCAAAGGTTATTCCATAAGCAGAAAAATGTGTACTTTATTAGAGTGCCCTTGACTGTAATCCTAAAGCTAAGTAGGTAAACTAATATTTTATTTTTTCTTCTTTTTCATTTTTTAAATTTGTACTTTATTTGCTACAACCAATTGAATATTCTATTACTGCAAAGGTAGTTTAATTTTTATAGGCTTAATAAGAAACAGCAGTTTTTCATTTGTGTTAAAGAAGAATGGGATTTCTTTTACTCAAATCTGTTTAGATTGTCGTAGGAAGCCGATTTCCTGCTAGTGCAGTATTTTGTCAAAGTAGCCAAAGAAAGTTGACTTTAATATAAAAGAATATTCTAAATAAATAAATAGTAGCTGCATAAATTTTCTTTCCTAACTCTTAGGTGCCAAGTGAAGCCATGAAGAGACAACATTGGCAAAGAATTCTTAGTTTAAGGTCTTTTCTGATATATGGATCTGGGAAAGAGAGTGGAGGATTTTTCACAGCCATTGAAAGCAAAACCATCCTGAGGTTCCTGGATTCAGATATGGAGCTCACAGTCCTCCCTTAGCTTAAGAAGGGCACATCTATGTAGCTGACCAACACAGATCTTTCTGGCACATCAGTTTTCTTAGGTTCTTTGGGCAAGCATATTAATAAAATTACATGGAATTAATGTGCTGTGACTAAACTCTACATGCACTCTGAAATAATCTACTTTTCCTTCTGAATGTCATCCTGAATAAGTGCTGAACTTTATCGATGCTTAAAATAAGGTATTTTCTACAAACTCCTCTTGCAAGACTGTAGCAGGGAATGGAAAAGAGTGTTCAGTGCTGCCTTTTCAGTCATTTTTTACTTTGACTAATGACTGCCTACTCGATCTGAGAAGAACAGATGTAACTGGTGTTGCACATTGCAGACTTTTACTGCTTTATTGTGATAACTTTGAAAACTTACCTAAAAAAAGGCCATTTCTGTAGGGCAGAGATACCACAAGGTGAAATCAATCTTGCTGCTGATGAAAGGAATTGCATGCCACACAGTTTGCACTTTAAATTATTTAGAGTGTAAAGGCTTCCTTGCCAGCAGACGTAATTGATTTGAGAGTTGTTTCACTAAAGACCAGCAACGTGCTGTGTAAAATTTGTTGTGTGCTCTGTGTTGGCAGCTCACTGTGCTTCCAGGCTAAGGAAATTGCTTAGAATTGCTTTAATTCATAAAGGCGTTCCAAGCTAAGTCATTGTGAGAAGAAGCACTGAAGAAATAAAATGGTCACCAGTTTTCCATGAGGTGCTTGAAATGAGGATTCAGTCTGCTCAGTAGATTTCATACTCCCAACTATCCTTCAAACCACTGGGAAATTGTCTCACAGAGTAGCTCCCAGAGCTACAGTGAAGAGCCAGGCAATCATCAAATGAAGCAGCAAATTTCTCTGTGGCTTGTCCCCTCAATTCTGGTGACTGGAACACTCACCGTGCAGTAAGTTATTGCTCATTTAAATGATTCCCTGCCTGTAAAATAATTTGCCACATTTTCTCTCTCACACCCCAGTAGGCTAGATGGAAAAAACATTCTAGTGCTTGGGAGTCTAAAATGGGGAATGAATTCTTTAGTTAAAAGAACATATTAAAGCCTAGCTTATCACTCCAGCCTTTTGCTAATAAAAGGTTGCCCATCATGTATCTGAACCAAATGAAATGGAAACAGAGCCTGAAGACCACTGCTTTGATTACATCTAAAGTATCAATCTCTATCCATCTTGATATCCAAAAAGTCCAAGAATATATATATATATTCCATGACTTCTCAGTTACCCAAGTAGAAACCATTTATATGCTTCTCTATGCTTGTGGAGCTGCTGGTATGCATTTGACCCATCAAATCCAGGTGGATCTATTTTTACCCAAGAATAAATAATTTCAGTGAAAATAATTGAAATCTAGTATAATATCTTCTGACTGTATGCCCATCAGCTGAGCCATGCTGTTTGAAGACCTCAGGTTTCTATGCAGGAAAAAAAAATCCCTTTATCATTTTTATAGAGTGTTTTTTCATTAGGTAATTATCTGTTGAGTATAGGCTGAGCCTATCAGTATTGGCAAACACTGTGAAGACAATAAATTATTAGAGAAACAACTGCTCATGTTAGTCTGCAATAAATGTTGTGCATTTAGGAAAGAAGACAGAACAATGACTACATCCAGTGCAGCAGGTCAGACCTGTGCATGAGTTAATGAAAGATAGTGAAGCATGTCATGTCTGAATGGAGACTTCAAATAAATAATTTACTAACTTGTCTATTCTGTCTCATTAAATCTTGCTCCTTGTCTTTCCCTTGTGACAATTTTATTACTTCCACAATTTATTGTTTTTATCTGTCAGGCTTCACAACTGGCTTTCATTATTTTGACTGTTCAGATGAAGCAAATGCATTGTGGTTTTTTCCTTTGACAATCAGCATGGGGTTTCTTATGTGACCACCAGGTTTTTTATCTCCTGCTTGCTCTAAGCAAGGTGAATTAACAGAATTAGCAGTAAGATAAAACTGTAGCTTTTCTTCTTTTTTTTTTTTTTTTTAACCAATTGAAGGTGGGCAATAGGAGTTGAAAAATGAATGGGTGACTGATAAGACCTGTGCTCTGTTCAGTTAGGGCCATTTTGGCATTTTGAGCACTTGGAGGTCTGCTGTTGGCACTGAACCTCAGCAGGAAACTTTTCACAGTTCACAGGATAGTGCAAAGTGACTCTATTTCCCTTTTTCATTCTCATACACATGGATATTTACACCCACATGCATACATACTCCAGTTACAACCAGAAACTGGAAAAATGCTGTCTGAATTAATTAAAACATTGTTTACATTTCTAAGGCTTTTCATCATGGACTGATACTGTGAAACCTAATTTAGTCATTAATCTCTGTTTATCAGAAGTAAACCAAGACTCTTTATTTATGTAGTTTATTAATTAACAACAAAATATTATGTGAATGTCATTTTAATTTTAAGGAATACCATCTGGGTATATTTCATGTCTGTATCCTTGACCTCAGGAGAGAACTAACTTTAAGGCAACTTTTATTTTATATTACACCAGGATCAAAACCTTTACTTTAAGCTCCAGTCTTCTCACTGTTAAAATGAAAAAAAATCATGAGCTTTGGACACCTCTACCTCTTTTTCCCACCCTCCCTACCACCTCCACCCTTTCCAGAGTTTCTAAAGCCCCTGGGATCAGTCCAGTAAGAATAAAGTTTAAGGGTAATCAATATTAAAAAGGCTGCAATGATACAAATTAATTTAACCACCCTTGTTTTCATTCTATTACAGATCCTTTATCAGTGACACTTCCCTTCCCTACCAAAGAAAAGAATCACCAAGAAGTAATAATTTTCTAAATTTATGATAGAATGTTTTAAAATCCATGTCTGTTTCTTATTTTGTGGCTGAAAAAGCAGTTTTATTTGTTTAATTGAGAAGATGATAGCAGGGGGACAGGCAGGAGCACCAGGGAATGGGATCTGCTTGCATGGCTACTGCCATGAGTCAGTGATTTCTCCAAATCAATTAAATGATCTAAATAAAAAATACCACTTAAGACTGCAGAAAGGAAAAAAAATGAAATAGGAATTGTGTTTGATTCAATCTTGTTTGGGATATAATTCACTGAGATGCAGAGAGACAATTTTCCTCTGGAAAGAAGGATCCTGATCAGGCTACCATTCCTCCCAGCTATGGGCAGGTGGTGACTGCTTTGTCCTGGTTCTTATGCCCATGGGACCTCTCCATCAGCTAATTTAATTAGCCCATTGTAAAATCTACTCAGTGGCACAACTGGGTAGATTTCTGCTTGGTTAGTGAGTCAGTGAGGAGAGACTTAAGAGTGTCAGAGCTGGAACAAGGCAGAAGATGTGCTGCTGCTCTTCAGTAATTCTTCTTGGCTGCTGTAGTGAAGGGACTGGTACAGTGCAGATGGGACAGGGACTCTGCATAATCCAACTGCTCTGCCTCACTCACTCCAGTTTTGCTGTTCCTTGAAAAAAGAGTCCAACTCCTTCTCTGTAGGGACAGCAACACTGATATTTCAGGGACGAAAATCTGTGGTTACATTCCAGGGCCCTGGATAAGTAGGGAGAAGGGGAAAGCATTGCACAGAATTTAGCAAACCATTTTCTGTTCTGTTCTGGTTTGCCTCTGTCCTGAAGCTGAATAAGTTCCTGTAGATCAAGGAAAATATAACATTCATATGAGTGCTGAATATTTAATAGAGAGGGATTCTGGTAGCAACCTCTGGTACAAGTTGTTGGGTTTTTTAAAACAAGTAGAAAAATAGTTTCAAGAAACAGAATGAAATAGATGCACAGTCAGAGAAAATGAGATAGATACAGTGCTAATTATGAAGCACAATACTAATGCTAATTCAGGGAAAGGTGGATTAAGGATGCAAAAGCCTAAATCCTAAATCACTGTTGAAAAAGATATTGGGACAAAGGATAGAGATTTTTTTTTTAAGAATAGTCATGTTTTCCTTTCTTCTGCATGCTTTTGATATGCTTTGATTCTTGGCTTTAGTTATTAACTCTACACTCCTTTCATGAATTGTTCTGTGTTTCAAGGACAGGAACTCCTCAATGTTTCCACAGTGAACATCTTGGCTACATTTCTTCCAGTAGACTTTGTTGGGAAAAGAATAGAATCACTAGGCCATGACCTTTTAAATAAGCCTTACAGCAGGTATCAGTTAATTTGCTTTTTTTTTCTGCTTGCAAGGCAATCATTCCTTTGTAGGTAATTTCAGCAGAGTGACTGACCTAGAAAGCCCTCTGCATCTCTTCACCATAGCAAGAACAAGACCATGGAAATTATCTGAATGAAAGATATCACTTAAAATGGGCAGGTTAAAAGAAAAAAAATAAAAAAAGATAAAGAAGATGAGGAAAGCAGTAATTTTCTTAAATCAATGTTGTTCATGAGTCAGATTCATCACTTGGCTCAGCTATGAGTCACTGTGTCAGGCCTCATTACTGGGGAAACAACAGGTTGTGTCTCAGCATGTAAGACCAGAGAGGGTTTTGAGCTTCTGTGAAAAGAGCCAAAAGAATTACAGGGGGAAATGGAGGCTTTTTTCTAAATAATGGTTCACAGAGGCCTTTAAGTTCCAGCGTGGATGATGCTGGTGTTTGCAGGTTCCTTGAACTTGACTTCCAGTACGCATGAATTCAAAACAAATGTCACATTAAATTCTTGCAGTTTTCCTTCTGTGCTGTGAGTGCTGGTGACAGGTGGGTGACATGGGAGAAGAACAAATCCCAGGGATCCTCCTTCCCTAATGCTGGCTGGAGCTGGCATGGAGCCCATGCAATCCCAACCTCCAGGGGCCTCAGGGAGCTCTGGGGAGGAATTTGCCTCCTCAGTGGATCATATGCCTCAATGCTGAAAGTTTTTCCATGGTTATTAATACATTTTTTTCAGTGCTGCCTACTTTTCCCCCAGAAAATACCTGTCAGGTCTGTCATTAGGAGTCTCACACCACCTCACACTATTCAGTTAACTGTGGTCCATGTTTTACCTTTTTATTTCTATTAAGGCAGGCATTTTCTAACAAAGTCTAAGGCAAGTGTTAAAATGTTCTGAATGTGTAAAGGTATTCAGCTTCATAGTGGTTAAGAACAGAAAGGAACAAGAGGTGACCTGGACTATTTTTCTCTTATTCTTGTATGCTTAGGCCATTGAAAATCATCTTTATCTGAAATCCAATAGAATATGCTTTATTAAATCATATATTTCAGGAAGGTCCTGTCTGATTATGAAACTATTGAAGGATGAAGGCTCCAGACCTTTCACTTGTTAGTTACTAGCACTGGCATTTATTTTAGTACATAATTTATAAATTATATTTGTTATGTAGGTTAAAAAGGTCATTAATATCCATCAATTCTGTCTCTTTGTGTGTATGTGTGCAGACACGTACAATAATGGTACATTATTTTTTGTTAGAAATTGTACAGACCGAAGTCTTTCAGTGTCTCCCCAAACAGCCCTTTTTGCCCAGGCCCTGAGCTGTTCTTATGGTTATTACTCAATATTCACAATTTATGGGGATCAAAGAGTGGTGTGTAGTGTTACATCATCTGTCTAACCGATGCCACAGACTGAGGTGAAATTATTCCTCCATCCCTCTCATTACTTGGTTTGTATATCCATCCATCTCTGGCTCTTTGTGCAGCCTTATTCCACTGGGGATTGGTGTTAGTTCCTGCCTCCCCTCACAGCCCTTAAATCCTTCCCAGAGTAATTGCTTCTCAGGACAGCATCTATCTCTGTTTGAAGCTACATCTTACATACCTGTCATATCTTCTCAATTATTTCCAATTTACCTTTGTTACAGACAGCTTTTACAGGTTATTAATCTTGTTCCTCCAGTCACCAAAGGAAGAAAAAGATATCAGATCCACAAAGCTCAACTAAAAATGTGGAGTGGGAACGGAGTCTTTTTTTGATTTTTTCATTTAAAAGCTTTTTGCATGACCTGTCAGTCAATTCATAAATCTTTTACATGGCCTTTAATGCTATTTTAATCCATTTGGTACTGCTAAATGGAGCATCAAGTGACATTGAGATTATGCTTTTTTACCATGCTGGCTTCCATAGAATTGGAAATATTTCTAAACTTCCTCTATATACATGATACAGTCCACAGAGACCCCACATCCAGGTGAAAGGGAAAGAGGTTAAAGAAATAGAAAGGAAGCATTAAGAGAGAAGAAGTGGAGGGACAGAAGATAGTATAATTCTTCATGTTAACTTTGCCAAAAATTGCAATCTTCTCAAGTTCATGTCTGGAATTAATCAGATTATTCAAACATCAATGTTTTCTTTTATAGTAAGATAATCATCCTTCTCTTCTCTTTTGATCAACATTAACGATATTGTTCAAGTTTTCAGAAATGTCTCTTAATGTCAAAGAGATAAACAGATACCTTGGATAGTACATTTGTATCTTTAGAGATAAAATCTTTTATATTGGCCAATTGTGAATAAAAACCCATCCTTTTTCCCTTATACACATTATTTAACATTCTCTGAGGTTTGAAATTAATTGGAAATTATGAAATCATTATCAGTGATAAAGACTACAGAAAATAGATATGATTTAAATTCTTGTCATTCTAGTATCCACATTAACAGGTTTTTATTTCTCTCTAGTTATGGTTCCATACAACATACAATTGTGAGAATAACTCCCTTAAGTCCCCCTCACTCTGCCAGTGGTGTATTTTCAGTTCTTTTGACTTGATACTTCATAGGCAAAAATCAATATAAATAAAATACTAGGAACTATTGTTTTCTTTTTATTTTTTTCCTTTCTTTCTGTTACTTTTTATTTATGAGTTCTGCTGTGAAATGAAGATGGAATTTTAGTCTTGGCTAACATATTTTTATTTGAATTGTGGTTTAATGGATATCTAATTTGGTCCTTTTTAAGAACTCCTAATTTTCAGTCTCATTTTTTTTAGTTATTCAGTCCTACACTAGTAGCTACTCAGTATCATCTCAAGAGTTCTGTAGAGGGAAAATACATATTTCTTTGCATAAATCCCTATCAGAACTTGCTTTCAAATGATTTTGTCTCTAGAGTCACCACTTGGCACTGGTAACCTCCAAATTACAATCACAAAAGTTAGCATTTCTTTGTCTTGTTTAATGACCAAGAATAAAATTCCTTGATCTTTTAAATGGAAGCCTAATCAGTGTTCAAAATAAGAGATCTGTCTTTTACTGGGTTAAATTCACTCCCTTTTGGCTGTATACTGAATTTGCAAGATGCAAAATGGTTTGTTTTCTTCTTTTTATTTTGAGACTTGCCTATTGTTTCAATTTAGCAACAATTTCATATGATTTAAAAGTTCTTTAAAGCCTATTAATACTTCTAATCACTAACCTCGGAAAAGCTCAGGTTTCCTAAACACTTGAAGGACCTAAGCAGATTTGAAATTGTCATTGATTGACAATACCTGAAAGTCAATTGCTCTGCCTTTGTGATAACTAAAGTCTATTTAAGCTTTCATACACTTTATATGTTCTGCTAGTCAGGAAAAAAAAAATCTTAAAAAAATTAAGATAGAACTCAGCAAAAATTCCAACTAAGCACTTTAATTTCAAATTGTGGACTTTATTCTGCCAGAGTTTAAGCTACTGAGAATTCTTTGCTTTGTATGGGAGTAGAGGAACAATTGTTTTGATACATTTGAAATGAAGAATACGGGAGAATTCCTCCATATGATTGAGAGATTCTGAAAGAACTCACAGGCAGAAAGCCTATCACCACAGGGATCAGCTGAATGCATAAATGGGCAGGAACTGGGAGAAAGAAAGAGCCATATGCTCCTTCCTGAAACAGTGACAGCAGCTGTGTATGAGTTAAGGTTTATGTGCATTACAGTCAAGCAGTGATGGCCTTAATGTTATTTGGTTCTTGATGGATTTCAAATGTCAGCAGCTCTCCTCACTTTCTAATTGATAAATTAGAATGGGAGCTGAGTTGGATAACAGACCAACAATTGACAAAGACAGAAACATACAACTCTAAAACAACAATGAATGAAAGGATTTCTGGAGGTCCCCTGGTAGAGCTGGCTTTACATTTAGAAGTAAATCTCAAGTCATATCAGGCTGCTCAGTCATACATAGTTAAGCACTGAATTTTTTCCCAGGATGGAGGTTCCATAACCATCCTGGGTGACCTGTCTAATACAAAAACAATGTTAAGGAAGAGTCATGAAGGACAAGTTGGTCATAAAATGGAGAGGAGGAGCTCCTCATCAGAAAACAGCTGCTACAATTTTATGATGAGTGGCACAGAATCCACTAAAAATGATCACAGCACCTGGTTCCCATAAGGACAGCATTATGGGGAGTCACAGCTTTTACAGGGATCATGCTCCATTATAGGGGTCATGCTCTAAGGACTTTCTAAAGCATGAGCTCAGTACCAGAGAGGATGTGAGGGGAGAAGCTGTGTCTTCCTCATCTGATGTTCTAGACACCAATGTTTTAACCTGTGTCCTCCACAGGCAGACTGTCCTAGGAAATTTACAATGGTTTGGGGATCCTGGCTTAAACCTTTCTTGCTTTTAGCACGTGGGAATGTACATGCAGCTTCCAAATTTTCCAAACACCTCAATTTGCATAAAGAAGGCTGCTGTGGGGTAGGGACAGGACTCCTGCCTCTTGATCCCTCTGCTGCTCAGACAAGGATTCTGCCACACCGGACTGCCAGGCACAGAGCCCCTGCCTCCCTCTCCTGGGTTAAGGACAGGAAAAGAAATCACCAAGGGTAGGCTCATCTCACCCTTCTTCAAAAGCACTCAAAAAGAATGAACCAATTAGGTTTGTTTTTATTTTTTATTCATGGGTTTTATGGATAGACATTCCAATGAGGGAGCCACTTCATCTGCCTTGTTATTCTGAACTAAAAAAAGGAGCCTTGGTAATTAGATTAAACCGAATGTGTAATTTTTAGATGAACATTTTCATAGAGATTAAGGGTGAGAAACATGATGGCATTTAAACTTTCAGCTCCTTTTTTAGGCAACTGTCTCACATTGATTTTACCAACTGCCAGCTGCCTGAGTAATTTCTGAGATTTGGATCTAATTATAGTGTAAAGATCATATGGGAAGTCTGTGGCTGGCCTTACTGAAGTAAATCCTTCAAACATTTCACCCTCTCTTAGATAATATCAATAATAATATTGCCATGTCTGCTTCATTACTGAGATATCATAATGGGAAAATGCATTTAGAGCTTGTACGTTATGGAAACATTTATAAATAAAATTTTAAGATATAAATTATAGGTTTTAAAACTTTTAAGTAGCGTAAATTGTGTATTGATGGGGATGTTCCTATCTATCTTTCAGTATTACTAAGAGAAAACTATTATCTAATTACTTAAAGTTAATAGGTGGATGCAAAGAGCACATGCTAATATGTGTTACATTAGTTACTAACACAGGAAAGCACTTAGACACATGGTTGCAGTTAACTTTCCATACTTTTAACCAGGTTTGATCATGTAATTTTAAATCCATTTTACCAAATTAAGATACTAATAATAATATTGTATGTTCTGTTTCCACCTTTCCTGACCAATTTTAAAACTATTTATTTTGAATATTAATTTAAACTCACATTTATTCTATTCACATGCACAGGACAAAATCATTGACTTCAATTATCAAACCATAACAAGCTTCAAAGGCAATCTTGTTTTAGGAACTTCTGTTCCCTACTGCTTCTTCCTGTTTTATTTCAGAAAAGGTGAGGAAAGTCCTGGAATGAATGTGAATATGTAAATGCAGAAATGTTAGATATTCATTACTAAATTTACACCTTTACAAGGAGAATAAATTTTTCCATAGACTAAATAGTATTTTGATAGTTGCTAAAAAAGGCATTTTTTCTTAAACATTAATAAAAATGTGATAAAAGTATAATAAATCTTTAAACAGAGAAGAGAGCTGACACATGAATATGACAATGCTAGAATATGGCTATGCTTGAATATGTCTATGCTAGTAAAATAGCAAAATTTAATTCATATTCATAATTGTTATTTAATAGTGATAAACTTGGTACTTTTTGCCCTTTTCAAAGTCATGCAAATGAAGCTTTGCCAAAAAAAAGCAACCATTCAGCTTTGGTGATTTTTGTCTACTAAGGTAGACAGGAACATTTTTTCTATCCAGGAACATTTTTTGTTTGGAAACTGTTCAATTTTTCAGTGCTTTTGTACAAGGAAATTAGTGGCTCAGGATAGAAATACACTTATTGGTTATGCTGTAGTGGCAGATGAAGTGAACACTTTCTTCCTACTAAGTGATGCTAATTTTTGTGACTTGAAGAAAACAATGCCAGGAGATGCTTAGTTTCTCCCCATTCTTCTGACACAGCTCTCCCCAAGTGAGACTGCACAAGACTTTCATCCTTTATCCTTTTATCCTTTTATTCCTTCTGAAACCAGCTTCCTAGGCCAGTTGGTCTTCAAATGGGAAGTAAAATCCTGCAGTGACAAAGATCAGAGGAGGCCTCTGAGGAGGGATGAATAAACTCTTGAAACAGCGAATAACACCTTGAGTGCTGCAGAAAAGCAAAAATGCCCAAGGAACTCCAGGTATAACATTTCCAGGGCCTGAAAGATAGCAGCAAGTTCTAGAATTGATTTGGAGGTTTGCTGACTCAGATGTTAACTTAATTTTTGAACAGCTCAGGAAGAGAAACTTCAATTTAGATGCGCAGAGAAAAATCAAACCCATTTGTTTACTTTCAATCTGAAAATAAATCTCCCTGACTTCATTCCCTGTGAAATTTAAATTCTGCTTTTCACCACTAATAAGATTGCCATATGTGCATGTTTTATTAATCATAAAAGCTTATTTAGTTTATATGACTTTATTTACTTTCTGAATTAATGGTATGGTGGATATCCAAAGAGTTCATAGCTGATATTATCATCTCTATTACTGCTTAATGCTTACAGTGCAGCAGAACCTCAAAGCCTCCAGAAACTACTGATGTCTCTGGTGCTGAGCTCATTAATGCACACAGGGAAGAAGGAAAGCAGAATACTGTACAGCAAGACAAAACTCTTTTGCTTTGTTCTTCGATGTTCCTTGTCCTGAAGTAATAATGGCAAAATCAGATTCTGGGCTTGCACAGGAAGAGGCAAATGGGCAGAAGGGTATTTCTGATTTGGGATGTTCTGTTCTTCCTCTACACCCATGGTGACACTGAGCTGTTCTCTCTTAAATACCCTCACTAAATTCTTAATAAGAGTTAAGCCATATTGTCCAGTCAGAGCCTTCTCTGTGGAGCACAGATGAATTTTTTTTTTTAAGCTGAGAGTATTTTAATATCAGATGGTTTTAAATGAGATGCATTTGATCTTATTATTAGCATGATTTCTATGAGATAATTACAGGAAGCACATTTTTCAGCAAACCTTTAGAATAGTCTGCTTTGTGACATGATTAGCCAAATGGTTTAATTTACAATGTCTCCAAAATAAAACCAAACAAACAGCTTGCTTTGCACAGAAATATAATACAGAAGTTAGAGCAATACAATATATAAATCCAGTAACTGAAAACTAGATTGTCTGCCTAGTTAATTACTGCTGAACTTTAATAAAATAGATATTAGACCTGTAAGGGACATCCTACTCTAATAAAGGGCAAATATCTTGTAAGATTTTTTTCAAGCTGTTTCTGGTTCAGCTGCCTTAATCAATATGAGGAGAGAGAAGTCTTGGAAATCCTACCCATTTAACCCAGCAAAGTTTTTATGACTTAATAATTAGAATTGTTGGGCTTTTTCCTCCTTTTATTAGTGGGAAAATAAAAACATTTTTTAAAAAACCCAAACCTAGCTCCTTGCCATAAACTTACATACTAAAAAGCTGAAAGATATCTCATAAATTTATCAAACTTTGCATAATACATAATTTAGAATGGAACAGGTTTTGACCTCTAGAAAAAAACTCTAGAAATCTCCTTAAATTTCATTAGCACTTTTAAATACTATTAAGTTCAATTAACTAATTGGATTAAACTTGATTAAACACAGCTCCCTTTGGCTTCACTGTGTTTTGAATCAGCTTCTGAGCAAGTCGCAAGACTAATCTAAATTACAGTAACTCACTGCATGAAATCCTGGCTCTGCTGAAATCAGTGGTAAAACTCCCATGGACTACATTCAGGTCAGAATATTACTGAAATTGTCTCATCAAAGTAGTGCTCAGCTCAAAGGCTTCCTTACAGCAGTACCCTGAGTCCTGGTATCACCTGGGGGCTCAAACTGCTTGAACGAGTTTTAATTTTGTCCCTGCTGCACAAACAACAAAGGAAGGACTAAGGAGGGATGGAAGTGTCCTGTGGAAAGAAAACCATAAGTCTAAAGATCTTTTGGGTTTTTTCCCTTGGCTCCAGTTTTTCTGTGTACTGTTTGATTCCTCTAAATGCTTTCTTTGCAGTCCTGAGCTTTACAAAATCCAGGTGGTTTGTTAAAAGTCATAATTGTAAGGTCAGCAGACCACCAGCATTTCAACCCTGTAATTTCCCTCTCATTGTTGTGGTATTTGTTTTAACATGTCAGCCTGAATTTTGCACTAGCCTTAGCATTTATCAGGAGTAACTGGATTCAAATATAGAAATAACTCTCTTTGGCCTAGTGCAAGGTAACTTTGTTCAAAGCAGCCCATATTGTTCTTGTGTTGTTCTGGATTTTTGGCTACCACAGTGTTGATAACACACTAATGTTTTGGCTATTGTTAAAAGCACTTACACAACCTTAGGGTTGAGTTTTGTCTGTGTCCAAAGCAGTCAGAAAGTTCCATTTCACTTCTGTGGTTTGTGGTTTGTGTTTTGGAGCAATTTTGGGTTTTGGGTTTGTGTTTGTCTGGTTGGTTTTGTTTGGAGTTTTGTTGTTGTTATTATTGTTGTTGTTGTTGTTGTTGTGTATGGTTCTTTGTTTTGAGCATTTCTTTGTTGTGGGGGTTTTTGTGACTTTGTTTCAAAATGGACTAAATTTAATATTATTTTATTCCTTTAATTCCTTTTAGAAAACAAAACCAAAGTATCTGGAGTGTAAATAAATATCTGCACCTATAGGAGAACTAGTTAGGCAGCATTTTTTGGATATGTTATTAATCATATTTCTGACTTTCTTTTAAAAAATACATTTAGAAACCATTTGTGCTCTTTTCCACTGTTTAGCAGCTGTATGTTTGGCTGAATAAAGTATTGCAGGTATTAATTGCATAATAATTGTATATTGGTATTAATTGAATAAAATATTGCAGGTATTAATTGAATAGTATATTGCCAGTCTGACAGCGATCAGCAATACATGTTGAGTAACCTATACAATGAAATTTCATTCTGCCAGTCAGTTCTGCAAAGTGCTTTGGAAAGTAGAGTATTATTTTAGTATAATTTTGTTTCTAATATTGTTTATCATCTATGTGTTTTCTAATGTGGTGTTTTGCAAACTGAAATTCTCTAATCATTTCTAATGCAGACACAAGTCTTTTGTATCAGAAATCATTGACTTTGTGCAATGCTCTTTTCCCCATCCCCTTTTTGAAGCAATTTAACAAAGGGAAGAGGGGAGCAAAGATTGGTGTGTGAGAGGGAAATTTGGGGTGGGGGAGAATTGAGATTTAGAGCAAGTGCCCTCACTAAACTGACATCTTCAGTCTGGCCTTAAAAACTCCCCAATCCACTTGTGTGTAGTGATTGTCCTGCTGGGAAGCCAAAGTCTGCAGGTGCATCCCTCAAGTCAGTGCTGTGACCTTCTCAGCTGGGCAGTAGGGAGCACTGAAAGGTAAAGATGTGATTAGGGTGAAAAAAGAGAGAGTATTTTGGGGAATAAAGGCTGTAAGTGATTATGCTACTGGGTTGAAATTCCCAGCATTAAGAAATGGACAGCTGGGTGTGCTGGATTGGAGTAATTTACAGAAATTTAATAATCAGGTTAGTTTACCCCCAGATTTATTAGTGCTGCTGCTCATGGGACTCTTTAATATGGGAAGACTACATTTTGGTCTAAAAGCTGCATTGGGATAAGAGGTATTTAAAGAGATGATATTTTGGCTGTTAGCTAGAAAAATCTATAAATTCAAAAATGGATGTGTAACTATTCAGAGTGGAAAAAGTCTTTTTTTCTATCTAAATAATTTAATGTAAACCACTTATTTTGAAAACTTTTTGTTACTGTTGCCTTCTTCTTCACCATCAAACTGATGTAAATTTTCAGATATTTAAATAGCCTTTAATAGCATCAGACCAAAACATTTTAATTTTAATTTTCTCATAATTTGCTTTATTCAACATAAACTAACAAGTTATATTTATTGACCATAAACCATATATTTGACAAACACATTATTCAACCCCGAAACTGTGAAGTCCTAAATTAAATTCCACTGCCAAGCCATTCTAGCATTATGAGGATTTACCTTTTTTTCATATGTTCTAATTTATACCGTGTTGAACAATTACACAACCTTAACCACAAGAAATAATAACCTTTTCTCCCTTGTTTGGTTGGTTCTCAGATGTTTTGGCAGAAGAGTGGTGTATGTCTGTTAAGTCCTCATTGCCAGATGCCTAATTTTCATGTCTGAATCTGTTAGAAATTGGTATTGTTTAAAGTCAGTTACAGATGGAGCTAATTAGACTAATAAAGGGAACCTGATGTGCTGGGGAAATTATCCTCACCCTCTGAAGTAGATTTGAACTTTAGACAGGCACTGCTGACTCCTGCACAAAAGAAATGGAATTTTCCACTTTGTTATGTGGGCAAGCAAATCAGTTCTGTGATGCTTCCTCATTTGAAACATTTTCCAAAGTTGTGCCTCTTCAAGGAAAGAATTGAGATTCCTGATTGATTCTGCAGATACCTATGCCACAGATTTGCACAGGTGCAGAGTGCTGCCCTTGCTGTGTTAAATGCTTGCTTTGGTAATTAAATCTAGGTGTGGTGTACCTGAGTAGCAAAACTGCTTGATGTAGTTTATTCAAAATTCTTCCCTTCCAGCCAAATAATTAGTTTGCAAATTTACTGTTTTATAAGCACAGTATTATATAAATTGAATCTTTTTCAGTGGGACTTGACTTATTTTTTCATGATAGATTGAGGGGGGGAAGCCAGCCAACACCTATTGCAAATCTGACATCTCAGTGACTTCCCTTTCACTACAAACAGAAGATTTGATCTTATCTTCTCAACCCTAGTTTAATGGCCTCTATTTGTGACTAAATGTTAATCTTAGGTTAAGCTCCTCGGGGAGCCTGATCTTGTGTGGAAAGCTTCTGAAGATGATCTTATTTAAGTGGAACCACAAAAATCGTGGAGTAATTACCAGGAAATGCTTCACAACTGCTGCACCAAGGTCTGTATGGTGTTAACCCTCTGCTGGGAGTGGAAAGTTGTGGCTGTGGAAATCAGAGGCTACTGGACAAAAAAACCACCTGTGATACAGAATAGACTCTCAGAGTGAGGGAAGGTTTCCTGAGCATCTTAAGAATCTCCCAAAGAGGCATTCGGCCCTTCCTAAAAATTCTGCAAAACAACCAAATATTTGAATTCCTTTCCCCTACTCATCTCTGTTGAGCACTTTAATAATTTAAAGAAGAAACTCAGTGGAACTGATGAATTAAACTCTTGGGAATTAGAGGTTGAGTTCTTTTTTCTTCTCTTGTAGTTATGAAATGTGATTTGTGTGTAGTAGGTTCTGAAATTGTTTTCTAAAATTAAATAAAATTATTATATTACTACAACACACTCTCACCTTAAGCTGACACTAGTAAGTTCCAGCAGCCTTGATACACTTCCAAATGTGCCCTCAAAAAGACAAGACTCTTAAATTTAAAAATCAAACGGGTTCAGTGCTTCCCAGACACAAAAATGCAAAAGGTATCCTTTCTGACAAGTGTTTGGATTTTAGACTGATGAATTGGATTTCAACAAGAATGGAAAAAAAAAAAATCCAATGCTTCCCTTCTTCTACAGACTAACATAACAATAAAATATTTTCATGTCTCACTTACTTTATATTCTCTGGCTAAAATGTCAGAATTGCACACCAGAGTAAGGAAGTTATCTCAGACTATTTGTTTTTCAATTTAAGTGTATATATACAAACCTCAGCGATTTTTGGAAAGCAGTTTTGAATTACAGGGGCTTTTAAGGAACTTATTCCATTGTTTCTGCTTCTTCTTTTTATTAACATATACTAAAAACACTTAGTATAGCTGATAAAGCAAGGGAAATTCTGCTGGATTATCAAAGTACCAACGATGTTGGCCAGCTACAGAGCCCATTGCAGGTGCTGCTGTAGGTATTGCCCCTGTAGGTCAGCAGGTGAGTTTTGAGCATTAATCCTCTCCTAATGTGTACATGACAGCAAGGGCAGCATTTAAAGGTCATTCAATATCTGTCTTCAAAAGTGAATTGCAGAGTTAACCATGTCTGCCTCCGGGAATTCAAACACCAGCTCCTGAGCACAAAGGCAGAAATAACAGCCCTAAGTGGGTCTCATTTGCAAGGAGCTGGGCAAATGCACTTTTGGCATCATTTATATGACTCCAGTTAAATTCAAACTGCCTGACACAACATTGCCAGTACAGTAACTGCAGGATGCCTCCACAGGCAGGCTTTCCTAGCCATTGCTGATACCATGTGAATAGCAATGATGATCCTAAGTAAAAACTCAATTAGTGAACTATCCAATGCCTTTCTGTTGGTATGTGCAGCATATTGGAGCACTGCAGAACAAGTAGGAAGATCTGTGTGCATTAATTTTTCTTGTTTACCTTCACATGTTAATGCTTCTTATCAAGCTACTGCAGAGGCCTAAGAAACAGTGAATAAAGAAGTTGTATAATCCTGTGTACAGTTTAAAAAGGCGACGAAAACCACAACCAAAAAAATCCAAACCAACAAAAAACATCCCAACAAGGACTGACCTTGAGCTATAAGATCCCACAGTTTATATCCAAGCTTAACTTTAACTCAAATATATGTTTTTGACTGAGACACCTTAACATTTTTCAACCCAGTCAATCCATAAAGAAAAATTTACTCAAGACCTTCTGTGGGAAACACAGAGTTCAGAGCCTGAACTTTGTTTATCACCCTTATTAACAAGAGTGAACAAAGGTGAAAAGTTGTTCTCATTAACAGCTGGTGAGAGGCATCTCAAGAAAACATTTATTTCAGTATTAGACCCCAGTGTCTCCAGTGCAGTGTGTGGGCAGCTGCACGAGCACAGTGGAGAGGAACTTCCTCTGAACAAGGAATGGTTCCTGCTGGAAGCTTAATGTGAAACCACAGCTCCTTTCCAACACTTCTGTGCCTGGAGCTTAGGCCCTTTATTTCTACAGAGGGTGTTATGCTGACTGAACTTCCTGGAATCTGTAACAGACTCTGAAAATCCTAAAGTAAAGAGCACCTATTGGACTGCATTTACAGCTTTTCCACATGACTACGATTTTTGTTCAGATATCTTCTGTTACCTATGGATTATTTACCTCCATCCAAAACCATGCACAATGTTATTTTGGTCAAATACAGCTTTCACTTTAACCAAAAAATCAGACACTAATTTTGTCATAGCATAAAGAGTCTCTTCTCTGTGTGAGAGGTCATCTGGATTGTCCCGTTTGGAACCAAATAGAAGAAGGGACAGGTCAGGAGTTCTTAACTTGTAGTCCACAGAATTGAATGTAACTAATAAACTGGTATGTATCACTGAATTATAGTTTAATCCCTATGATGTGTGGTCCTGGGAAGATTTAAGAAATTAAGAAATCCAGTTACTGAAAAATTAAGGAATTCAGGGGTTTTTTGTTTGTGGTGGGAGGGTTTATTTGTTTTCCTTTTCTTTTTTCTCTAGACATTAATAATATCAGGGGTTAGGAAGCAGAGGAAGTGAATACTCCTGGTAGGTTTTTCTTTTTAAAGGACTTACTTCATGAAACTAATTTTATACTGAAGAACAAGGAAATAATTTTGTAGTACTCACCTGAAACATGGTTCTTTTATGGTGTGTGCAAGGTGAGAGTCTGCTTCCATCAGTTTCAAAAAATTTCAAGCTTCAATGTTTGAGACTATCACCATAGTCTGTGCTAAAATATTTAAATGAGATGGAACTTAAAACCACATCTAGACACTCTGCATAAATATTAGAGCTTCATTCAAACAAATCTATAGCTTGAACTACAGTTAAGAAAATGTTGAAGTACAGAAAGTATGGTCTTGAGAGAGAGGTGTGACTGTAAAGAAACGCTAAACTCTTCCCTGACTAGAAGATTATAGGAAAAGACCTTTGGATATTTACTTCAGAAAATGTCTGTTTCAAAATCTAAGTAATGACTACTGTTATATTTTTTTTAATATAGTTTGCTAGAAAAAAATCTTCCAGACATCAAATCTCACTTATTAAAATTTTAGCAATTTGTTATGGGCTGAATACCAAAGGAATTAGGCATCATTTGATTTAAATCCATGTTTGGAGATTAATATTTGAGACTGGGAATTCTTTGTTTAATTTGCAAACAAATGTACAGTTTTAGTTTAAGATTTGAAATGTCATGATCTCCTGGTTTTCTAATAAGGTCAGGAGCTGATTAAACTTGTATGATCTTTAAGAAATTAGAAAACTGATCACAGTCCAGCAACAAAAAAAAAAAGATATTTCCCAGCTGGGAATTTAGGCATTTCATTTCTAGGAACCTTTAATATTCATTGTATAAACATAAGCTATTTTCCATTTCAATCTGAACATTCGTCTTGCTAATGACTTAAATGATATCCTAATTAGTGTTGAATAATCCACTGAGGTATGAGCAGACTTGTATTTATTACTTGTTTTCCATTCAAAACTCTCTACATTTTGTTCTTATAAAAGACTTGTTTCCCTTATGTTGTCCTGCCTGTAAAAGGAAGCAAAAAACCTATGAGAAAAAGCCATTTTCATAACTTACTTTTTTCTGATTTGAGGTTTATTCACAGGTCATATAGAAATTTCAATAATGCTCTTCAAGTTGATCTCTGCAATACCAAGGTACTGCACAATTTTTCTGATCATCCAAAATGCACTTTCAGCACTTATCTACTAAATTATTACAAAATCTCCATCTAGGTTGGAAAGGGTCTCGATGCTACAAATATTTTACTTAATATGCCATGAGCTATGGAAAAGGAGATTTAGTGAAGAAGGGAGCTATGGTCCTCTAAATCTTTCTAACAGATTGAAGGGTCTCTGAGAAGTCCTCCCTTCCTTCTGCCTCTCCATCCTCTGTCACTGGATTCCAATGTATCTGGAAAGCTCATTACTGGAGCCTGTGCTGCTCATGTGAAAGTGGAATTAGGATGAAAGCAGGTAGGGGATTTAAAAAGTGCAAAACAAGTTTTAATAATGCTGAGGAGCTTGTCACACGTCCATTGGGTGACACAGTCTTATGAGCCTGGCCTTTGGACCTGCCTCCTTTCCCAACAATCCGAAGGAAGAGAGAAGCCACGACAAAACCACCTCTGCTTTATTGTGCTCCCTCTCTTCAGCATCCCACATCTCCCTGTGCTTCCAGGGCTGCAGTTCATAATCTGGCCCTTCAATTGTCACACAGCTTGGCAGCATTTTTTTGGTGGGACTGCTAATACAAGCTGTTCTTGCTTTTACTTTCTGCACTGCTTTCACAGCTGTGCTGTACAACTATCCAAGGGATGCCCTTTCCTGACTGGGATGAGGTTTTGGTATGTAGATCTAAGACATCCCTGTAGCACAATAGTGACTGCTCAATACAAAATTTTTAGAGATATTTTCATTAATAAGATGGTATGCAGTGAATATTTGTGAAGAAAATATGATAGAAAGTTAGGGGATCATTTGCCTGAAAACATAGGGAAAAAATAAATTCTAAACAGTTTCATTTTTCATCATATGCTTTTAGCAAAATCCTTGCAAAGAGAAAACAGAGTTACCTACCACACCACAAGGTGTTTTATACTGCTTCAGAAATTATCAGAGGTTATTTTATTTAACAGCTGAACTTAAATTCCTGCCTTCCTTCAGTGGGTGAGTAGCCATAAGAAAAAAAATCCCCAACATATTAATTAGTTACAACCTTGCTACCAGCACAGCTACCATGGTTTATGAAGTCATACTGAAGCCAAGGATTTCTCAACAACCAGGCTTTACTGTGAGTCAGGAGTAGAATCCAGTTTCCAGCCTTTCCTTCAGAAAAACCACATGGCTTGCATTAGGAACTACAATTGTGCCAACTACAATTTTATTGCTCAACATAACTAAATTTTCTAGACAAAAAAATGTCATTATGTATTAAACGTAGAGAAGTCAACATAACAAGTATGTCTTTTTGCAAGTGTACGTGTGCATTAACAATTTATGCATCCATGGTGCTCAGATCACTTGGCAGCACTGCAATTCCTGTGCAACCACTATTTTTGGTTTTGAATTTTGTTTCTCTATGCTCAAGCACAAATTATGCTGATTCCACAGGTCGAATTCTGCTCTTTTCTGCAAAGCTCTAAACTGGAGCCATCAAAACAAGGAAAAGCAGTTGTCCTATTGTAGTCCCACTTTTCAGCTGAGAATTGAATAGACCTATTCTTATTCACCTAAGTAAGTGGCATGGACTTCCAAAAGACTATTGTAACATTTTGTCATGTCCATAATACAGAAATAATTTCATCTGATATTGTAATCTTCAGAATGGAAAACTGCTGCTCTCTAATAGCCCACAGGAACATTATACAACAGTTTTTGTACAGGAAATAAAGAGCAAAGTCTTATCCAGATAAAACTGCAGGGAAAATGTAGATAGGCAGAACAAAATTATCACTTGTGATTGAAGTTGGCAAGGACAGGGAGGATAAGTCTACCCTTGTGAAGAGTGCTAGGGGATCTTTAATGATCAGTCACAAAGGGACCTGAGTGGGCTGTATCACCCAATTACTGTACAGATAGGCTCATTAATGGAAGATTACAGCAATCAAATATGCTTCTCCTTAATTTTACTAGCATATCTACTCTCCTATCATGAATTTCTGTGCCCACAAATCAGAAGTTTTACTGGGAGGGGTGTGGGGGGGGAGAAGTATTCTGGTTTTTGTCTTTCATAAATTAAATTTTGTGAATGTTAATGCTGTGCCTCTGGCTGCAGTGCAAGAGGAAGGGCACTTTTTTTTGGAGTTTATCACTCAATAGTGACTGTTTTCACATAGAGCCAAAAAAATCAATCTCTGCTCAAAATGCCCCTGAAGACAGGAGAATGCATTGTGTGCCTTGCTGGTTAATATGTCTATCTGATGAAAAAAAAAAATCAATACATTTTTTTTAAAAAGGGTTACTGCAAGAGGAGAAAGTAGTTTATCTCTTTCTGATTGATGAAACTGCATCAAAGTCAGTTATCCACCATTAAGTTCCATATTTATCCTCGTCACCCTTCAGACTGCTGGAGTTCAGTGTTCAGCCAGTACTTCCATTATAATGTTAAGCCAAAGTTGAGAGCATTTGGAAAACTCAGAGAACTGGAAAGTTTTATTAAAATAAATGTTTGAAAGGGAAGCATGGGAGATTTAAATAAATATAGAAAATTAAACCAAAAAAATGAAAGGATTCTAAGGGCCAGAAAACAGGTAAGAACCAGGGCAGGCTGAGGTTATTCTATTTCTCAGGAGATTATCTATTCATGATTTTTTTCTGACAGTCTGCAGTCCCAGGTTGCTGCTCTTTTGAATCTCAAACTCACCATTGCTCCAGAGAGATTTGGTGTCCTCTATTCCTTTTTCATTGGAGAAAATTTTTTTGAATTTTAAAAGTGAAGGTTAAAAAAATTGCTTATACTACCAGAGTGCCATAGTTTAAGCTTTAGGCTTCCTGCTCAAATACACTATCAGACTTGGTATAAAAGTCCCTCCCTCCCAACTCTGGTGTACTGCAAGCTTTGTGGTCTGAGTCTCAAGACCAAATATCTTTTACCATGAAATAGAAATAAAAGAGAAGAGGCTAAACAGGGAGATACACTGTTTTTGGCAAAGGGTAATACACCATTTGCTTGTCAGCTGGGAAATACTGCTGAGTGTTTAAAAGTTGATCCAAGCCAATTAAAGTCAATAAAAACTTCTCTAAACATTTTCACATGCTTTGCATCAGCCCTCTATAAGTTATGAATTTTTGCATAGGCTAAACTTACATACAATCAGACCTAGAGAGAATCCATCTGCCTCCATCTCTATGAAGAAAAATCTGCGACTGGAAAATTTCCTGGAACTGTCAGCTTCCTTCCCTCCTTGGTATTTCTTTGTGAGTTCAATAGCATTCCCCTTTACCCAGAAGATTTTTCCCTAATCCTTTCCTTTCTTTTTTGCTTTTGACATCATCTACCCAGAAAATATATAGTCTAAGTAGGACTAATATTATTTTATAAAGCAATCCACACTGTCTAGGATTGCTAGTCCACAGTTTGGTGTCTCTTGATATCTCAGACCTGCTCAGACCTTCCAAGCAAACTGAAGGCTTTTTGGAGGTAGTGTAAATTGCCCAAATTTAGGTGCAGGAAATTGTTAAAGACCTACCTTTTTTGTTTGTTTGTTTGTTTGTTTGTTTGTTTGTTTGTTTGTTTGTTTGTTTGTTTGTTTTTTGGGGTTTTTTGTTTGTTTGGGGTTTTGTTTTGTTTTGTTTTGTTTTTGTTTTTGTTATATGCTATGCAGCAATGGATGAGAAAGTGTATCTTGTCTCCTTAGTGGCTTTAACTTTTTTCTTTTCCCTGCTGGCATCCAGCCTAATCCTACTTCTTCAGTCAGATGCAGAAAATGTAATAATTCACTGTTTTCCTTCCTTCATGCTGTGTAGCTTTGGTATTGTTGAGTGAAATTACATTGTAGAGTAATGTGGGATAGAGCATTATACAGGAAAGTGCTTTTTAAAAATAAGTCTTTGTATGGTGAAAAGTAGTGCTACATGGCAAATAGCTCATGGTAATGATGATTATAGGAATCATAAACATAAAGGAGTAGGAGAGAAAAACAAGGTAAGCAAAAATTAGCCCTCAGAGCTGAAAGCCTGCCTGGTCTAGTATGAGCCACCCAAATGTAAAATTACAACAGAAATTACCATTGTGAAGATTGTTTTTTAATTAGCAACAGTCACATTAATTGTAATGATGTATCTATTTATCTCTCAACAAAATAGGTAAAACATAAATTCTGTTCATCTTTCTCATCTTAGCTCATTTTTTAATGCATGAATGAGCCACCTCCTAATTAATTTTAGTTATGTTAATAAATATCAGACTACAGAGAAGCTGTTTGTTAGCCACAGCAGATATATTATTTAGAGATTGTAATAACCCTAAGCATTCTCATTATTATCAAATCTGAATAGACACAGATCTGCAGAGACAAATGCAGCTTCTACAAAACCTTAAAGCCTGTAAATGCTAGAGTTTACAAGCAACAGCCTGAGATGTTGTAGAACCACAACCAACCTCTCCACCCAGTCAACTGAAAGTTACTTTGGTGATTAAGAAAGGATAACTTCTCACTGCACTCCAGTAAAACTGTCCAACAGAAAAGGAAGGTAAAATTATTAGAAAACTGTTTTCAGAGGCACTGAAACTCTTACAGCAAGACCCAGGTTCTTGAAAAATGGGGTTCCAAGAAGGGATGTTGTTCTCTTCTGCTGTTTAATTTGTATTTATCAAATACTGTCCTTCCAATAATTTACTTCACATCTCCTAGTATTCAACAGAGTAGCAGTCTGAGATGGGACTCCTTCACTCCTCCCACTCAAATTACTGACAGATGCATAAGCAGATTCTTTTATCAAATGGCCATGTGATAAATGAAGCAGTGGATTTCAGTCCTTGCTTTACTTATTGGTTCAGTCTGTTTTCCTTTTTCCTGCCCCATATGTCTTGAAAATGGTTAAAACAAAAATGACACTTTGTGAAAGAGTCAGAAAGAGATGATTTGGAAGATGATGACTCAGGAAAGGCAGCAGACAAAGCTTTTGCCAGTGATAGACAATGATTCCAACACCTCCTCCACAACACAGTCAGAAAATTAGTGTGGGAAATCTAACACTCCACAGCTTAAGACATAGGATAGGTGTGAGACAGAACATGTGTTGTCTAAAAGTGAGATGAGTGGAGATGTTCAATAGGAGGGAGGAAAGGTCAAGAAATCTGAGACAGAAATCTTGGCTAAGGATGCAATATGTAGGAGGTGGATGAGAGAGGAGAATGCTAGGGTGTGGTGAGAAGAACTAAAAAGTAATCTTCATGCAGTAAAATAAGTGCATGCAAAAATCAGAGGTTGTCTTGTATTTGGGGCCATTCTATTTTTAGGGATTTTTGTATTTAATAGAAAATGCAATTTCAGGTATAAATTCTCATTCATCGTTTTGAAATCTTCCTCTCTGGAGATATTGAATTCCTCTCACAATAACTGCCAGGCTTCTGTTCCTGCACAGGGAATTTGTATGAGAGCTTCATCTGTCAGCTGATATATTTGGGGATAAGATAAGGTCAGAGTAGGAAGAGAAAAGGTGGATTTCATATACTGAATAAGGAATGCAAACAAAGATTTAGGAACAACAAAATTACTTCAGAAGTTATTACAGGCACATTTGGTAATGTGTATACAAGCAAAGTAAATACTGCATCATATTAGAGTGAGAAAGTTCAGCATGTCATTTGCAGTAGCAAGTATTCCAGGGATGATCAAAGGAATAAAACAATTAATGCAAATTCTGAAAGATATGGTGAATTTCTCAGAGCTGCAGTCTCACCAGTGAAATTCTCTTAGCCTAAAAAGTAGAGGTTTAGAGTAGGAAATAGCATTTCTTGTACAGATATTGACAGAGCTATTGCATTGCTGTCTCTTGCATGTTCCTTTCCCATCTTCCTGTTTCCTTGCTTTTTTCCCTTCCTCCCCTTATCTATATGTTTTGACTATACTACAATAAGCGTAAGCATAGATTATATTAAACTCATGTAATCTATGCTTACAGAATCTCCAGTACATCAGGATCCTTCTCTAAATAAGGCCTCTAATCTTCATTCCTAATAATTCCATGTGACAAAAACCCTGCAGGTTTTCGCTGTGAAGGTGGCAGGGGGGCAAGGAGGGAGTGGTGTGTGTGTGTCACAGATCACAGCAAAACTCTCTGCTGCAAATGCTTCTGTGCCAGCATCAAGGATGTACCTGCACAGCCTCATGTGACTATTCAGCAGCTGATGAATGCACACTAGGCCTCCTCCAAGCACCTCATAATTGATCTGGAGCAAATGTGCACAAAGATATCCCACTGCTTAACGAACTGAAGCCCTGCTGGTTAGTACAAGTATCACTGTGCTAACCTTCCTCCTTGGCTGGTTTTAATCTTCTGGCTCCATCACACAGTTAATTGTTTCTCATTTATCCATATTAGAGAAGATCATATGAAATCCATGTAAATTAAGCTGTGAGAGCCTCGGGAAACTTGCAGAGACATTTTGTCAATAGAGCAGGTTCTTAGCCAGTGGCCTGGTTCTGATGAAGATCTGCTTGGTGCGGTGTGGTGTAAATGGCATGAGGTCTAACAAGGCCAGGTGCTGGGTCCTGCACTTGGGTCACAGCAGCCCCAGGCAGTGCTACAGGCTTAGGGAAGAGTAGCTGGAAATCTTCCCAGGAGGAAAAGACCGGGGGTGCTGGTTGACAGTGATTGAACAGGAGCCAGCAGTGCCCAGGTGGCCAAGAAGGCCAGTGGCACCTGGCCTGTGTCAGCAGTGGTGTGGCAGCAGGAGCAAGGCAGTGATTGTCCCCTGTGCTGGGCACTGCTGAGGGCACATCTTGCACCTTGGCCTCAGATTTGGGCTTCTCACCACAAAAAGGACATTGAGGGGCTGGAGCTTGTCCAGAGAAGGGCAACAGAGCTGGGGAAGGGTCTGGAGCACAAATCTGATGAGAAGTGGCTGAGGGAACTGGGGGTGCTCAGCCTGGAGAAAAGGAGTCTCAGAGGAGACCCAAAAGGGGTTTGTAGCCAGGTGGGGCTGGTATTTTATGCCGGCCAACAAATGGCAGGACAAGAGGATGTGGCCTCAGGTTGCACCAGGGGAGTTTACATGTGATGTTAGGGAAAATTCCTTCACTGAAGAGGTGGTCAGGCTTTGGAACAGGCTGCTGAGGATGCAATCACTGTCCCTGAAAGTGTTCAAAAGGACACAGAGCTGTGGCACTTGGGGATAGGGGTTGGTTCTGGACTTGGCAGTGCTGAGTTAGTGACTGGACTCAGTTCCAAACCCTGTGATCCTGTGTGCCCCATGGTACGGGAAAATTTCCCTGTGGTATTTGAGGATGTTGACTGTAGCTTGTATTTACCCACTCATTCCTCTCCTGAATGCAATGGTCTTGAAAAAAAATATTTTTCACAGACTGAATTTGTTATCCTTGTCTGGAAAACCCTTTGGATTACAAAGAGGACATTGTTCCTGTGGTAGGTTTTATTTCGGAACCTCCTTCCACATATTGCAGGTGAACTTCTGCTCCTGTGGGGACCCGTGTAGTAACTGCAATTGGAAAAAAAACAAAAAAACAAAAAAGCAAAACCAACAAAACCCAAACCTAGCAAGAGCATTTGGAGTAAATGTCTTTAATTCTTAAGCCTGATATCAGTCAATTTGGTTGAAATTTACTAGTGTAAAGTTGTAAACAAGGTCAAAATTCAACTCCCCTTTGTGTTTGGGCTTTGGAGGGTAGATATCTTGGGTTTTGTTTGGTTTTGCAGTTTTAGATGGGGTTTTATTGTTTGATTCATTTGGTTTTGTTTTCTTGAATACATTTGATGCTCTGCTGCCCTTTGTCTTGTAATTTTCCTACTCTGAGTTGCCTTGTAATTTTCTTACTCTGAGTTTGTGCAGCCTACCAGTGAAGCATTAGTCCTAGGGTCTGAAATAATTTATTTTTTCCCACTTTTATTATAAACAGATTAAACATTTATACACAGATAGTGAAGAATTGATCCCTTTGATCTTAGATCTTCCTCTTTTTTTTTTTAATGAGACGAACTTTGTGTCCTATGAAGCTATTTCATTTTTGCAAAGTGTAATGAAGTATTACATAAAGGATTAACATTTTACACTTGCTCTACAAAGCATGGTGATAAATAATCAGCAGCTCTTTGCCTTGTAGTGTGTGGAATCATGCAGTGCCTATTTCATAGCTGTCTAAAAGTGCCCACTTGGTTTCTGTTTTTCAGGACTGACTAGTTCTGCATAATTTCTGCATTTAGGAAGTCAAGCTATGAATCCCTCTCAAAGAAGCTCAGTGCTGTGTATTAAATAGAAATATATAGTTATTTCTTGCTTCTGTGACTGCGGTGTCTCTGAACACTGACTGGGAACTGAACACCTGTAAGGAGGAATTCATCCTGGTGTATGGATACCATGGGATGTCAGCATCACCTCCACTCTGAGAATGTTTGTTTTTGTGGAATGGTTTGGTCCAGAGGACTGTGGCAGCTCTCTCAGTCCCCATTCCTAGGGTTTTTCAAACAGGGCAAGTGACTGGAGTTTCCAGGATTTTCAGCTCAGTGTTCAGATGTGCCTTGCCACTGTGCCCGGTGTGCTTCAGCCACAGGCAGAGGCTGGAAAAGTTTAATGCTTTGACAAAAAGGAGCAGAGTAGTGGGACAGGAATCCTAGTCTGAATCCTGTATTTATCCTGAGAGTCATACACACCTTGATTCCCACCCCTGGTGCTCTCATCTTCTTGCTCTGTAAGACACCTCTGTAGCAAAGCACAAATTTGGGTACATTGGACAAGAACACCTTTTCTTTCTGGGTGAATGACTTGACTTCTCAGGAACGTTTTGACTTTATTGCTTATGGTGCAAATGTATCTTTCTAGGCTAGGAATGTATTGCCTTTTCCATCATCCCAGTTTGAAAAAGTAAAGCCACCTTATTAAAAAAAAAAAAAAAAAAAAAGTTGATCTTGGTTGATTTTAAGGCTCTCAGAAAAATCTGGAAATCTGAGGTATTGATTGTAGGTGCCCTTGGTCTGCTGGGGGCTGTGAGGAGTGGCCATGGCTCATCTGTAACCACACTGGAGTAGCAGAAAAGTGTGAGGATGAAGGGACTGCAGATAGGGGTTGCCATGGACTGACCACAGCCTTCAAGTCAAGTCTGTTGCAAACACAAGCTTTTCAATCTTCTTTTTCTCCTCCCTGTCCTTTGAGGAGGGGGAGGAAGAAAGCAGCTGGGTTGTTTGGCAGCCAGATAAAGTGAACTCACCACAAGATAAATGTCTTGGGAACACCTTTATGCACCTTAGTTGCATGATAATGTAACTGTTCTTTGCTATTTTATTACTGTGCTTCAGCAGTATCAAATCATCCTAATGACATGGGAATTATTTGCATATGGTCTTGGTTGTTTGAGGGGAAAAGGAGGGCTTCAGTGTGAAATCTAGTTGAGATAATTACTACATATGTGAAAATGTTAATACATAAGTTCTCCCAGATCCAATGAATCACTCTGTGAACTGTTCCTTTTCATGCTATTTTCACAGAGGAAATGTTGCCTGTCTATAGTTTATCTCTCTTTGTTCTTCTTTCTGTCAATATATGCTTTGTAGTGATGCAGAAAGAAAGGACACAATCTACCTAACAAGATAGGAAAAATCCTGACATTGTCATTGTATAAATTCATGGTATAGGACAAAAATGTTCTAGTTACAGTAGGAAAGCTCAAAACAGTCATTTTGAGAAAAAATCCAAAAAACCCCAACCCAAAACCTAGTGATTTCCTGTTTCCCAACATAAGGTTTATAAGCACATTCAGTAATTTGAATGTGCCTACAAAAATCTGTACTGAATTATTATATTTTAAAGCATATATACAATAATGAATACAGCAAAAGAGCCTGATCTTCAGTGATTTGTATCAGTAAGAGGCTGGTCTCACACAGAGTGAATATCAGATTCTATATGATCAGTGGCAGGATACAAAGAAATGAAGGTAATAAGCAAAACAGGGATCTTTTACATGTCCAAAACCCATTAAGAGAACACAACAAAAGACTTCTATGAAAGTAGAAGGGAAGCAACCTAATGCTTTTGATCATTATTACTATTTTAAATGCAGCATTTAACCAAATACAGATTTTTTTTTCATGAAATGTAAGAGAAGGAGTTAAAGAAATTCTGCAGAATTCAGATCCAGACTAAATTATTGTGTCTATTTTGATGCACGTTTTAAAGTAGATATCCTCATATTTTTTCCAACACTTTAATTCTATTCTTCTTGTGCCAGGTATAAGCTACTTTTTGGGCTGTGTCTCCCTCCAGAGGCATTTTTATGAGAATGTGTGCCCATTTTTTGATTTTATGAAGCTGAAGGAAAAATGGAAAAGAATGCCTTGTTTACAGTGTAAGAGGTAATTATTTACCCAGCATAATATTTTGTTGAGCTCACTCTCAGGCTGAAACAGGTGATTGTAGAGATCACAGTTACTGTCCTGACACCTTGCTGGGACAGAAAAATCAGTATCAATGATACTGACTATCAGTAATGTTGCAGAAATATGCAGGTAGCAAAACTGAAATTTAGCCATACATTACTAAAATCAAAGTCATAGTAGGGAGAAAGGTTGTCCTTTAATGCAATTCCCCTCCAGTTAGGAACTGCAGTGATTCTTACCCTTGCTCTGCCAGACATATATTTCTGTGTACTGAAGGCAAACACAACCTAATACATTTTTAGGGTTCCTTATTCTGCTGAAGAAGGGTTGGAACCTTAGTTGCTTCCTAATCTGAGGGAAAGGAAAAAGAAACAAGGGCATAGACACCAACATACAGCCTGAAGATATAGAATAACCCTGATCTCATCCCTAGGGATTTTCAAGTACCTGTACAAAATGCTTCATCCAGCTCTCTGAAGCTCATTCCTTATTTTTACACACCTCATTAAAAGGCCATACTGTTGACTACCCCCGCCCTTTACAGAAAATCCCTTTTGCTCAGTTTGCTTGTTCACTACCAAATCCTCCCAGATGTTGAGGAAAATATTTTCCTCTTATGTCTTAAATACCTTTCTTTGTGTTTCTGCAACAACATCACCTAAAATATTACAACTAATTCCATTACTTTACTTATTCCAGATCAAAGGGGAAAAAAAACCCAACAAAATCCAAAAAATAAAAAACAGCCAACCAAAAAAAAAAAATCCAAAACAAACCCCACACCACCTTCTTGATTGAAGCACCAATCTTTATTTCGCCCCAGTGTGATCAACAGGCCTCCAAATCTCCTTCAAAGATTGTTTTCCTGTTCTATGTCTAGGATAGGGCTTCACAAAAGAAATATCCCGGAAATTCCTCATCTAATTTAAAGAATACAAATAGGAAATACAAATAGATATATCTGTTTTACATTTATTTACATGTTCACTTTATAAAATGTCCACCTCTGATTATGAAAAAAAGCTGAGACCTTTGAATGCATCTCTTAGAGTCAGCAATTTAGATATGTTAGTTTCCTTCAGCAAACAGTCAGAAAATCATAGTTTTCAGCTGAAATCATATGTAACAGCTTAGGGCAACATGCTCCTGTGCACACACTCCTTGGGCATAGAAGGACTGATCAGCTGCATTATGGGCATGCCTTGTTAAATGTTTGCTGTCACAGTTGGTGTCAGTAAACTGAAGTTTCAAAGGAAATCTTTGTTTTTCCTAAATATTTCTTTAGCTCCTGGCTTAGTGACCTTCTTTTTGTCTTGCTTTTCCTGCTCCTCACTCTCCTCTCTACAGCTATAGATCACTGCAGCAAACAGCTCATCACAGCTGTCACTCTGAGAACTTTCCGGAATTGTGAAGTTTTGATGTCTCAGCAAATCAGACAGTATTTTCAATTTAGTACATGGCAGATTGCTTTTTAGAATAGGATGGAAGACTTGGTAATGGAATATGGTGTTTTTCAGCTACTTAAATCTATTTCAGTTTGATAGTGACAGAAAATTCATTACCACCTGTATTGTGAATAAGTGCAGATATGTGGGGAAAGGGTGGTCTCCTTGTTTTTCTTCCCACACCATACTCAGAAGTTCAAAAAGGTTTCACTAAATTCAGTTCTCTTAGGATCAGCCAGTACTTGGCTAACTTTAAAGTATGTTAACTAAAGATTATATTTTTCCTATCCTTTCAGTTCAGGGAACACCTTAGTGTCTGGGAACTGGGCAATGCCAGTTCTGAGTTGGACCTAAGAAGCACAGATAATCATAGAATCATAAAGTGGTCTGGGTTTGAAGAGACCTAGAAGATCATCTCATTCCATCCCCCTGCCATGTTCCATCCAGCTTCTTGCACAACCATGTAGGTTTTGCTTCACTTTATTTCCTTTAGCATATTTCATTCAACTTTGGCATTTTGATCTTCAACACTTCCTCGAATTCTGAAGCAATTTTGATCAGCTTTGTTCAGTAGTCAAGCACAGAGTTCTCTTCCTTGAATGTCTCCAAAGAGAATGTGGCTTTGTCTTCCAGATTTGTGTCTCTAATGCTTTTAAGGTGCTCTGAGTTTTCAGAATGAACGTGGGATGCCCAAACATCTCCATCAGAGATGGAGATGAAAAGTTAATAATACAAATTAGGACTTTATTAAGGTTTTCTTGAATATGTTAACATGTTTAACTATTGTCTTCCCAACAGTGGATTTTTAAGTCTGGGAGAGACAGATGAGTTCTGGATTGAGTTACATGATCAGTTTTTCAAAAGGGATTTGCGGATTCTGAGATTGTGTTGAGACACAATCTGAAGATCATTCTGGAGATTTGTATGTGGCTGATCCCATTTCTGCATTATTTACTCCTAATTTTGTATTTACTTATGCAAACATAAGAATGAGCAATGGTAGTATAAACTCTGCTAGTAGTGTTCAAGAATACCTCCTGCTGTTTTGTTGGATCCCCTTTTCTTATATTTTTACAAATGGTAATTCTCTTTTTGTAATAAAAGTAGTTAGAAGTATTTATTTACTTAATAAGCCCACACATCTTTACATAAGTCATTGGGGTTGCATGAAGTCAAGAATCTTTCTTTATGTACAGTGAATCATCAAAACCAGTTTTGTCATACACATTTTAAAAGACTGCATAAAAACATTTGCATAATACAGCCATAATGGAGCTGCTGCACTGTGATCCATCACATCAGCTCTCAAACACTCTCTGCAGGGTTTATGCTCTTTTTGCTATGAAAAGAGAAAATTAATTTACTGCACTGATCTTATCTCCCTACATGGTGCTAAAATGTACAGTGCTCATACTTTTTTTTCCCAAGCTATGAAATGGAAAGTATGTTTATCTCTCTTAAATTTCATAGGAAGAATGAAAACTCTTAGAAAGGCAAATCAATAGATTTACCCTTTTCCAGTGGGAAAATTACTGCTACAAATTGCCATTTAAGTTTGGTACTGTCACACAAAGTTAATAGCAAGATGTCGAGAAATAACTCTTTGCAGCCTAAATTCTTTTGCATTTTTAAAAAAACAAATAAATTACAATCACTTTCCTTCTCGATCCAATTGAAATGTGCATTTTTGCTTTAAAAAAGAAAAAGAAAGCAAATGGTGTGATAGGTAAACTGTGCTGTGCATCTCTCCCTATGGTTTCACCATGAACAGAATGTGCTGCTGGCTCTTTGTCATGGTGGAAATTCTTACCCTATTCACTCCCACCCTCTTCTCCCACCACATTAGTATGGAGAGCATGTTTCACTTGTTGTCCACAGTCAATATCTGCTGGTATAAGTTGCATCCCATTTTAAATTAAGGGACATTCAATTTCAGGTCCATACTTAGAGACTCTGAATGAAGCTTCATAGAAAATTTCGCTGCAAAATTAGAAGGAAAGAAACCTTGGCCACTATTTCTTTCCTGCTACTGCTGGGAAAATGAGAGACTAACTCTTGTGTCTCTCAGCCTTTGGCTTAAGAATGATGGATATGTCTGTGGCCCTGCTTCCTAGTCTGAGTAATACAACCTTTTTTCTATTACTGTGCACTTTAAGCAGATATCCTCTGGGAAACAACAGTGAGGAAAACAGTTTAACCCTACCTTCTCACAGGACTAAAAAATATCATCACTAAACTCTCCTGGGAGTTTGCAAAAATGGTCTGTGTCCCCTCGAGGAAGAAAGCTTAACAAATGAATGTTATCTCTAAAACTTACTGCACAATGCAGGGAGATGTGGAGTCTGGGCAAAGGAGAGGTCAGTGTGTCAGTGATGTCTGGCCCTGAAACAGATAGGAAGGGAAAGCTGTTAACCAAGCCATGCAAAATATCTCCATTAGTTACCCCTCATTAGTCCTGTGACAGCCTTCTACTATTGTACATTAGACATTCAAATCTGTAGGTTTTGCGTGATAATAATCTGTTAATTGATAATTTATCTCATCAGATTTATAAATGTGGTTTATTCATGAGTGTAATTTAAAGATGTGATGAACTATATTACTTGAGTTTTAAATATCAATGACAGTTGCAAGCCTGTCAATCAAAAATCTGAAATATTTAAGATGTTTAAAGATGCCCTGGACTTTGATTTTTTTTCAGTTACATTTGTATGTAACTGAATTATATGTGAGATCTAAGAGAGCTTAAGGGACATTTTTATAATTTAATCTGATGTAATGCATTCCATAGCCCTTCAAATCATGCTCATGCATTCATGAAGAATCACAGAATATCCACAGTTGAAGGGACCCACAAGGATCATTTATTGCAACTCCTGGCCCTGCACAGAACATCCTCAAGAGTTGTTACCATGTGCCGAAGAGTATTTTCCAAACACTTAAAGTCCAGCAGGTTTGGTGCTGTCACCACTGCCCTGGGGACTCTCTTCCAGTGCCCAACCACCCTCTGGATGAAAAACCTTTTCCTGATATCCAGCCTAAACCTCCTCTGACACAACTTCAGGACATTCTTTCAGGTCCTGCCACTGGGCACCAAGGAGAAGAGATCAGTGCCTGCCCCTCCTCTTCCTCTCCTGAGGAATTTGTAACTGCAGTGAGGTCTCCCCTCAGCCTCCTCTGCTCCAGGCTGAACAAAGCAAGAGACCTCAGCTGCTCCCCATAAATCTTCAGCTCTGCTGAGTCTGAATCTCATGATCAATGAGGACTAAATGCACTGATTTTTCCTACAGATTTTTCATATCCAAAGTCTCTTGTTTCAATGGTAAGTGCCTTGGTAATATTTTTTTTTTTTGTATGTGTGTTTTTGGTTTTTCCTTTAACTAAAAACATTTCTAATCAACCACAAGAAAAAAGTGAAATCAAGTAATTGAAGAGCAGAAACATGAGATTTAAAATACTATCATACAGTACAGGTAGAAATGCTATTAAATACTGAAGATAGTACAGACAACGTCAAACAAAAATAGACCCAGAGGATTCACAAGTCATAACCATGACATTTCAATTTCAGTCTTTTAGGGAGACCCTAAGTCTTTTCTCAAAGATCTTACCATCTTCTCCAGCACACTCTCTCCTTGACTTTATCATCTCGTTCCAAAGGTGCCTTGCAGCTAAGCTCTCAATCATTTCTCAATTTTCCTTTAAACTTGATGAACAGACTGGACTCTGTAGGATTCTTTCAGCTCCCTTCAGCATATATCTCTTTTTTCTTTTTTCCATTTTTTTCATTTAAAGTTTAGACTTGATAAGTGGTTACATTACTGTTGTGGCCAAATTTTATGTGTGTTCCTTTTGTTCTGAATCATGGTCTTATGCCAATGGCCTTGAAGAAACTGTAGCTATAGCAGAAAGATCTGTTCTGTTCAGATGATTTGATAGGCAAGGTTCCATTATATCATGTTGCAGAACACCACTTACACTTTAGCTTTCAGTTTTGTATTGGTGAATGTCCTGAATTGAATCACTATATTTTAAGCCCAGCTGAGTGTCAGGCTAATTGCCATAAAAACTACTGTAAAAGTGGATGTACCACATTTGAAGTACCCTAAATCTTTGGAATATCTGCTTTTGCAGTTTCCTCAGTACTTCTTGTTCTTGGAAAGGAGTGGTCAGGAATTTGAAGTATTTAAGGTTTGAAATATAGCGTACACAAACAAGAATTTATCATCTTAAGTTAAAAACACTGGATTAAAACTCTGTGAGCTTTGCCCATTTCCCAAACAGATGTCAGAGAGAACATGAAGTAAAACTCCATACGTTTCTACTCTCTGTAGAGATTTAACTTTTTTTTCCCTATCCATATCTATCAATCTCATCTCTATGAATTGCTAAGAGGAAACACTGTTCCTTACATAAAAAGGGTGGGGAAAAGCCCTATCAGGAAGGGGTGCTAAACTTGGCCAAGACTTCTAGGCACACCTCATAAAAATACTTGGTTCTGTACATAAAGGACAGGGCAAAAGAGGCAGAGGGGCAGTGTGTGTATCTACGATAGGTTTATTTGGTGTAGTGGTTCTTAGTTTGGTTTGGTGTGGCTTTCTTAGGAGGGGGGGATAGTTGAATGACCTCTTGGATGAAGGCATGTTACTGACTGATGTGGGAGCTGGTGACAGCAGCTGAACAGGAGCCAGCTGTGCCCAGGTGGCCAAGAAGGCCAGTGGCACCTGGCCTGTGGCAGCAGTGGTGTGGCAGCAGGACCAGGACAGGGATTGTCCCCTGTGCTGGGACCTAGGAGGCCACACCTTAAGTGCTGAGTCCTGTTCTGAGCCCCTCAATCCAGGAAAAACATTGAGGTGCTGGAGCAGATCCAGAGAGGGCAACAGAGTGGTGAATTGTCTGGAGCATGAGGAGTAGCTGAGGGAGCTGGAGCTGTTTAGCCTGGAGAAGAAGAGCCTCAGAGGAAACCTCATGGCTCTCTAAAACTCCCTGAGAGGAGTTTGTAGCCAGGTGGGGGGCTGCTCTTCTCCAGGCAGTTTGTCCCTTGTACAGATGCCCGAATTTATCCTGGTACTTCCATAATCCTGCTGATATTTCACATTTTAATAATCACCTGATTACCAGATGAATAAGTACTGGACAGATTTTCAAGCTGCACAAAGGGCCCACCTGCCAGAGGGGTTTAAGGACAGTCTGTAAGCATTCTCATAAAAGGAAGAGTTGCTCAGAGTTCTGTATAACCTAATTTTTGCTGATCCAGTACAACTACTTTAGATACTGGAAAATTCTTCCCTATTGTCTTCTGCTATTAGGGGGAAATTATCAGGAGGGATTATAAAGGATTATAACAATTAGCCAGGATCAGAAGTGACAGAAGAGCCTGCAGGCCTCCAGGGGTTCTCCCAGTAGTTGTCACTGGGGACACTTCTCATGCAGACCTCTGGTTCTGGGATATTCCCACTATCCATCACAGGTAGTAGAAACATCCAAACACAGTCCTTCCATCAATTAGAAGCAGAACCCCTGAAGTATAGTACTATTTCCAAAGTTATTTTCCAAAGCTATTTTCCAAAATTTATCCCAACAAAAATCTGCCTTGAATAGTCTGCTTCTAATACAAATTACTTCCTCTGTAAGACTTTGCAGCCAAACAACATGGCACAACATTTTGCGTTTCATTTGGAAAGTAAATGCCTTGGTTTCGCTTCCAAAGGAGAGAATTATTAAAAAATTATCTAATGATGCAAATGGAGAAATTGCTACTAAGGTGAACAACATCAGTAGCCACTTAACAGAATAAAAAACGCTATTTCCCCTTCTTTTGCACTTTAAAATACTGATGCAGCAGCAGATATCTAACACCCTCAAAAGCATGAAATTCCAGCATTAAAATGCTGTCTGAATGCTGTATTGGTTTGTCCAACTCACACAGCTAGGACCAGGCTCCCGCAATTTTTCTTTCTTAAAGTAAATTTGCAGATAGGATTCAGAGATCTCCATTAGCTCCAAAGTGCTATTTAGAACCGTGCACCAAGCTTTGTGTCAAGGGGGAGAATGGGCACTCATAGACTTGAAATGTCATTTTTCTTATTTTGTTTTTCCTCCTGCTGCAGGGATCACTGCTCTCTGTGTGGTGGCCCCAGCATGCTCTCTGCCAGGCAGTTAACATCATACCCACCCTGGAAAACCACTGGAGCATGCAGCTGGCCCACAGGAGTCAGGGAGGTGGCCTCTTATTAGTGTGCTGCATGGCTGTGAAGTTTTTCTAAAGCTTGCTCATTGAGGCATCAGTCCTGCAAATCTATCTCATATTTATCCCTTTAACCATTAGCCTATTTAGCCCCTTTGAAAATTAACAAAATCAACTGATGCATGCAGAACATGTCACCCTCCTGAAGTGCTTAGGAGTAGTGGCACAAATATATGAGTGCTACAGGCCTTAGCATTTATTGCAAATAAGAAATGGAGAAAAGAAAAAGCCCTTTGAAAGAAAAAAAAAAAAAGTAGGATGGAAAAAAATCCTCCTAGGCCTTTTCTTTTGATTTCCAAGATGTGTCATATTTTAATTTTATTTAATTTATATAATTGGAAGAAGTGAAAGGCTTTAAGAACAATTGAAATTTTACAGTGTTAGTCAGTTGGCATCTCTGATTATTGTTGAATAAAAGAGAGGTAGATCTGGCAGTTATTATTTTATTTTAAAATTAGAATATGCATAAAGAGGAAAATGCTTGTATATACATACATATATGCACAATATCTGTCTAAACACATGTGCAAAGTTGGGCTTTATGTGGTCTTTGGCCTGGTTTAAGTAATTTTTTTGTACAAGTACCAAGTCACTGGTTTTGAAACTAGTTAGCATAGGTTAGTTTTCTCTAGAAGGTTTATGGCTAGTTTTGTCTGTAGGAAATTGGTCTTAGAGTTAGTTAGAGGAGTCCAAAAATATGTGAGAAATTGAGCTAGAAAGCAAAAAAGATGGACAGTCATGAGTTCTGTCCTCAGACTTATTCCTTGGCCCTTTCTTTTAAACACTGTGTATTTACTCTAGGTGTCCAAGTGGTTTTTAACTGGTTTTGACATTAAAATCTTAATTTTAATACAAAACTGACATATGGTAGTGGTAACAACCTATGGAGGCTGAGCTTGGCAGTATTAATTATTATCAGTGCATTATTAACCGAAACAAAAGATTGATTTAAGTATGAATATTAATCCATTTGATTATTAAGGGAAAGTACAAAATCTGCTGTTCAGAGCTGACTGAAAATTCATAAATAATTCCTCAGCTGTTGTTTGTCCTTGAAAGAAGGTGTACATCTGCATTAGCAGTTGTGCCTCTCCTCTAATTCCAGTTTGGGATTGAGATTTGGCTACTCATCACCATCACCCTCAATTTTTATCCTCTTGCCTGATTTCTTTGGAGATGAACCTGTGGTTCCCTTCCAGACAAGCACACTTCAGTAGGTGCCTGTTTGGGGTGAGTGGCACCTGAACTCCACACAATTCAGAGCATCCCAGCAGTCAGCCTGACATGACCAGACACTAATGATAAATTAAGCCCAGAGGAAGAAGTAATTAGTGTCATAATTTCATGTGTTTGGTTTGATGCTGATTGTATTCAGTTATTTTCAGCATCTCAGCTCAAAATGTATGTTCTAAAGCTTGAGCTGGCTTGATAACTGGCTGTATACTAAAGGTATAATCCATATATACAAACTGAATAGCACCTAAATGTTTTGTCTTTGGCTTTAAAATTTGCGTTTTTCTGGTGTTCTCTCTCACTTTCTCTTATCAAAATAAGCCCCGTATAGCTTTTCCTGCAACCACTAGAAATTACCTATTTCAATTACTTTTCTTGCCCAATTTTAGAAGAGCTTCAGCACAAATGATGACAAATTATCTGAAATAATAATAAAAATATTTGTATTTTAAAACACTTGGCTTATTGTTATATTTCCTGGGCTTGAAACAGATGCTAAAATGAAGTCTGCTCAATGATGCATAAAGGCTGCTAGTGTGAATAATACCCTCAAGCAGTGGCTTGTAACCCTACCAGGTATTTCCCAAAACAGGGAAGAAAACCATCCTTGTTCTCATCTCCCAGCACTTTGAAAGTTTGAGTTAATTATTTGTTACAAGGCCTATCCTAAGAATACATCAGAAAATAAATATTTGCCAGCAATACACAGGTCATTGTTGTTCTTGGAAATAGAATGCAAGTATATAAAACTATAGGTCAGAGTAGTGATTATAGAATTTGCATTTACCAAAAGGTAACAGCACAAGCAAGGCAGCAAATGTGGCACAGACAAGGAGCAGCAGCTTGATATTTTATGGACAATACCCTTCTCTTTGCACCTTCTGCATAAGTAAACCAAAGACTGTTTGGATTTTAAACTGTATCATGGTGGGAAAAAAAAATCTATCCTGCATTGAGGCAAATATAAACGTTTTATTGTATTTCCTGTGCAGGTGCAATCTCTTTGTTCTTTTCAAACTGGTAAGTTTTTGCATTGTCCAAGAAGATTTCTCCTGGTGCGTAGCAAACTGTCATACTCTGATTTCATCCCTCTTAAATCACGAGGCATCAGAGAAGCAAATTTAGCTTTTGCTCTGAAGAAAGGCATCAAAGCAAAATACATAATGCATTTTGTGTGGTGTGATCATTCAGATCTATGAGCTGTATAATTGTCCTTCAGATTTAAGATTTCTCCCTTCAGAAACAAAGCAACCATTAATTTCTTTCCTTCTTATTTTTATGAGCCTTCTTTCTCACCATGAAATGTATGTAAATGGAGTTCAGATATTTGAGTCTTAATCTTCAACTAGAAATAAAACCTGCAAGAATACCTTGCCAATAGCAACTAGTTAGTTTGATATTAGATCTGTCAATCTGAACATGGTTGACTATTTCTCTATTGATCAATTCAGGAAAAATGTCAATAATTATTAGTGATATTGGCTGGAAGTGCTTCAGGGTTCTTATGGTTGGAGTTAAAACAAACTTTACTCCAGCTTATGATTTATTTATTATGATGGGAATAGGATTTAAGAGAGAGTAAAACTCAACAGCCAAAGAATTTTGCATTTGAAGGGAAAGAAAAATAAAACTGATTATTACTGACCAGTATGCCTCTGAAACTCAAAAGTGACAGATTTTAAATGTGTGTGTGAGTACATGAAAAAGAAATAAAGAGATTTTTACCTTCCCTTTTGCATCCTTCACTCCCTCCCCCTCAGAAAATTCTCTGTTTTTCTTGGGGAAGAAAAGAGATCACCAAGGGCAGGCAATGTGGGGTTGGGTTGGTCTGGCTGAATGCCATGGCACTCACCAAAGCTGCTCTGTCACTCCTCTCCTCAGCTGGACTGGGGAGAGAAAATGCAACAAAAGGCTTGTGAGTGAGTCAGGGAGGATCACTCAGCAATTGCTGTCACCAACAAAACAGACAGCTCTGGGACAACAGTTTAATTACCAACCAAACCAGAGTAGAGTAATAAGACGTAAAAAACAAATCATAAAATATCTTCCCCCCACCCTTCCCTTCTTCACAGCTCTGCTTCCCTCCCCTCCTCTCACTCCTCCTTCCTCAGAGACCCAGAACATCTCTTTAAGATATATTTCCTTCCCCAAAACCTGCCTAAAAATTCTAAGGCTTATTTTTTCTCACATGAAACCAAGATAACTGCCATTCCAGACTGTAATGATACTGCTAGTGCATATTTTGGGGAAAAAAAAAAAAAAAAAGCCTTTGCTTTCCATGCAAGCTGAAATCTCTGGTTGGCCTTGTCACACACACTGTGAGGAGCTGCAATACAGACTCCTGTCATTGTCCTTAGCATATATCCATGCATTTTCTTGAGCTGAAGGGAAGTTATGAGCTGTGAAAAGGAACAAGAAAAAGCAAGTGATGATGTTTGTGCACCCTTCATGAATTTTATTTTATACATATTTTATATGACTGATGTTTCACTGATAGATGTCTGACAATGGTTTTCTAACTTGTGGAGAAGAGATTTGGATTTTCAGCAGCCAAAAACTTCAGCTTTCTTATATAAGTTTTCAAAGTGATATAACATGGGCATAGAATTATACAAAACACAAATCTTTGGAAGTAAATTGTTTTTTTGTTTTGTACTGATAAAAGTAGAAAAGCAGCTTGAATATCAGTGGTTTTGTTTCAGAGAGCAAACAGCTAAGAAACATTTGTTTCAGTGAGCATTAGGCTGTGAAGGGCTTCAGTCTCCAAACTAGTTGCCAAGATTGTTATTTTCATGCTCTTGCAAGTCAGATGTGATGTTTTGGGGATAAGATTTTACAAAGATAAAACCACATCAGCCAGAGGCAATACAAAACCTAGATGTTTTAAAAACTAAACTTTGAAGAATTAAGAATGGCTTTATATATATTCAACTTACCTGAAAAACATGATTTCTGTGACATGTGGGCTTGCTCTTGACAGTTTCATAACCCAACTTCATGGGGATTTTTCTGAGTTCCCTTGGTAGAAATTCTCTAGGTGTGTCAGCAATTGCATCCTGTTTTTGTGAAGCTGCATACACAAAAGTCACAGTAGATGCCTAACTCAGCCTGGCTTAAGTAACTGAATTTTGATTTCAAAGTAATCACTTTTTCATTATTTGTTTATCAAAATCATTATTTGGTGGTTGTAATTGCTGATAGAGGAGTGCACCTTTCTTTGGTAACTACAAAGATGTCTCCTTGACAGTTCTTCCTGTCTTGCAAAATAATGAGTTTCAGTAGTTTTCCTCACTGGAACTGAAAACAAATACTTGGAAAGCATGGGAAGTATGTTTCAGATTGGGTGGGTTTGCTTGTTTGTGGGTTTTGTTGTTTTGTTTTGTTTTTTTAATGGAATAATCTTCTGGATTATAACCACTGTATAAATAACATTAGGAGAACTAGTCTTAAAAAGAATACTGGAAATTAAACTCTACTAACACAATGCATATTGTGTTATATATGTCATATCAAACCCAGGCTGATGAATTAGGTAACTGTAGCTCTGAGAGAAGGATCTTACAGCTTGACACAGGTTAGAGGCAACATCAAACTTTGTCAGGGGCACAGCAGGAGGGAAGACAAATGCCTATAATACCACCGTCAAGAAAGAGTTGCACAACTCCTTAGAACCTGCCAAGACCCATAGTGCAAGATCCCAAATTTACTGGAGGCTGCCAGGCTGTGATGGAGCAGGACAGTGAGGTACAAGGTGACTGTCCCAGCTCCTTACGGTGTTTGTGTCACTCCCACTCAACACCTGCACAGCTCTTAGTTCTTGTTCCTCCTGAGAACCAGAGAAACCAACACCTCCTTTGCAGTGCAAGAGAGCAAGACATTTTATACAAAAACTGATGTCACAATTTCCATGGTAATTCCTGTGCTCTTTATTTACCACTGGTGAGTAAAAAAATGACTAAGAAATAATTCAAAATCAATTTAGGTAGGAGCAATATAGTCTCCAGACACACAGAGAGACTGAATATGGTATGTGGTTGTCGAATTGCTATGAAAACAAATCCTAGAAAAAGGCATTATGTCTGTATTTATTCATCTATTAAGATCCAGTGCTACCTTCTTGGATATTTTCAGATCTGATTCAATTCTAAAGTCATAACCATGGGTTCTTAGAAGGGACACAACTTTGTAGAAAGCTTTTCATCTGTAGTAAAAGAAATAACTAAGAAATTCTAGAGAAGGTAGAGTGTCTGGATACTTTTGGTGCATGTTGAAGTGAGATAAACATGTTGTGAGTTCATTTTTGATTACAGATTAAACAGAGGCCTTTTAGGAGGCTTCTGACTGTCTTGAATCTTTAATGTTTTGTGGGGTTTTTGCTTTTTTTGATTTTTATTAAAGGCAAGCACAAAATCAAACCTCACACTGGAAATTTCTACAGTATCATTAATCAATATCAAAGACTTCCCACTTTTGAAGAAAAGAGTTCATGTTTGGTTAGCACTTTTAGGAAGTGAAGTATTTGCCATTGTTATGGTTTAACATCTAAACATGATTTTGAACACAGGAAGACCATTTGATTCTTCCATTTCTTTCTCAGAACTTTCCTTGGGACAAACTTGCTCCTCAGCTTTGATTCATAAGGGGAAAACAAAAGTTTATCACACAGCCTGCAAGAACCAACATATGTGGAGGTGTAACACAGCTCAGGTAAAATACTTTTCAAAAATAGAGTTTTTTTGTTGCAAAAACATCTCTTGGCTTTCTCAAAACAACACATGGTGCAAACACTGAGCAGGAAGGACATGAGTTGAGACAGCTTAATGAAAACCCATGCAGTTAGTTAATACAAAGATAATTATAAATCTAAAATAATTTTTAAAACGAGTAATCCTCATTAGAGACAGGAAGTTCACACCCAGACAAAACTGCACATAGCTTAGTGGGACTCAGTAAAGGATGGAAATGAAGGGCAGAAGGAAAGAGTGAAGCAAATTGTAATTCAATTTCCAAAATCTCTTTTATGGAACAATCCAAAACCACATTACTCAAGAAACCATTCCTGTAATTTTTTTTTCCATGTAAGTTACTCCTTTCTTACTTCTCTTTGATAGTTGTTTCAGCAAGTGTTTGCCTTAAAAAAATCTGATTTCAAGTATCTTTCATTAAGAGATATTGGCAAAGCCTTCTGCTTTACATGGCCAAGTTTAAAAGTGATCTTTCCCCTCGTTTTTATTTGTATTGTTTTTAACCTGTAAGTGTCATTTGGAGTACGGTTTCACATTACAGCCCTCAACACTTTGAACCAACAATGGTGCTCCTCTGAGTCCCTGATGAACAGAGGCAGGGAGGTAAGCAAGCCAAAAATCAATTTTACATGACAGAAATGAGAAGTGCACTCTGCACTGATTCTCTGCATCCTATCATTCAGGGACAGCTCTGGTGAAATAGAAATGACAGAAATACCAGGACAAAAATGGACTTTTTCAATGACAACTAGCCATTAGGTTATTTTAGCTGCAAAATGTCAAGGCTTTGCTTTGTTAGTTGTCTTCATCAGACTTGTGGTGAACAGGATATCTCAGCATTTGAACCAAAATCTTGTTTCAAGTAAAAGATTGTGTCCTGGATTGGGGGAAACAAACACCACAGTCTTTGGCAAGCTCCAAAATGCAAAGAGGTGCTTTTAAAAATGTGCTTGAAGAATAGTTGGCATTATTACAAATGTCAGCAGCAGAGCAAATGTTATGTGAATACATCTATATGCTCAATAGTAAGAACATATGAAAACCAGCAAATGAACCTCCATTACAAGTTGTTTGAAGAAATTCTATCATTTTAAGTGTTACATCAAGTTACTTCTACCTTCCTGATAACCAAGTTTCATTAATTGCACTGTATTGGTCTGAAAGCATCATAATTTTTCAAAATTTCAAAACACTCTGTGATAGAAAAACAATTGAAGAATCACAATTTATTAGCTTAAAAATTGTCTATGCTTCATCTTTTCCTTTTTAACCTGAGAATTCTGTATGTATTGCAATAAGAATAGAAACTACTTTCTGAATACTCTGACAATCAATTATTTATCCTTTCTGTTTTTCTAGTAATAACAAGTCAAAGCATATCTAACCATAAATTGCTCCAGAATACAGTAAATAAAACATTTTTGATAAAGCAAGCTGCAGAATGGAGATACACATTCTAATAAACAGCTTAGGTGATATTTATTATCCAAATGTGTGAGCGTTTCCCAAAATAATGAGGTTTGGATCCTATAACTTTATTTTTACAGATATCTTTAATCTATATTCAGGTGTATTTCCTTTTTTAGTTTGCAGTTCATTATCTACTTCCTACATTATTTCCTCCTTTTTAATCTTTAAATAAAAAAAATATGCATACAGAATAAAACATATGACATGGGAGCCAAATAGGATTATCCTTTCCTTTTTTATTCTTTTAGTGCTTTTCTCCCATTCTAACCAATATAACCCTTAGTCCACCTTTACATTCAGATTTATTTTAGTGTGGCCAAGCTCCCAGACTGGGTTTGAGGGCTTCATTTGTATTTACCTGCCAGCTCCAGACAGACAGAACTTGGTGTCTCATGAAATAGCAGAGAAAATGAGGGTTTTGAGCATCTTCATTGTAGGAGGTGCTCATCAGTTCCCAAAGTATCAGAACTGGTGCATAATCAAGAGGAAGAAAAGAACCAATTTACCAAAATCTTGAGATCTTCTCCTTTCTTAATTATCTTTCTTAGCCTGTGTTTCAGCCATCTGTCGCATAGAATCCACAGGAAACTCTGACTTTCACTTTTAGCCTTTTTGTCTGGCAGATTTCCTAACACTATAATTATTCTGATGTTTTGGGATAATGCCTTTTTTCATTAAACAATTTAACTTTCATATCTATTCAGCATTACAATGTCCAAACTGGAAATGTTCCTTTTTTCAGTGCATGTTTTCAGGAAAAAAAAAAAAAAAAACCAACCAAATTCTTTGTATACTTCCAAATTAGGTTTTTTTCCAAGAAAAATAAAAATGAAAAATTGAAAAGGTTGAGTATACTGCATGCAATATATGTATTAAGTTAAATAGGCATACTCATGTGCACAGTATATCAATATTTGTGATATTTTGCCCACATGAGAAGAGAGTTATTCAGCTTGGAATGACTTCTACATCATGCAGGGTGTGACTCAGACTTCGAGAGCTCTTCTCTTTTGACTGTACCCACAGAAAAATCCAACTAATGTCTTCTGTTTGAGAGTGCACAGGAGAAGATGCTCATGTCCTAAGGACTGTAAAGTGGAAGCTTGCTGTATTCATTAAAATACAGATCACAAAATTTTAGCTCTGTCTTTTCCTTCCCCCTGGAAACTTCCAGGTGAAATCCAAGATCTTCTCCAACGCCCTGGTGAGATGAATGCCTATAAAACACAGTCATCACATGTCATTAAGACTAAGGAAATTTCTTACTTGAGGATTCTCCTCATAAACCTCTCAAAACCAAAAAATAGACAATTAAAAAGACCCAAAACAAAACAAACCCCAAACCCCCCAAAACCGCAACAAAACAACAACACAAACCCACCAAAAAACAACCAACCAAAACAAAACAAAACTAAAAAAAATAGAAAAAAACACCCCCAAAAAACCCAAACACAAAACCCTAAACCAAACCAAACCAAACCAAAAATCACCACAATTTGTGAAATTAAGTATTTATTCTGTTTGTATCATTCAAGTTAATTTGACGATATTCTTCCAAATCCCACCCTTGGTCTCTGACAGTAACATATTTGCTGTTTTGAATAGTGGCTCCGTAGGTTTTGCTGCCTTGTTCTTCTTCCCTCTTGCAAATAAGCACTGCTGTATTTTAGCAACAGACTCCAGATTTTAGGATCTCCTGGATTACTCTGATGGTAGGGATGGCCTTTTCCAAAGTCTCGTGCCCTCTGTTGTAGGGCTGATATCACTTCAGTCCTTTCACTGTGCCTCCTTCTCCTCTGCCTTCCCACATTTCACTTTCTAACTATAAACTGGGATGTTTCTGGATGGAAAATCTGTGTGAGAAGTTGCTCTTATTTTTTTTTCCCCTAATATTTTTAATGGCCTTTGTTCTGTAAACCATCTTGAAAAAGAACAGCCAATCACTCTGAAATTGTGCAAAAGGTAAGAAAACATAATGGTAACTTTTTTACAAGTTCAAATTTTTCCTAGTCCAAACTTTACTATGGCAAAACTTCCATTGTCTGCAGAAAGTGTTGTGTGTTTTTGTTTTTTATTATTTTACTATTTACTTCAGCAATTGATTTTGTGTTACTGTTGGGACCTGATTCTCCTCTCTCTGTTGAAAGATAGGAATTTTATGAGGGTTGCTTTTGACTTATGGTGGGGCAACTAAAAAGACAATCAAAGTGAAATAGTTCAGCAAAATTTACTATTTGTGGCAAATCAGTCCTTTTTTTTATTAAGACATCTTCTTCTGAAGTGTCTGTTACATCTGTGTCTTCAGCAGAAAACTCGAGCTAAAAATCGTCAAATTGTCTAAGTTGCACAGTTTCTAAAGTGCCAAACTCTACAGTATCTTACCCTTTTTTGAAACTTTCAGGAGGAGTTTTGACAAGTGATTAAACCGATGCAGACTTCAGAACACTCAAAACCCGAGACATAAAATAACTAAACCTGAAGGCTTGAAAAGGGTGATAAATTTCCATGTTTTTTCACTTCCTAGTTTAAAGTAGACGTATCATAAAATACTTAAATCCTGGCAGCTTTTCTCAGTGATGTTTGGAGTGGTATGGATAAAAGTGTAGCATTTAAAACTCTTTATTTGGAACATCAAAACAATTCCCAAAGTTTTTTTCCTTCTGAGTGTGTGCTGGTTTAATGTTAACTTCTTTCATGGGAACCATATTTCACCCAGTAGAAGGGAGATATGGATTTAAGAAAAAAAAAAAAAAAAAAAAAAAAAAAAAAAAAAAAAAAAAACCCACAAAAAAAAAANAAAAAAAACCAACAAGTCTATGTTTTGGGGTTTTTTATCTGCAGTAATGTAAAGGAGCAGTTCTTTGGGAGAAAAAAGTAAGATCATTAATATTGTGCAGGAGAATAAACAAGGGCTGTGGTTGCTGGTTGTTCAGGATTATGACAAAGCAAGCAGCTAAGTGCTTTAATTTATTTTGTAAACTATGAACATTTTTCTAGCTAAATTATCACTAGTAAGTGATAAATAGAAAGAAGAAAAAGTCTTAACTAGCTCAAAGCTTTAAAAATATCGAAGAAAAATTATCGTCATTTTTTGTGTTTTCCCAACTTTCATGTGAAAGATTTAATAGCAGTGCATTTCACAGCAGGATAGCTGGAAATAGCCTCACTACCCAGAGAACACTTGTGAGCAGTGAAGCCAAAAGATTTCACCACCTCACTCTCTGGCAGTTTATTAGGATTAAATGTTCAGTTGCTTGCTTGAAGGTGATTATGAGATGAACTGGGGTAGGCTATGATGCATGCAGGCAATTTTCCTTCACCTAGTGTCAGCAGTGACAAACCTTAAAAACATTCATACTAAGAAGAATATTTAGGTTTGTACTAACTATGTCTTGTATTAGAATTTCATTTTTCATAAGAAAGGAAATCTTGAGGAAGAGGAGGAATATTGGCTAGAGGGTTTGCTCAGCTGAGCTCTGAAAGATTAAAGAAAAGCTAATTTCTTCCAAAAGAAACCGTCTTAGGTACACCACACAGAGTACAATTACTTACATGCTCCTTCTGAAAGGAAGGATATTTTTCAGTTCATACCATGGGTTAGGTATTTTCAAATCACCATGTTTAACTAAAAGCATTTGATAAGGAAACACAGAGTCTGCTGTGCTACCTCTGGGACAGAGGCTCCTCTGAAGTTCAGTTTGAGGCTCCTATAAATGAATGTCATAGCAAGTATCACACTCTTTAAATCTCAGTAGATATGGCCTTGGATGATCCATGACATTTGAGCATGGCTGTGTGCTTCAAAGAAGACAAATTTTGTTTGTCACGCAATACAGTGCGTGCTTTCCACTTGCATCATCATTCCAGCTGCAGAGTGTCAAAGCAAATTCCTCCAAACTTGATTTGTATCCACGGGTTTCATGCTGGGTTTACAAAACTTGATCTGTAAATAAGGTCAGGTGTCTGAAATTGATATCTGGCATGTTTTATATTCTTTCTGCTTCAAAATTCACATTCTCACAGATATTCTGATCATTGCATTTCTCTTTTTTTTTTTTCCTCTAAGCCCATTCAGTAAATTGTAGGAATATCTTGACAGCTTTTTTATTTCCCCTGAAGTCTTCATATTACCAGATAAACTTTTTTGTTTTGTGCTAGCTTAAGTTATCACTAGTTATTGCTTTGTTTCCCATTGCTGCAAAAAGGAAATTCTTTATATTACACTCATGCCAGAAGAGTAATAGGTGAAAATTCCACACAATTATTTTTAAGGAAGTTCTGAAGTTGATTTAAACCTTCAGGAACCAACTAACTAGATGAAATACTACAGCTCCATTTCAATTTTATTTTCTTGCAGTAGGAGTATTGAAGTTTGTCATAATATGTGAAGCAGAAAGAAACTGATAGAATTTAAGAAAAGGACTTCTTATCAAGATCAGGCACTCTGCCACACAAATAAAGTTTAGCATAATAAAACATGGATCTGGTTGTACCAAACAGCATTCACATTAAATCATCATCTTGAAAAGCATTCATGCCTTTGTGTCAGCGTGTTGATCTCATCTGCTCAACACTTGCAAATCTAAATCTGGAATTCCAGAAACCTTCAGCCACGATCTAGCAAAGTCCAACAAAATCTTTATAACATTTCCACAGGACCTCACCTTTTAGAGATGTTTACTGTTTTAAACTCAAAAAATATAATTTCATTTTGAGGATGCTGAAGGACACTGATTGTAATTATGCATATTTGGAACTTCCACGGTGTGGCTGTAGCAGGCTGGATAAATCATCCATACATGTTACTCAATGTTGATTAAGTAAGCATCCACAAAATTCCAGTGTCCATTTCCTAAAAATCTTTGGCAGTAAAAATCATTCTTCAAATATCATGACTAAAATAAAACTTTGAATGAATTAACATGAGATGATCAGAAGCTGCTGGGCATGGAAGGTTGAAATGAAAAGTTTAAAATTTGGTTTCTTTCTTATCCATTGCTCCACTGCTTCTTTGTAATTTTTTTTTTTTTTTTTTTTTTTTT
>VWZP01007022.1:2129591-2146666 GCA_013396995.1 Dicaeum eximium
TTTTTTTTTTGTCAGGACTTCTGTTTGTGTGGCGGGTTTTTTTCCCAGGTGAGATTTCACAGCTGAGATGAGCTGATCGAACTACTTACTGACAAAAACAGGGAACATGTTACCCTCTGGTCTCACCCTCAGTCTTAGACTTCTGATTATTACCTAATCTCTATATGAGCTGGTACAGCAGAAAATCTGCTTTTTGTTTTTTCTTGGTTTTATTATTTTTTTTTCCTTTGGATAGTTTAATTTTTCATCACTTTAATGAGCTAGGGGACAAGAATGCAATCCCAGCTTGCAAAATAAAAATGCATAATGGTTCTCTGTTTGTAATGATCCAAAATTGACTGACTTTCTTGCTTATTGAAGATCCAACAGGCTGAAATTGTGTTATAATATGTTGTCCCCTGCCCCCTCAAAACACCCACAAAAACAACCCCCTTCCTCTAAGCCTCCCAGAAATCTAAAAGACTTAATTTCTATTCAGAAGAAACACTGTATCTTGAATTTTTTATTCTGAAATAAATGGTAAACTGTGTGCTGTGTCCTTGAGCTATAGGACACCTAACAAGATTTCTAGTTCTGGTCCTTCACATACCTCTTTTTCTGTCATCACACATTATCTAATGTATTTTAGCTGTTTAGGCAGTGTGAGAGCATTTAGGAAAGTGTAGTTACAGATTTTATGATGCAGTAATAAAGGAGTCAATAATTCACCCAAACCACAAAGCCCCATGTCCAATAACTGCAGCTCTCAAGAACAACTAGAGTGGAAAGGAAAATGTTTCAGTCTCTAAAAGAACAATGGTTCAGTCCATGTGTCCAATAATGGTTAAGCAGGATTCTGAATAAGAAATGTGAACTGCATATATAGCCCTGGAAGGTGTGTTTGAGACAAGGATCATTTTGTGAAAAAGGGTGGAAAAGTAATGTAGACAAAAGTGAGCAGTGATTTATCACCAGAACAAAGGCTTACATTTCTGCTAGAGCATGGAATGTGGACTAGTGTACTGGATAGGGCATAGATATACTTATAGAAATATATATATGAGAGAGTAAACAGTACACCAGTGAGGGAGTTATAAATGTGTCCTGCAGGTTTATTTGGTCACACTGCTCATAAATTCACTGAATAGGACACAAAATGCCCAGTTTACAGAGGAAGTTCATTGTATTGAGCTAGGTTTCTCTGAACCTTTCTGTTATATGTGATAATGGGCCTTACCTTTCTTATTGACCTGACAGTAAAAAAAAATGGTCATTCTCTCATGCTGTGAGTAAGAACCAACTTTTCTTAGAACAGAGATCACAGAAGTTTTCTCAAAATGGCATCAGTGAGAACTCCCCCCAGCACTCCTCCATCATTAAGATGCTTTGAGCTTCTGGGGCAGGAAATATCACACCTGTGAAACCATTTTTAGCCAGCCCAACAAGTGTTACAGCCATTTCAAATGGCTGCCTGTTCTGATACTGGCAGGAAATTAGACTGAAGCCCCAGGAATGGCAAATCCTGGAGTACGCAGCAATTTTGGGGTGATTAAAGACCTCACAAAAAGGGTGAATATTAAGAAAAGGCAGCTGTGCTCCAGACTAGAGCACAAAAAACTTTGTGGCTCTTAGTGTGAACACCTAAGCAGCTCTGGCTATTGTGCAGGGGATCTCAGTAGTAATTTTCTGAGGCACCAAAGGCACCAATGTGTTGCACAAAAACAACACCTCCTGTCTCTTGAGGATCCATACAGGGGCATCTGCTTGGACATTTGTTAAGTGTGCCACAGTGCCTGTGCCTCCAGGCAGCAGATTCACAGCTGCTTTGTTATATTAGGAAATTTAAATTAGTTTTGTTGAGACACAAGGATGGTTTTATTTAGTTTGTCCTTTATGTCACACAGTTTGAGTTCAAGATCCTTGCCTCTTTGTATGGAGAGACAAATTACAGGTGTTTGCACCCTGCAGAAAAAGTGGGGACTCTGAGGTAAGTTGGTTAAAGGTAGAAGCTCCTTCTCAAACGGTCTTTTGCTTTGTAATCATAAATATATTAAAATATAAATGGAATGAAGTATGAAAGATGACAAGAACACTGAATTTATCCGAAAAGAAGGGTACTTGTGTAAACATATCTCAGGATAAATATGAATTCAGAAAAGCCCTTAAGGGCTACTTTCAAAAGAAATGTATTAAAAAATGTATTTAAAAATGTACTTAAAAATTAATTTTAAAATTTAATTTAAAAATTAAAAAATGTTCAAAAATTTTAAAGGCCTATTTCTGTATTTGTTATTTTTTTCATTTACCTCTAGTTATGCAAAAGGTCCAGTTTGTTCTTGTGACAAAAAATAACTGTCACAAAAAGAGTTGCACATATTTATGACTCAAGAAGTTACTCCTTTTTGATTTTTTTTTGCCTGTAGACTGTGAATATATTCTGAAAGCCAAAACCCTCAGCGCCTCTGACACGCTGTTCCTGGTCAATAGTCCTTATTTCTAGTCAAACAAAGGATGGGAGAATTCCACCTAGTAAACAGGAAGTGGTACAAACTCTCCTTTCAATAATAAAGTTTTGCATTTCATAGGGGAGAAATCTCCTCTGTTAATCTCTTCCATTTTTCAAAAATCTCCATTTATTATGCAAATGGGCTAAAAAATCTGCACTCCTGGACTCAGCTCATCCTGCTGATTCTCACTGTCCTGCATAATTGTCTTTAAGAGTGGAATTGGCTGTGCTTTCAGATCTTTGAGAATCTCAGTGCCACAGACCAGTAGCTGCAATGCACATCACCAGGTGTACCACGCTGCTTTCACACCAGCAGCAAAACTTTTGTGCCTATTTCTTAATGATAATGGGACCTGAATTCCTTGACACGTTCATCATCATCATGTCTGAGCACCAGGTACAAATCAGCTTTGCCATCAGAGAAAAGCTGTTACAGAGGCAGCAGCTGTGCCACCTGTAGCCACCTCTGCATTTTGATGTGGATGTGGGAGTTTACTCAATTTCCTCTGAAGTTAAAGACTGCTGGATAAAGCTACTCATGCTATGCACATCTTTCCTCCCAAGGAGTTATCCAGCAACAGGGCTGCCCTGAGATTTGGCTTTAGCTTTTAGTTTTAGTTTTAGATTTGGCTTTAGCTTTTGGTTTTAACTATAGGTGTGTAAATACACAGGTGGCAGACAGCCACCCTAGACTGCAGCACAGGACAGCAGTGGCTTTTGAGGCAGCTGCAGAGCATGTTAAGGCCATTAAAAATGCTTTTGTTGTCTCATTGGGACTGCAGACTGAGAAAGTTTTGAACAGGATGCCAACTAATTTCTTAAGGCTACAGAAAAACCTCAGGACACAGAGGAAAACTCCAGGCTGTGTGTTCAGCTATTTGCTGTGCGTGGATGCAACTCTCCATAACCACAGAGGGCAGGCAAATTATGAAAGTCTTTGTCTGGAACTTTTTTTTTTCTTTTTTTTTTTTTTGATGGAAGCAGCACAAACTGAAAGGGAAAAAGAAAGCCCCTCATTTTTTCATTTGCACCGTAACTTCCTAGAATCATTGAGAAACGCTATCAGCAGTTTGGAAACAATTTGAGTGGGACTGGAGAGAAACAAAGGGAGCCCGTGATACTCGGCAGAGTGACAGCAGAGGGCACCAGTGGCCTGCACTGGAGGAAAATGCTTCTTCTTTTTTTTTTTTTTTTTCCATTGTAAATTGCCCGATAAATCCTTATTTGCCCTTACCAGCTTAATGCAGCAAACCCGAAGCTTTGTTGTCAATTTTAACAGATTCTTAGGGCTGCCTCTTTTGGGTGTTCCAGATATGTGCTTGTGAGGGAAAGGCAGCTTCCATCTGATGCCAGACAGAAACAAGAAAAATGTCCAAACTGTTGTTTATCAAAATCTATTGCTCACACATTTGCTGAAGGTAATCTATTCATAAAAGCTTGTTGCTTGGGAATTTTTAGCCTTTCACCTCCCAAGAAAAGTGCTTATTCCTCATATAAAATATTATGTGCCCTATATATTAGTAATCTAAAAGGTTTAAAGAACTGGTAAATTGTGATTTATGTGGCAGTTATTTTCATCCAAACTAGTAGAAGCAGAAAAGAAAATATTGGGCTGTGGAAATCTATGCCTAAGTTCCTGGCATACCCATAAACTGAAGGTGAGATGTTTACAAACGTTAAGATCCACACAGATTATTAATTGCATTTATTTTGTATTAATATGCCTGTTTGAACAGACAGCACCTACCACAAGTATTTCACCTTGTGCCCCTAAGATTTTCAATTTATGTCAGGTACAAGGGGGTTAGTGGGATGAGGAGATGGAAGCCATGTAAGCATGTGAATATTTTTAATTGTACCACATAAATATTATATTGTATGCTTTCATGATTTTAAATGTTATTATAGGTGTATGTGTATGCATTTTGCATACTTAAAAATGATTGTATTGTGTTTATAATGGGTGATGGTGATCTGAATATCTGTTAATGGGATGAGAGTAGGGGCAAATTCTTTGCAAATAGCTCTGATGCTGATCAGTATTTAGACATGTTCAGAGAAAAATGAAATCATCAGCTGCTGCCAGACCAGGGACTGAGAGAGGAATGAGTAAACCCATTGGCTATACACTTGGCTTAATATTATGTTTATTATTACATTTTCATATTTGTTTATTGGAAATAGCCATGTGAAGACAATGACTTGATGACCAGTCTTCATTCCCTGGCACTCTCAAGCACCTGGTCTCCAAGGATTTTTAAGCTGGCATGCTCTAAATTTGTAATAAAATACCCCTTTAATTGGTAAGCACAGAAAATATTACTTTTATAAATATTTGATGAACGGAGATGTTTTATCTATTCATTAGACTCCAGAGTAATATATGTTCATTAACAGAAGATGAATAACAGCATTTAATATTCTTTGTTTACAACTGAAGGTCACATGGAAGAATATATTAATATATAAATGGTGACCTTCACATTTTGTCTGTTTTAACAAGAATGGGCTTGTTTGCTTTTATGGTCAGAGCTGTGTTTGATTTTCAGCTTTAATTAGCACAATTAAATTCACTCTCTGTGACAAGCAAAATGCCCTATGATTGGCAAGACTGGTTTGGTGACTTACAGTTCTTGTTCAAAAAAGAGAAAAAACGATACAATTTAAGTAGAGAAGTATTTGTTCACATGCCAGAGAATAAAATTATAAAATACTATTGTGTAAAAGAGTTGCCATTATCAAAAATAATCAGAAATAGGTATCAGAAAGAACTTATAAACTAGTTTTCTTTTCAAATATGTACCCTATTAGGAAATAGCAGTCATACAAAATAAGGGTACAGTTTAGGTCTCTTGCTCTGTGTATCTCAGGAGTCATGGACACACTCCAAGCTCACAAAGCTGTTAGCACAACTCTGTTTAAAATTGTATGACTGGTAAGTGTATTACACTTACAGCTTTCAGGCATGATTTCACAGAACAGACAGCAGGGAGGAACAAAGAAATACTAGGCTAAGAAGAAATGGTGTTTAGAGCTCATCAAAAGCTGAGTTTGTCTGATTGGCTTTTGAAGGGAACTGTGATTTCCAGAAAATCATCATTTTCTCAAAAAAAAATTATTCTGCAGTTTATCTTTTGAACTGAAGTTTAGTCGTAGTTCAGCCTAGAAAAGTTCCAGGGAATCACTGGATCATTAAAATCACTGGGTTCATTAAGAAAAAAAGAAAAAGTCTGTATTTTTCTTACCGATTTTAAAATGAAATGAAAGTGAAAATATCATAGATTTATCCAGGATGCACACTTAAATGCCTGACCAACAACAACTGGAGAAAAATCATTCCAATAAGATGTTTAACCTTGTGGAAGGTAAAGCTACCTGCTGCATGTTACGTATTTTGTTAATAATAAAGACCTTGCCATTGTGATGTTCTGCCTTTTTTTTTTCCACTACTTAGGCTGTGTTGTTCATTTCCCTGTTTCCATAAATATGGTCCAAAGAGAATTCCTGTGTCATAAATGGGTCAGACTACATAATGGATTTAAAGGAATTCTCCCCCTCCCAAAAACCCCAGAGTTGCTTTAGCACGAGAGGACACGGCCTCAAGTTGATACCACAGGAGGTTTAGATTGGATATTAGGAAAAAAAATTCTTCACTGAAAAGGTGGTCAGGCATTGGAGCAGGCTGCCCAAGGAAGTGGTGGAGTCACCATCCCTGGAGGCATTTGGAAGATGTGGAGATGTGCTGCTCAGGGACAGGGTTTGGTGGTGGGCTTGGCAGTGCTGGGTTTGCAGCTGGACTCAATGACCCTAAAGGTCTTTTCCACCCTGAATAATTCTGTGATTATTTGGTTGTCACATATCATCTGGAAGTATAAGCTTCTCCCTCCCCACTCCCCACCCCCCATCTCAGGTGTCATACCATCATTCTTCTTGCTCTTTTTGTTTTCTTTTTATTCTCAGGACACATGCCTTCATTAGCACATCTGCGAAAGCCTGTAATTTCTAGAGCACTTTCAACAAATTAGGGATTAAATTCTTTGCATAGGAAAATCCCCCTGCATTATTAGAAGATGAGGATGAATTCCCCAGTGGGCAGATATTCAGAATATGTCCTATAACAGCTGTGTCCTAGGAGCATGTCCCCGTGTCCCAGGTGTGGGAAAGTTCAGTAGAGGGAACAAGACCACAGAATCTTGGAATGGTTTGGGTTGGGACAAGTCCTGTTTTCATCTCCTTCCAACTTCTCTGCAATTTTGAAATCTGCATCAATTTCTATTCAAAATTAATTAATATTGCTTAAACTAGTTCATGGACTTCACTAAATTGCTTCATGGGATATTTAAGAGAAACCTAAACTAATGTAAATTAACAAAAATCAGTTCTATTATAAACCAGAGGTCAACATCCATTGCCTTTGTTTCATTCTTCTCCCAATTCTTCTACTCAGAACTGACTTTTTTTTACCAAAAAGAAGACCAGATATGTACTTTTAGACTGTAGACAGTAATATATGTTGTGATGATAGAGGAGAAGAGAATGGACTTTCCCAGTTATCTGCAAAAAAAGTTGGCAAGTCTAATGAGAAATACACAATATCTTATTCTTGGACTTGGGAGAGTTTACAAGAAGAATGAAAACAAGTGTTAGGGAGAAATAGAAGAAATAAATCAGCGAAGTTGACAAACTGACACCATTTAGTTCACTTTCATTATCTTTAAAAATGATTCTTCAAGCACAAAGCCTTCTACAGATTAATCTCTTAATGAAAATTTATACCCTAGAATTATTATTTATTATTGAAAAGAAATTTCTTTTATGATTTTGGTTTCAAGAACTGTGGCCTAAGCATTTATTTGTGTGAGAATGTACTAGTTTTTGCATTTTGCATTAGAAACATTTGTCAGATTCAGCCAGACAAAGCCTATGAAAGAATTTAATAAAAAAATCCTTTACAACAATCAAGACTCAAAAGTCATCCTTTAGAAGATAAATATATACCTGAACTTCAGAGGAGAATGATACCATCCTAAAATGGCTAAGGGTTTTGGCTTGCTATAGACAAAGGAGCCAGAAAATCATGGGTTTGACAACATAAAATTTTGTCTTTTTGTCACTGTTTTAAACAGATATCTGAAATGCCAATCTGTTACCATACTGACAGCAAGCTTGTAACATTCAGTAAAGAGAGCAGATGCTAGATATTTCTTGAGGATCTCTGAGGAAGGATGTACAATTACTCCTGGCAGCAGTTTTGACTACATAGTCAGAACATAAAAAGAATGAAAGCTTAAATAAATATCAAGTTGAGAATGAAAGCTTAAATAAATATCAAGTTGAAAAGTTAATTTTCAAAAAAGCAACAAAACAGCAACAACAACAGAAAAAACCCTCTGGAGATTAGTTTGCATTGGGAGCAAAATAATTCTATTGCAAGAGGCATTGAATTCCAAATATTGTTTGTTATTTAAAAAGGCTTCTCTAAATGTCCTTTCCTTGTATTCATTTATATTCCTATTTAGATTTGTCTTGTTTGTAAACTCTGAATAGAATCCATTTATGCTCAGTGTATTTAAGATACAGGGTATATAGTAAGGATAAAAAAAAAAAAAAAAAAACAATTCTTGACATTCTTAGCCCAGAGAAAAAAATATTGGCTGAGACAGAGAACCAAGAGGGATTAAAAAAAATTTTAAAAAAAGAAAAAGAAAGATATTTACAGTGATATACAACAGGAACTTCATATTAAAGACCTTTCATCAGAAGCAGTGCCAGTGTGTGCAAACCTCCATCCCCCCTCCAGAACATTCAGGGAATTTTTTTTTTTTTTTATTTTCTCTTCCTCCTTACTAACATGTAGGACAGTAAAGTTTCCCTAACTATGACATAGACCAGACTTAAATTGCTCGCTGAATAAAAGTTTCATTTTTTACAATGGCAATTAATACCAGATTTGAGATATTGGCTCAGTTTTGGGACACTGTCACTCCATTGGAGAGAATATGAAAAAGGGACAAGTCCTGTTTTCTGTACAAGCTTTGTACATGGTTAGTCAGAAAAATAGTATAGAACATAAGCTTCCAGAGTGCAAGGAAATAAAAACCACCACAAACCTAGGATTGTAAAATACTGCTATATTAGAACATTTAAGGAGTCACCATTCTTGAAAATCTATGAAATTAAACAAGTTTTGAAGGCATATCAGTCAATAATGAAAAGAAAAAACAGACTGAAAAAAAATTAAACCAAATTTTCATTTAATAATTTTTTTAATTTAAAAGTATATGACAAGATTCATTAACAATTCTGAGAAAAGATAAATGCTTAAAAAAACTAAAGGGTATAAAAATTATCCTTGTGTGAAATTTCAGATTAATTTTAAAAGTATCTGAAGTCTTTTAAGATGCATAAGAATATTCAATAATTATGTGTAAGGCAATTTATCAAAGTCATTTGCTTTGCTGGAATGCAGGTTTTAATATGCAAATGTGAAGTAAAATCACTACTACAGCTGCATATAAATACTATAGCTTGCTTCCCTCAAGTTAATTTCTATGTTGCCAATAGAGAAATAAGGGTGCTTTTTATTTAATACAGTTCATTTCATTATGCATATTATTCAGCTATACATTCTAAAATGACAGTTTGATTTGGTTACACTTGAATATTTTGAAACTGTTTGGAGCTATAAAGCTCTAGTAGGCACCAGAACAATGTTTTAGCTTCAATATTCAATATTATGCTCACAAATTGAATTAGTTGAGGAGCTGCTACTCCCATAGTAAAGACCCTTGGTATGAAATGTACAGCTTAGCGCAGATTTTATGGTCTCAAACAGAAGTGCTGTGGCTTTGTTTAGCAATTCTTCTATTTACAATATGTATTTTAAGATGACATGTCAAAGGCAATTCTGCTGGAGCAGCTTTAGTAGAAGAAACTGCTGTATCTCTTTTGAAAGTATGAAAACCATTAGTATTGGAAAAATGTATTAAGAGAGCCTGAAATTCAGTGTTGAAATGGAACTTTTCACTTCAGAGATTTGTTTTCCATGGGTTTTATGGATTTTTAGGGAAAAACAGAGGAAGACAAGGGAAAGGTATTTGTGCTAGTAAGTCTATATTTGCTTGGAGACAAGTTGTTAAAGTGATATAATTAATCCACATCCTAGTCACTGCCTAAGTAGTTTAGAGACCAAAATTTAAGGGAAGAGTAGTGACGGCTCTGTTTTGTGGCTTTTAATGCATTTCTCAGAGCAAATGAGGATGTGAAAGGGAACAGGGTGTAACCCACTTCCAAAGCAAGGTTTTAGATGAAGGTGTCCATTGGAGTCTGTAGCTCCAAAGAGCTCCATCATTTCTCCATCATTCCTTTCAGCAGTTTCCTGAGGTTTCCAGGCACTCAAGTCCTTCTTAAGGGCTTTGCAGAATTAATCCTCACAATCCTCTGTCACCCTTATCAATATTCCTTTCTCACCTTTACAGGTTCTAGTTGGAGACCCTCCCAGAGTTCCTATGGGAGCCCTAATTCAGAACATCAGTGTCCTGCTACATGTATCATCAAACTCTCTTCATTCTTTTTCCATGAGCAACCAATCCCTGTCCTCTGTAGCCTGCTTTCTGCAGGGATGACAATGGAAAGCACCTCTTTCTGCTTTTTTCCTCCAAAAGAGTTCCACAAAGACTACAAAATCAAGTAGGTAAGAGGTTTTGTGGGGGCTGATTTTGAGCTGTGAACCCAGAGCTGTTAAGTCTTCACTCAGCACCCTCAATCTCAGTCTCTCTCAGCTCATGAATTCTCATTTCTCTAGAAGGAGAGGTGCACAGGGGACTCTGGTTTCAAACCATTGCCTCTTGCTCAGGTGCAATTTCTGCTCCTCTATGGCCAGACCAGGGCAGTGCTTCCCAAATCCATCTATTCTTGTCTGTGACTGTCTTCAGGAAGATAAGCAGCTGTTCTGCATATAGGGACAGAAAGATGATGAAGATGATCTTTGAGGACTCGATGATTTTTGAGCATGTCCTGAGAATCCAGAGAGGTCCCACCTGAGTGGAGGCTGGTTAAAGTCATCCCAAAAAAGGAGAACCCCAGAAACTACAGGCCTGCCAGTCTCACTTAAGCTTACTTCCTTAAATCAGGATCTAAACATTTAATAGGACAATAAGAAGAAAATAAAACCCCCCAAGCAAGTAAAAATAATAAAGAAGCTGTAAAGGATACAGGATAACTTCAGGAACCTTTAGCTAGTACTAATCGCTACGGAAAAGAGCAATTTTAACTTTTATTTCTTTCTATTTATTTATTTCTGGGCTAGTGTTAACTTGCATGCACTTTACCCCATGGCCACCAAGACACTTCTACTGAAACAAGAAGAGGGGGATAAAAAGGTCATGAGAGTAAGTAGCAGCAGCTAAAATGTGTCAGGAACTGTTTCTCTTAGGTTTCAATCCTCTCAAATGATGTAAAAGAAATTAGCCTTAATAGAGTGCTGCTAGTCAGAAAAAATACCTCTCAGAACTGTGTGATTTATATAAATTCCAAATGATCTGGTTTCCCCCATGGCTGTTCTATTATTTAACTTGAGGCAAATGTTTTTAAAATACTTCTGTTTCACTAAACTGATGTAAGTACTGAATCAGTTATAAAGCTGCTGAGCTCTTCATTTCTTATTTTGGTATCCTTTACTTTAACAGTTTTTAATCTGTAAACTAGTTCATGTAGTTATTAATGCTTCCTATTAATTTTCTTTTCCCTTTTGTGTGGAATAGGAAGAACAAATAATTTGTGGAGAACTTAGGCAATTTCAAGACCTCAACATTTCTACAGTTATTTATTGATTGAAAACTCTTACTAAATACTCCTTGAGGTAATTGCTTATAAAACACAATTCCATTGTGTGCAGTTCAGTGTCAGTTATGCTTCAGTTCTTTTTGCTGTTTGTTTGGTTTGGTTTTTTTTGTTGTTTTTTTTTTTTTCCTGTTGCAATTCATGTCTAAGATGTGGAAGCTGAAGATATAACCAGATTAACATCTACATTTTCTGTCATATATCCATACAAATTAGCAAATAAAACTTAATCCTCCAGTTGTGATGGGAATTAGTGAACAGAGTTATTTCTATCCATGGTAAATAAATCTCTACTGATAAGTGAGATCTAAAAAAATAGTCAATAAATGGAGGTGTGACATGGAGCATTATTGCAGTTTCTACTTCTTGTGGATATGTGTAGCACAGGCAACACTGGGAGAGTGAATTATGTTTTGAGCTGTGCAAATACATTAAAGGATAATCAAAATCAACTGACTACAATGCTTAATTCCCTTCAGCAAGGAGAACTCAAAATATGTAAAAGAGGCAAGAATATTTTTTTAATGTATACTGCACACAAGCTCAAACTGTATATATAACAGAAATTAAAGCTAAAATCTATGATCAGCTAATTATTTTTAACAGGATTATTACTGAAGATTTTGATTCCTCATAGCTGTTTTGGTGTAGAATTGAACATATAATTTCATAAGTTCAGAATTCACCGGCATTATTTATTCTATCATATAACCTAAACAGTTAATTTCAATTGTAATAAACTAAAGCTATATTTAATTTTGGATTTTGAGCATGTGTTACTCTTGCAACAAATTAATAATTTCTCAATTAATTTTTAATATAACAGTAATATTATGTGATTATGATTTCTTAGCAATAATTTTCATCTTAAAAGGTAATTTGCCATTTTAGATTTTCTTTATTGGGGTATGCTTGACAGTTTGAATTATCTACAAGTGACATGAAAAGTTATAAAACTGATTAAAATCACTGGTGTCTTCATCTTTCTTATTTTTAATGCAATTTAATTTTCTTCATTTTTATACAATAATGATTTGTTGCAAGTGTAATGAAGCAGAATGACCATTGCACTCTCTTCAACTCATATTATTTGTTTAGTTGAATTTTGCATGGGTATGTTTGCTTTTGCAGAAAGAAATACAAAAATAAGTCATAGCCATTTCATCTTTTTGTAGAAAATGCTGGAAAACCAAAAATCCTGGAATACAGATTTTGTGAAAAAAGGGTACACCAAAACAGAAATATAATTACCATGTTCTGGGGTGGAATTCAGAAAATTTTGTATGCCAAAAAATAAGTTAATTTTTATTTTCATTTCACTTAATTCCAGAAGTACAAGGAACTAAAATTTTTTTGCAGCCTAAATTTTATGGTCTTCCCCAGAGATTCTCTTCCATAACATATTTTCATGCATTGCTGATGCCATTACCATTGAAGAAAGCAGGTGTAGCTGACCATTAATGCAAAAAGGAGGAAGAGCAGCAATGTGATATTGAGGAAACTTTATTTTCAGGTTTTCTACCATTGCCATTTTAAAGTTTTTCAGTAAATCCCACAGAGATTCAAGTGTAGGATGTTCTGTCCTTTCAACCAGAATAATTTATTCATAGTTGGTGTATAAAATACTCCTGCATGCAGAGATCTAAATGGCCTTTAGACCCTCTAAATGTGTGCTTTAGTAATTCTTTTACTTAAATCTGTTGTAGTTCCTTCCAACAGCTGATCACTTTGTCACAGCTATTCTTTAACACCCATTCCTTGCCTTGAAACTGCTGAATTTACATAATTGAGTTATTAGAAAAAAAATCTGCAGAAAACATACCATAAAGAGAGAGTTAATTAAACATTTTTACATAAGGTTAGAGTGTCCTTTGACACCCACAATATCCATTAGCAATTGAGCATGAAAGAAGTGGAGTAATCTGATTTTTTTTCCAATGTTACCTTTTTTGCTTTTTAGACTGTCATTGTTCATTAATCTGTGACAATCAACAACAGGTTTTTGGGAAATATTTTTTTTGTTAACAATTTTTGGCAATGCAAATAAAATTTTGCCTTTATTTATGCTTTCACACATCTGGTTTTTGCCATTTTTCTTCTCTACATTGGCTTATGGAAGACTTCAGGGTTCTGCTGTACTAAAATAAAGCCCAGAAGCAGAAAAAGCCCTGTGCTGTACAGGGGTGAATAATCCCTGTCCCAGAGTGCTCCCAGAGGAAGACTGAGGTGTGCAGCAGAAAGAAAAGCAGTAGGACTTACTTTGGTGTGGTGGAGGCAAAGCTGAGACAGTGATAAAACTGAAAAAGTGAAGCAGAATTCTTGCTTTTCAATGTTTTTATGCTGAACTTTCTATGTGAGTACCTGGCATGACAATGTCTAATCATACTAACACCACTTCAAGTCTGAAAATCAGACTCTGAGATGTGCTGATGGATGAATTCAGTGCAAAGAACTGTCTTTTTCCTTTCCTTGTAAGCAGATAGCCCTCTGATAAAAATACTCACATTAGATATTTAAAAGAGACTGAAAATTGGTTGATGAATATAATGAAGTTTACTTGGAATTCTTATGAATAAACTAATTCACTTGAGTGTACATGTTAAACAACTATAAGGAGAAAACAATCACAGAATAACTATTTTATTGATATGAGAATCTGTGAAAATTCTTATTGGAATATCACGCTATTGTTTTTATATTTTGCTTGCCTGCAGGTTTATCTAAGCAGTTTCTCTTTAAAAGGGATTTCTGGTGTATTCAGTATTTAAAAATACTTGCTTGTTTTGCTGTTTTTCATTTGTGTAAACTTAATTTAACCTGTTTCTCTTAAAATCCGGTTTTGATTCTTTAGTTTTTATTTTTAAATATGACAAGAGATTCAATTGCTCGTATACTCCAGTCTAGGTTTTAAATTATTCTAATTAAATATAAAGTTGGAAAATATAATTTTCTTGTTATATTGCAGTTAATATCTTACTCCTGATGAATTATTATCTTGTTTTCCCTAAAACAAAAAATATCCCTGCTGTCTGCAGTACATATGGCCTGTCACCAAAAACAAAATCAGAGCACACTCCCTTTGTGCCTCCATGAGGGCAATGCTCCAAGAGCCATTTTTTCTTTTTTGTTAGTAAGCACTATGAAAACACTGCTAATTATTGCTGACCCACTCTGTGACACCGTGGATTCAACACACAATTTGAAGCATAAACCAAGCAACAAGCTAATCCCTTGCTAAATCATTATACATCCCTCGCCCTCCTCCTCGGGACACTGGGGGAGAGGATTAAAGCCATGACACATTTGGAAGGGATTGAAATGACCTATGAGCCCTGTAGTTAATCTCTGATGTCTGAGGATCAATGGAAAACCTCTCATAACTGGGACTTGTTAGCTAATTTCATTTGAGCTAACACACTATATGCAGTATTTTCTGCTCTTTGACTCGGAAGAAAAGGGTTGATGAGGAAAAAGAGGCAAGAGAGGAGAGTATTATAAAACCAAGGGGTCAAATAATTGTGTCTTTGGTTGCCCAGGCAAGCAGTGGGTGTCATCAATAGTAAATGCTGGTAATCATTAATTCTCTTTGTCAGAAGACTATATATTGGATTTTTCATTGGTCTTTCCACAGCTATTGTGTAAACAATACAAAGCACTCCTGTTTTTTTACCCCCTGATTCTAATAGAGATCTGCTAATTAGATAATTTGTGTCATTAGGGCAAGTCTGGGGATTTTTCTTTCCTTAAGGTAAAAAGCCACAGCTCTTTTGCAATCTCTGCATCCTTGGAGACTGTTGAGGTTCTTCCTTATCAATTTAGCAGCTTTTCAAATGCTTATAGAAGGCTTTGTGGTTTTTTAAAAAAATTAACATTCCGATTCTAATCTTCTTCTGTCTTCATGCTACTGCAAAATGACCTGTGGTAGCATTGATTAGAAACTCCTGAATGAAAATATAAAGCTTACTTTGTTCTTCTTTGGAAGGTATTTTGAGCCCATCAGCCCTGGCTGATGTTTGGTAGCACTCTTTCTGATCAGACTGATTAATTCCACTAGGGGCACTTAAAAGAAACTCCTAAGTCATATTTTACTACACACTTTAAGAGACACAATTTTACTTTTCTCATTTTGACTGGTTTTGCCCTAAGATGTGGGACTAACCTCTTCCTGCTTCCTCTTTACTTCAGCAATTGCCTGCACCATCTTCAACAATTTTCTACTCATCTAAAAATCCCACAGCTTTAGTAGGAACAGGAAATCTTAATCAAATGCCTAAACAAGACTGCTTAGCTCAATATCTAGCAAACTCCTATCAATATTATGCTCCTTTTGACATGAAATAAGAATAAAGTATAACAAGGGCTTGATGGAACCTTCTGAAGCTACCAGTGCTACCACCACCATGAGCCTTTATTAAAAAAAAAAAACCAAAAACAACAAAACAAACAAACCAACCCCAACCTATAAATTAAAAGAAAAAGGACATTGATTATATTTAAGGTAGAGTTTTTTCACCAGAAATATTCTCCCCTTCTGTCTCATTCCTCTGAAGCTGTTTGTGTATTCTCCAGCATTATTCTTGCTCCAAAACCAGGGCTTATTGACTTTATGGTAACAAATTAAATGACTGGCCTTCTGTGTTATACAGCTACAAAAAGGAAAATCAATTCTCCCTCACACTTCATAATACACCTTCACGCTCCTTGGGAGATTTTAGTGTGGACAAGTCTTTTAGCCCCTTGAAATATATTCTTAGACAATTGGGTTTGTGTTTCCCTAAGAATATCTATTTATTTTTATAGTGATTATTTCAGATCCCATTATGGTTTTTCTGTTAGGTAAATAGATTAAGAGAGCATTAAAGCACGGTCTCATCTCAAGGCTGTTATTGAACAAAGGGTTCTAATAGTCAAACCTCCCCAGTTACAGCAAAAAATGCATAAAATAATTCTTCTATTTAATAAATTAATTTTTTTCAAAAAATATGAGTTAGACAAAGTGGCATCCACATTCTTTTGTTTTGGATTTTTTTACAGCTTCATCACTCACTTATATTGTTTTTTGATTGATTTGCTATTTATTGGCAGCTGAAGTATGTTTTCCGGTCTTTTGCATAGCTTTAATCTTGTGATGGAAATCATATATTTGAAACTAATAATCATTGCTCTTTCAAGAACAGCTTTAACCTTTTTAGCTTTGAATAAGTTTTGTTCTTATTTTAATTTATAATACATTTAAGTGGGTTTTGCATGAAGTCACTACTGAAATTAATGTGTATAATAAGATATTCCTTAGAAGCACAACAATCTAAACATGTTGCACTCAGTATATGAGACAATAATGCATTAAAAAATTCCATTACTCTCCCTTACAAATAAAGACATCAATACAAATATGATATGAATATAAATATGCATGATGTTAGAAAAATTTCACAAAAAAGAAAAACCTGATAATGAAGGCAGATTTTCTTCCTAAACCAGATGAAGTTGCAGTCCCTTGATCTTAAAAATAACTAATAAATAAACAATTGCACTTGAAATTTTCCACATCAGCTACACAATCTAAAAATAATTATTTATTCTCTTCAGGGCTTGGCTAGAATTGGAATACATATTATATGAATTTGTTTTCTTTCATTTTTATTATACTTTCTACAACTCTGGTGTTCAGTAAAATTACTATTCATTTCCTATGGAAAGAGCAAAAGTTTATTTGTTTTCCTGTTACTTATTGATACATAGACTTTTT
>VWZP01007022.1:2146701-2202725 GCA_013396995.1 Dicaeum eximium
TTTTTTTTTTTTTTTTTTAAATGCAGCTACTTCCTCCATGATGGAATTTGAGCACAGGTATTTGTAATCCCAAACACTGAACAACAGTCCTGGCACTGACAAATGGGGTTTCCTAAATATTTTTTTGATAGGGACATGCCTGAAATTATATTTCTACACTTTTCACAACGAAAAGAGAGGAAACAAGAGAAGAGAAGAGAAGAAGGAGAGGAGAGGAGAGGAGAGGAGAGGAGAGGAGAGGAGAGGAGAGGAGAGAAGAGAAATGCTTTATCATAGGCAGCTTTTAAAGCCTCTTTTAAACCACCTGGTGATTTGAAGACTCTTCAATCCAAGTAAACTGTGAGTGTGGATTTTGCAACTGTGGGACATGTTTGTACTACCTATTTGTAGGAAATTTGTGTTTCTTTTCTGTATAACCTCTGTAGAGAAGTGAAATCTGATTATCTTAGTTTCTTTCAAACACTCTGTCTCCCCTAACCCCATAAAGCTCCTCTCTACATCTTGCACTAATAACACAAACATCTTTTGTCACATTTGATGGGGAACAGGAGTACCTATTTCTTAGTAGAAACCAGCCATTTTGTAGCCTCTGTTAGATTTTCTCCAAGCTCTTTACAACATATAAACACACACACAGACACACAAAAAATTACAATACTAAATTCTATTGTGTTAAGGTTTTTTTTGGTTTCTTATCTGTCTCATCCTTAGCATTAAACTCCTGGGTAACACCAATATTTGCAGGTTTATTGCAAATGGTAAAGAAGAATACACAAGCCCTTTATGTTTTCTCTGTTTTTTTTAAATTGTCTTTCTTTAGTTTGCTTTTTCCTGTGCCCTTCATTAACACTGACAATAAAAGGAGGCAGAATTTTGTGATTAGTTTTTGCAATCCAGCACTGTTCAAAAATGGGATTTGTTGCATACCCGTGGTAGCTTGTGACTTCAAACAAGCAAGCAATTCTAAGTTCTTATTCACTGCACTTGAACAAGGTGAGATTTTCTTTAATTAGACAGAAGTGAGAGTGGATGGAAAAATATAGTTTGATTCATACAGACTTAATAGATGAGGTGTGCTCAGTGTGTCACTAAATGGTTTTTTATCTGAATCCAAGGATTTTTCACCTTTATTGCTTAATCCTTATCAGCTCCAGAGGTGAGCACTGAAGAAATGTGATACAGAAAACGAACCAGGGTAGGTGACATACAGGTAAACTGGCAATTTTTATAATTCTGTTGGCTGCTGAAACTTAAAAGGTGGACCCTGAGTTTTCCTCCCTCAGATAATATCCAGGGAGCATCTCAGCACAAATTCTACCATAACACATGACTAGGTAACGCTGGAACTAATGGAGAAATTTTACTTTGTCTAACAGGGAACAATTTCACCAGGTAAAACTTATTCTAAAGAGCTTAGATGCTTTTTGAAATTGTTTAGTGAATTGTGTTACAATTTGCATGCCTATTTGCTACTCATGTTTATGATCTTATATAAAAAAATAAAGTCAGACTTTACCTTCTGCCCCATGAAAATAAAAATGTAGTCTTTTTTTATAAATATTTTCACGAATTCCTGTTGTCCGAGCTTCAGATAATTTATTATTTGTGATTATTGTTTATGAATAACGATACCTATCCAGGTGAGTGAGGATTGAGCCAGGGATTGCTTGTAGAAAATCCCCCTCTACAAGTCCATGTAGGCTTTCCAACACAAAGGCACGTATTTATTCATTTTTTCTTTATATTCTATATTAAAACTAATCCCCGAAATGTCAAGTTTCTAAATTCCCATTTGGATTTGCTTATGTAGTTATCTCACCAGCTTTGATGGCAAAGTTTAGGCAGTTTTTTTTTAAAAGAGAAATATAAAATAACTCAAATGTCGTATCTTTAAATAAAGTTTAAATGCTTGAGTTTGAGGTTTTGACACTTCACTTCTTTAATTTATTTTATTTCAATATATATATATCTTAAAATATCTCTATATTTACTTTGCAGCTCATACAGGCACTTTAGTCTGAAGGAAGGTTACATCATCCAATGCTGCAACTGAATTTGTAAACCTCACATTAGTGAGCTTTGGATTCAGTAGCCAGATTTGATAAAATTTTCAACAGCATAAAAAAGATCAATTCTAATGAAATAACAGCTTAGGTCTTTGATTAAGACTTGGAAACAAGTCAAAAATTGGAAGAAAACCTGAACCAAATTATGCTTTTCAAAGCACATGGTATCTAAAGTATCATTTAAAGATATTTGAAGGTCTCAAATGGTCATTGGGGCTTGAAGGAGATTGCAAAGGCCACTGGTTTCTTCCCACATGAAAGGCTTTAGTGAAGGATATTTCCTTGGGGAATACTTAGGGGAAGTATTAAACTCATATGTAATTTTGTTATTGCTACTAATTTTACAAGAAATCCACACCTGATACTTGTAACTTTTGGTGTTACTTTCAATTAATACACATCTCAACAATGGGGTGAAAAATTAAAGACATTTTCTTATTTCGAGCGGGTTTTTATTCATATTTCAACAGTTTCGGGTGAGGTAACATTGCATTGGGACTCTTATGATTAATTTATTAAGAATATATTTGAGAACTATGGAAGCCAGAATAAATGTTTTTGGGTTTTTTTTTTCTCTTTTTACTTTACCTAAATCACTTGGGTTTTAACTAAATTCCTTAATTAAATTAAAAACCAATAAGATCCTACTGTTAAATAGTCCACTGGTTTCTGTGAAGTACTACTAGAAACCAATACTTTCTATTTTCTTTGTGAGATCTGGGGGAATGTAACAAAGCCTGTATTGCTTTTTAAAAATATACAATTACCTTTTGTGCCCTGTTTTAGTTTTTGTGGGGTTTGGTTTGGCGTTTTTTTTTTTGGGGGGGGTGGGGTTGGTGGTAGTTTTATTATTTAATATTAAACCCTTTAAGAAATATATTTGGAAAAGCCTCTAAACATTCAATATCAGTAGAAAATTAATTTGTACAGATGTAGAGTTAATTGAATATTCTTACCATACTTTCCTTTAATAAGTATTTTTCTGGTAATACATCAAGGAATATATAATGCACTTTACAGCTCAGCATGGATTTTCAACTTAATGACTCCTCTGGTTACGAGACTGTCTACTTCAAAATGATTTGTTTAGAAATGCAGTAATTCCTTGGGTTTAGCTCATTTTTGAATTACTGGAGGGGTCCAAAGCACTATGAGATGCTTCAATTAAATATGTAAGATGGGACTGAATGCTCCTCATGCTGTTTCCAGGTTATTCAGAGGCATTTACCATGTAAGACTTTTTATTCAGGCAGCTTTCAGAACAGAAATGTAACAACTGCTTTTCCTGGAAAAACAACGTTCAGATTGATTTGGATAATCTGCAGCAACTCATGTGGAAGGAGACAGGAGGAGGAGTCTGCAGAGCACATCTGACTCCTGACCAAACACAAACTCCTGGAGACTCAGTTCAAAGCCAATGAAAATCAGAATAGCACCCACCTGAAAAAGAATACAGCACTCCTTGTTCAATCAGCTTCTAAGATATAAAGCTTCAATGGATGAGGTGTCAAATGGATCTTGTCACCTCTTTAAAACGAGTACAGGGATGGAAAGAAGGGTTTGTGCACCAGCTCTGTGCTCCTCATCTGTCTCTGAGCATCCATTGGGTGCCCCCAGGAGATCTGTCCATTCTTCTGGCAGCTTGGCAAACTGGGGGTGATGAGATGTTTAATGTGCTGCAGCAGTCCCTGGATGATCTCAAAAGAGACCGGAGTTCCTTTAGGTGTGTGTGTGCAGGGGGAAAGCAATTCTACATCCAGCTGTCACTGGAAGTGTAAATATGAGATTGTCTCAGTATGAGTGAACTTTGCTTTCTATACCTTTATCTTTTAAAAAAACTTTGAATGTTGTGCTTCCTGGCAGAGGAAGCAGGAGAACTACCTTTGTTATAGAAAGGACAGTATAAATTGCTCCACTAAGCCCACTTGTAGTGTTAATTCAGATGTGAAACATGCAGCTAAGTCTGATTGGATTATTTAAACATCTACTTATAAAGCAACATCCTTACCTCGATCTCAGCCAGGTAGGAAGCATTTGCAAACCCCAAGCAGTTCTGCAGTCTGGAGCCACTCCTGCTACATGCAGAACTCTCTGAGGAGGGGGTCTGAAGAGCACAGTGTGTTTTATGGGATTATCCATCCACAGGAGAAGGCACCATTAAGCACTTGGAGATTTCTTGCTGAAAGGAGTAAGTGCCTGCAGAGACCCTGAAATATCAACTCCTTACTTGAGATTTTAGCCAGAACAGTTGTAGTTAATACCCACTTCCTGATACATTTAAGAGCTCTGCTTTTAGAAGTACCTACCTAAGAGAAATTTGAGAATTGGTGGTTAAGGTTTTCTTCAGTTTGTCTTTAGCCTTCTTTTTTTTTACTATCTTTAAAATAGTTATCAGCTTTTATTTGCTCATAGTAGTAGCTGTATTTTTTGTTGTTGTTGTTGCTAGCTTTCTTAATATGTATTTTAAAAGTGAGATGATTAAAACAGAGGTTCCTTTTCTGTGGATAGCAGCAGGAGCAATCCTACACCATCATTACATGTGGATTCTCTTTTTATGTGCTCAAAGCTTTCTCTGGCACTACTGTCATGCATTTCATAGACTGATCCAGCCTTCCACGTTTGCCAAAAATGAGGCAATTAAAATGTTCTTATGAACCACTGCCATAAGCTTGCAGAGTCTGGAGCATTTTTGGCCTAGAAACCAGGGAGATGAGTTATTAATGAAATGAATAATTAGATAATAGTCTCCCATGAATTTTAAATGAAGTTTTCTAAAGTTCTCATGGGTAATAGGATGTGAAGTGACTTGTATTGATTTATAAAGAAAAATGCAATGTGCTTTAGCAAAGAATTAGCTTAATAAGAGCATTAATTTTCTAAATACACCTTTCCAGAGTTAGTTTGCAATTTCATTCTAGTTTAATTTCTATTCTCACAGTTGATGTTGCTCTACAGAGCTGACACTCCTACCCTCATGACACTCTTGTCGTCAAATTGCAGCCTGAGTAGTGGTGCTACAACTCACTAAGGTAAATTTTCCCTCAGCTTTTAAGTGGGGACCAAGCATTGCTCATGCCCATTGTTCAATTACAGCAATTACTGAAACAAGTGGGCTGGCTGCTGAGGCTTTTGATTTCACCTTCACATAGTCAAAGTCTTACATTCTCAAACACAAATAAAAAGAGTCAGGATCTGGCCCAGAGGATCCATACTCAGGAGAAAAATAAGCAGTATTTAACTCAGATTTAACTTTATAAAACTCCCCTTCACTTCTCTTGTCTGGCAGGTAGCACTGCTGCTTGTTGGTGAAATTCAGGTTTCATATGAGACATTAATTTCAGAATGCTACAGATAACAAACTTCAACACTTGAGGCAGTTTATTAGTAAAAATAAAGTCAAAATTTAGTTGATAGTGTTAACTGTACTACAGGGGTGCTTTAGAAGAAGCAAGGCTAAATGTGTCCTCTCTGTGTTCTGAAAACCTATGTGCTTTTTTGGTAGCATAAACTTCTTCAAATTCCACTGAATTTTGACAGCATATTGCATAGAATTTCCCAGGAACATTTTTCCTACTCCTTTCTAAGAGTGTGCATGTAGCATAGTACTGTATAACAAACAAAGTTTTCTAAAAGAAAATGTCCATGCTTCGATTTTCTTTTCCATTCAATTCAATTTCTTCTCATAGGACTCAATCCTTTGAGGCAAAGTATTGCTCTCCATGGCTGATAAAGCAGTGCATATTAAATGAATAAACCTATAAAGTCTTTATCTGGAAAACTGTGTTGTTCTAACCTGTAGATTCTTTTCTATGCTTCAGTTTCCTAAGTCAGCTTTAGTTTCTACAGTATCTTTCATAATGGAGATGAATGATTGACTTAAAAAGGCTAAGTGAATGATTTGTTGATGGAAAAATTTATTTTGAGGATTTATGGAATATCACTAGGTTTTACATTTAAGCTGCATCTTAGGAGAATAAACATAGTTTGTGATCATAGGTAATTACAGAAACCAGAAACTGCCTTTTGCCCTCTCAGCTCTGAGAATCAAAATTTCCAACTCAAGGCAATGTACAAAAAATGGTTTTGCTGATGAATTTGAACAGAACTAGAGCAGAGTCCTGCAGCCAGTTAGGTTAATACGAAAAAATGTTATTACCTTTCTCCCCAAGGATGCCATTAATTTAACACTGGCAAGCTATCATTAGTGCTGTGTGAAATGACTAATTCTCCCTCAGGAGCTGCTCACACAGGAGGTGAGGGTTTTTCCATAAGTGTTCACGAGCCTGTGTGAATCGTAGGTTAGGCTCTCACTGCAAGTGCAAGGAAAAAGCTGCAGGTGGATTGCTGCTTTTGCTTTCAGTGTTGCAGCCTTTAAAACACTTCAGAATTAAACCACCAAGACTAACTTGAAAGAAAGAATCAAGCACCGTTTACATCTCCAAAAATGCTTGCTCTTTCTTGCTCCACTGTTACTTGCACTTGTCTACCTCTTAAAAGACCCTTTCCACTTTTCCACTTTATTTTTTTCTTAGTTAAAAGACTAAGCTTCTGTTTTTTAGCTTTATTACACTGCTGCTTTTCCACATATTGTCTATGAAATACATGCATACATGTAAAACTGATTTTTTAAAGATTCATCACAATAACAACTCAAGTGCTGCAATGTAGTAGACTAATGCCAATGGGGAAATCAAGAAAGGATTCAAGACATTTATTTGCAGAGGAAGGTCAAAAGAATCCAGCACTAACTGTCATACCCGAAATTTCTTAAAGAAAAAAAAAAAAGGAAAAAAATAAAATAAGAAAAAGCCCCTAAGTTGCATAATTCAGCTTGCATATCAGCAGCCAATATTTGGTGGAGAAGAAAGAAAAAATGAGCCTATGGTTTAAAATGAGACCAGTTGCCTGATAAAATGTATTATTTACTCTTTACCCATTGTGAACAACCTGGTTTGTTGAAGTTAAGCTGGCAATTATATGGCCATTTATTGGCAAAGTGGTTGAGAGAGAAAAAGATCTGAAAAAACTATTTACTTTTTGGATAGGAGTTGCTTTTTGGTGTGGGGTTTGTTGTTGGTTTGGTTTGGGGTTTAGTTTGTTTGGGGGAGTTTTGTCTTGATTTTTTGTTATATTTTGCTCATTGAGATGGTTTTGCAGTGTCTTATTCTGCATGCAGGCAGGGCATGTAGTATTTGAAGTACTATATACTATTACTTAATTTGAAGTACTTTATAACTATATATAACTATATAACTATATATATATAACTAATTTGAAATACCATATAACTATAACTATAATTTGAAGTACTATATAACTATTTGAAGTTATATAGTATTTGAAGACTTTCAGTAGCCCTGATGCTGTGTTCCCAACTTATAATTCTGCACTGTGCTCTTGTCCTGTTAATGCCTTTTAGATTTTCAGTGTGTGTAGATGACTATGTTAACCAAATATTAAGAATAGTCGAGATTACATCCAACTCTTCTTGAAAGAACAAGAGTAACACTTACAGTGAGAAACTGCCAACACCAGAACAATTGGGGAAATAAAGCAAAACACAGTTAGAGGGAGTGGGAGTATTGCCAGTGGTTTCTGTAGAGACAGAACATACCTCTGATCATCATAAAAAGCTTAGGCAATCTTTGACTCCTGAATATACTGAAGACAGCAATAATTCCTGAAAAGGCTAGTAAAATAGAAATTATTATTGTAAATAATTGTAAATAAATAATGTAAATAATAAAAATAGAAATTGTTATTGATTTAGCTGACACTAGTTGATTTTTAATGCAACATTCCAAAATTATCACTAATGACAATATTCATCAACTTAAAAAAAAAAAATCTACTCCTAAAATATTCCCTTGAGGTTTAACACTGAAAACTTGTTTTACAAAGCCTTTTAAAGCGTCTAACTTCTGATAGCATTTGACATTTATATTGCATTTCAGTTCTTCTGCCCATACAGTTGTGTTGCTTCTGTGAAGATGTAACTTCAAAACATTAGCATTTTTAAAGCTATTTTTTGTAATCAAAAATAATGATGGTAACTATAGGAACAGAACAGTAGAAGTAATTACGTTATTAATATAAAGAGATATTTCTCACTCCTGCTAAGTTCATAAAGTTATAAAGTAACCTCCTGCTGTTAAATAGAGTGAGCAAGAAATCAGGTGTATATAAATGAATAATTGTAAGTGCATCTTTAATCCACTGAATTATGTCTTCAAAGGGCAGCTTATCAAACAGTGCTCTTTAATTTTTGGAGGGGAAATTAAAAAAAAAAAAAAATCTCTTTCTCATTAATCTCTTCCTTTCTCTCTTCCATTTTATCCAAAATCTACTCTCATGTGCTTATAGGGTAGCTCAGAGACTAACATATCAATTTTCATGCCCAACATGCAATTTACTAATAAAACTTTGTGATTTTTTTGTGGATCTTCCTACTTTTGCAGTTCCTTTCAGTAATAAGCATTTAGGAATCTTGGAGGCTCCCTTCCCCCTTAAGGGTGGGAAGTCACAAGTAGAAATATTTTTGTCTTTATATGTTAATACACATGACAGTGAACAAGTAATTTTAAGAGCTGTGATCATTATGAAGCAATAGTTTAAAAAAAATCCAATACCTAAAGACAAAATTCTGTCCCCATCTAAGTATACTTAAAGTTCATAAAAACAATTGCAAAACTAAGCCGGGACTATTTAATAATGACTCTGAATAATTAAAACTGTGCAGGTTCTGAGCTTCAGGTTTTCAGCACCAAGGGACAGACACTCATTTCTCCTGACAAATTTATCCTACAGCTAGTGGCAGTGCTGGACCATTTAATGTGGATATGATACTCCTGAGAAAGTGGCAAAATGGAGTTTGTAACAAAGTTCCAGAAACTCTGGATATGAGAGTAGGAATCCTGTAAAATCTTGTGAAAAGCTTCTGGCAAATCTGTTGCAATATATAATACATTTTATCTCTTCAAGTAGGAACTAGGAGCCAAGACTTGAAAAGCAATAATAGGAAGCATCATAAATCCAATCAAGAAAGGAGCTAACACCATAACAAGCTGCTGAGAGAGCCAAAGAAGAGTTTTTCTTGAACTTTGTGCTAACATTTAGTCATTAACACAGTGAAATCCCCACCTGTAGAATCCCTCATCTCACATAAACTCCTTTCCCATAGAGGATGCACAGCAAAATACTTGAGGATTTTCATAATTATTATAATGAAATGGAAACAAAGGAAGCTGCAGCCGCTGCTTAGAGCTTTAGCTGGTTGCATATGTGGGAAATGTTGATCCTTCCCTGTTGGAAGTGTACAAAAGCAAGTAGCTGGCACACTGAGGCTGTGCTAGATGTGTGGATTTGCCAGCTCAATAATACTTGAAATAAATATCTGGGCTCAGTGTGTGGATTAGCTTCTTGCACACCAGGCAAAACAGCCCATACCTGGGACAACAATTTCAGGTTATGCTCTTGCCAGGATAACAGAGATGGATTTTTTTCCTACTGTCAGGTACAAACCATGAGAAGAAAGCACAGGTATTATTTAAACTAATTTATGCCAAGGGGGACCTTCCCTCACCCCTGCCCCTCCAACCAAATTTCTCAAAGGAAACAAGTTCCAATTGCAAGTCGTTTTGAATAATTTCACATTATTCAATCTTTTGGATATTGTTATTCAAGGCAGCACTTCTGTTGCTTGCATATCTTTCTGTAGAGTGACAGCTGCTTCTTGCAATTGTGTGATTTTTTTTCCCTGAAAAAAATCTAGGATGAAACAGCAAACCTTTTAATTAAGGCCCTGTTTAGCATAGTGAAAGAGAAATGGCACATGTGAGAGCTGATTACCTGGGGGACTGAGAGCTCAAAAAGCTACAAAAAATATGCCTGAAGAGAAAGTGGAGATCGCTTGCTCTTTCCTCTGGAAGATTCATAAAGCTGAGAGGAATGGGAGTTCCCCATTTGAGAGATTTGGGGTTTGAAGGGCCTGTGCACATCCGAATTTAGGAGGTGTTGATCTGGTCTCTCTCATCTCTGTACAATCGGAGTGCTGTGCCTGCCTGCAGCCCTGCTCAAAAGAGAGAGGGGAGAAGCTGGAGTTGTGCTGCTTCAACCCCTTCTCCCTTCTCCCATCTCCAGGCAGTGAAAAGGGGAAATCTGCCTCCTGCCTGCCCCCAGTGCAATTCCCACAGGGGGTCCCAGGTCCCAGCAGTTCCAAAGGATCACACTGATGATTGGTGTCCTCACAGACCATGCTACTGGGTCTCACCAGATCAGGACAATGTCCGTTTGCTTTCACCTATCTGGAAGCAAAAATATTTTCATATTTATTTTCTTGAATTGGAAATACATTTTTACGTGTAGGAGCACCCCTGCAGTGGAAGGCTGCTTTTGGGATGGATTCAGCTGGTGTACATTTGATCAAAGCTGAGTGAAGGATTGTGTGGTGGATCATAAATACAAGTCAAAAGGGCAAAGAACATGGAAATAACAGATCAGATTTTAAAAATCATCTGCTTTTTCCTCTGACAACATTGCATTCTGTTGTGTCATGATACTTCCTACAGTATTGATTAGGAGATTTCAACCAACATGAAGGATTTTGCTATGCTAAGAGCTATTGTTAATAAAGGATCCTATAATCTATCTCTTTGTGTATTTAAACTAACTCTATAATTACAGTTGATTGCTAAACATCTTTGTTCTGTAGAACTTTGGTCATTTGTCTTGAAAATACAAATTGACTCCCAAGGTACAGTACTGAAATGAAAGCACATCTGGGGAGCAAACTGAAAGGCTTTAGCTTCTTTGTTTAAAACAATTCTTCAGTCAAGTCATAGATCAGTAATGGCATCTCTTTCTGTATTTTTACCATCATTGTTGCCTGTAGTAGTTAATGTGATTCATTATCTTGCTACATTCTTGTAGGAAGATAATATTGCAAATTCACAGATTTTGCATACTAATACTGGAATTCTAGTAAAGGTTGTTTTTTTTTCTGAGGTAGGATGATGATATGGGTAACTGTGCATTGAAGAGTTTATCATAAGCAGACTAACTGCCTGTGAAATTACTGAGAGCATGCTAACCAAATTGGGTTTTGTACAGGTAACACCTTGTGAAAACCTTGGCTCTAAAATGATCTGGTCAGTTCCCCTACAGCCTGCCAATTTCCAGTCACAGGCAATGAAAGTGAACCGCTTGGTTCAGAGACAAACACCCCAAAATATTTTGTCTTCATTTAAACCTTAATCCATTTAAAAGGGATCTGCACTGTAATAGTTGCATTAAATCACACAAACGGGAATAGTGCTAACAACAGGACATTATCTTTTATTGAGGGCAAGCAGCAGGGTTGCTGCTAATGAGGACATCACCAATTTATCAGCTAAAGGTCAATCTAAAAGGATTCCTGCCCTCTGCCTGTCCCCCCGCCCCAATGTTTTTTCACTCTGTGCTCTTCTGTCTGGACACATCATTTTTATCAGTCATACTGTGCTAGGACAGGAGACACCTTAATGCAAAGTCTGCATAATGTTTACAAGAAGTACAGATTTGCTTAACTGGGAAATCCTGTTTTCCTCCTCCTATTTTAATATCCTGACATTTTCCCTAAAGTTTCTGGTAATTTTTAAATCTTAACACAAAAGAAATCTTTGATGGTATGAATTCCTTGCTGACTGGTAGGTTTTACTGGAATAAAACTTGGAAAAAGGTTCACTATCCTTCATGTAATAGGTAGCTATCAAAGACAAGAGCTTCTTAATTCAATATTGAAAATTACAGGTGCATATCTTCAAAAGGCATCTTGATTGCAAAAAATTAAATAAGTAAAACATAACTCATTGCTTACAGTGGCATTTTAAATATTAGATCAATTAAATCACAACCTATGCCCTAGTAAAATCAAATTTAGATTTTATCATAAGAATTTAATTACTTTTCCCCTTCTAAGCTTGTGCCATACATTGGCTATAACATGGTACCCAGAAAGATATTTTCTCTTTCTTTAGTGGAGCTGTCAAACTCACATGGTTCCTTTCCACAGGAGCTGTCTGGTGTGATGTGGCTTTGCACTTGCCAAGGAATGAGACCTTGACAATCAACTAAAAGAAACAGCGTGTTTTCCTGCACCTCACTGGGAAGATGCTACTCTGTTTGAGGCTGTGTATCAGCTACTTAGCTATAATTTCATTATCTCTGCATATGAGGCACTTTATTGGTGATATTTTTACTTTTCCTAATTTTGTAGTTTGTTTTGATCTGTTAAAAGTTTAAGTCATCATCTTAATTCTTGTATCACTTTTTTTTTTTCTTTGTCATTTCATCATATATGGGTTAGGGAGCTTAGGGACAATATAAAAATAATTTTGACAAGAATTTGTCCAACCTAAATCTCCCCTTGTGTAGCTTGAGGCTGTTTCCTCTCATCCTATTGCTGATTACCTGGGAGAACAATTGTACCTGGCCACAATCTCCTTTCAGGTAGCTGTAGAGAGCAACAAATTCTGCCCTGGACCTCCTTTTCCCCAGGCAATGCTTTTACTGTTCCCACATGAAAACAGAGCTTGGTCTAAATGGACCTTTTTTAATGAAAAACAGAAGTTTAGCATTTACACATAGAAAATCCCAAATGCTGGCAATCCACTACTTAGGACTGTTAATTCAAAGTAAGTGCACACTTTCATGCAGACTTGTACTGTTCTGGTGTTAAAATCCCTGTGATTGTACCCAGGAGTGCCTCAGTGCCAGCACACCCACCATGCCAGATTGGGTATGAGATCTGAGTTACCAGCTTCAAAGGAAACCAGAAAACAATAGTGATCATCATAATAAACACTAGTCTCAGCATGTGTGGTTAAATTATTAGGTTTTTAAGCTAATTTACTTAGTGGATACCACTAAACAGGTTAAAAATGGATGATATATTGATTTTGCTTAATCTTGTGAGGAATCAATTTAACCTAAGCTGATGTTTCAGGTTTAAAACAATTTAAGAGTGTCTACATGGGAGTTTCACACCACTTTAACTAAATCAATCTTGAACCAATTTAATTTGGCTTGGTATAATGTTTTGGACAGGAAACACTGAATAAAATGCTTAAATGTAGAAATAAAGTGGTTCTAATCCCAAATTAATGATCAGACTCTGCCCTCAGTTACTTGTCATGCTCTATTAAAATTAGTAGGATTGTGCTACATCTGGGAAAACAACCTTCAGACAAAGCTTTGCCTTTTTGAAAAGCCTCTTTTTGAGGTGGTACTTCATCCAGATGGCAGGTGATGGGTCAAGGCTTTTTTTTTTTTTTCATGCAAATAGATCTTCAGTTTAATGCTCCCAGACTTCTAGGTGGCTGTGAGTAAATTCCACATCATGGTGAGGAAGGGGGGAAAGAGGGAAATAAAATATGAATTCATGAAAAGCATGAATTCACTGAAGCCTCTTCTCGTCTCCTTTAGAAGAGACCTGAGGTTCTAAGCACATCCTGGCTTAGAACTGAGCCCTTCAAATTCTGTTACTTCTTTCTAGCCACCCCAGAGTAGAGGGGGAGCCTTACTTGCTTGCTCCTGCCTAAGGTTAGTCCACTTCACAGTAGTCTGGTGTCTAATCTGAAAAGATGCTTACGTAGAATCCTATAATCATAGAATGGTTTGCGTTGGAAAGGACATTAAAGGTCATCTAGCCCCAACACCCCAGCTATGGGCAGGGACACCTTCCTCTAGACCAGGTTGCCCAGAGCCCATCCAACCCAGCCTTGAACACTGCCAGGGATAGGGCAGCCACAGCTTCTTCCCCATTCCAGTGTCTCACCACCCTCATGGTAATAATTTTTTCTTAATATCTAATCTACATCTGCTCTCTGTCAGTTTGAATCCATTCCCACTTGCCCCGTCACTCCAGGCCCTTGTAAATAGTCTCCCTCCATCTTTCTTGCAGGTTCCCTTCAGGTACTGGAATGTGTGTGTGGTGGATGAAGGCAGCTTCCAGGCAGCAAGGTAAATAAAAAACATCCTTTAGGAGTTTTGGCGCTAGGAAAACGTGTAACGTGGTACTCAGTGCTGAATTTGTCCTCAGACATACTCCTGCTAATGAACAGAAGCAGAGTTGGATATATACCTTGCTCAAAAGATGACTCCAACACCTTAAATATGTTGGTGGTATTGGTGCATGTAGGGGATTAATTTTTTTTTTTCTTGTTCTTTCTTTTGTGCAAGGCCGGGAGCGTAAAGTGCTGCTTGATAAATCTTAACGATAATAAAGATCAACAGACATGACTGTATTTATTGCTGTTTGTAAACAAAAAATATAAAATGCTATCTCAACTGCTGTAAAAAAGTGTTGATGAGGCCCATTTAATTCATAGATATTGCTGATATTTTAATTCAGTGGTAGCACTGGGATGAGAGAAACATATATCTCTCTGAATTTACATCTGCAGCAAAATGAGAGCTACAGGAAATATGGTTTGAGAGCAAGTTTGCTGCTAGTTTACAGTAGCAGAATCCTACTTTCACTAGATTAATAACAGGAAATATCTCCATTTAAAAATCCACTCCTGTAGTTTATAGTTTGTCACAAATGCCAGAAAAATAATATTGCAGATAAAACTATGTCACTGTCCCTAAAGGCACAATGTTACAGAATACATATGAGTGTAGCAGGCCTGGTTTTAACTTAACAGTTTTAGAAAATTTACTCTGGCAGGTCTAGTTGGGCATATGAACCACCCAAAAATTGAAAAGGGCCAAAATCCTCAATTCTAGGGTGAGAAGGATGTTCCTTTTTTTAGACTCCTTTTCAGCTCCCTCCCAAAAAGGTATTTTCTTTGTTAAGAAATAACTGAAATTACTAGAAATTGCATCATTTCATCAGACATATTTTTTCTGATATGTTTCCATATCTTGAAACCAGTGTCATGCATCTTCTCAAACTGAAGAAAAGGAGAACAATTTAAATCTTATCTTTCAAAAATTAAGGTCCAGTCAGAGGGAGAGAAATTTGCTGAAGTATTAGCAAGTAGTCCAAACTTTTCATGTTGCTTTGGTGGCACCAAAAGGTTAACACATATGGGCAAATTGCCACTGTCAAAACCACACATGCTGCTTTCTTAAAATTAATTTAAACATATTTTTTGGGCCAGACTGTCGAATTGATTCTCTATTGGCTTTTATCCACATTCTAAAATTTACTTTGTTCCAGATCTCCACTCTTGCTACAGATGGTCAAGCCTCAGAAGAGGCTTGGTTTGGCCAACAAGTGACTTCCCAACCACAATTTGTTTCCCCTTGCCCAAAAAGGCTTGAAATTCAGCTCTGAAATGAATTCCTTCTGACCACCATATGAAAAAACATACTTCATTTTTTTGACTGTTTTTTGAGGGTTTTTTTTGTTACTTCATACAGCGAGCTGATGCATCTGGGATATGCCATGGGGAAAGTTTGTGTAGCTATTGATGCTGATACAAAATTCGTGTAAAATTACTTATGCAAGTTTGAGGTGCCATGAGCAAGCCCAAGAAGTTCAGCCAAGAATCAGACTCTGATTTCAGGCAGTGGGACTGGGCTGAGTTACCCAGGGTCTGCCTTTGCTTTGCCAGCTCTGCAGGCTCTTTCATGAACAATAGAAGGCCTTTGAAACCCCTTTTCTTGCAGCCAGACAAGCTAAATTCACAGAAGGTGATTTCCAGTACCTAAAAGTCCCAGTTTAAGATTTTTGCAACCATGCCTAGCTTCCTGAGGGACCTCAGGCATGTCACATTCAGCAGCAGTAAGAACACCTTTTTAGGTTTATTTGATTCGATCTCCCACTACTTTATAGTTCTGTTTGTCGTGCTAATAGCTGTAGTTTACAGTTTGTCAGATTTACACCCATTTTCATTATTTAGTCAGGTGCATGTTCTGTTCTCATCAAGTATCAGTAGCTGTTTTGAAACATTTGTGGCTGTGCCATAAAATAAGTCAAAGCTGCAATATTCCATGCTGCTAACAGAATGAACTAGATTTCATGTTCTGTTCTCACACAGTTTCTTTAGTCCTAAATCTAATTGGGTGGCAGCTGAACTCAGACACTGGAAAAACATTCCAGTATGGTTTAATAAAAATAGATTTACCTCTTCTCCTTCTTCCCCTAAACAAAAACCCAAAGTGTTGGTTTTTGGTTTCTTTCTACATAGAAAAGAGGAATTTTAGATATGTTCTGAGACGGAAAATTCCTAATATGTTTCTTTTCCTTCCCTCCCTCTAGAATCTAAAGCTCAAGAGAGACAAAAAGAACTCTGGCCTCTCCACACCTGCCCTGGAAGTGAAAGTAGCTTCCACCTTCAGCCTGAGGGGTTTTAAACAGGGGTCTTCTCCCACCCCTGCCTGAGGTTGCTCCCTTACCCACTGACATCCCAGCTACTCTCACCCAGCCAACATAAATTTCTCCAACAGACACTGGTTTGTTCTGTAGCACAAGTGTTCACAGGAAACAAACTACAATCCCCTGCAACTTGTAATTTTAACTTCTCAAGTGAATATCCTGCTCACTGGAGTAAGTGATGGAGTAAATGATGCAGCACAAAGCAGCTCTGGCTGGGGACTGTGCAGGGTGCAAGTTTCAGCCTCCTGTCCAAAAGCAAAGCCCTTTCATTGGGTATAACAGTCTTCATCCCCTTAGATTAATGCTATCATTCCACTGTCTTTGGGGGCAAATACTCTTTTTAGCAAGCTTCATCTCTCTGCAGCACTACATCCTGCACATAATCCATTAGAAAAGCACTAATAAAAAATATAGCAGACTAGATGTAAGGGTTGCTGTCTGCCCTCCTTTCCAATACAAGACTGCAGGGTAAAGGTGTTTTCTGGAAACTGAATATATGAGTTTAACCTACTGAGAGAAAAGAAGGAATGTAATTGATATTTTCCATATTTTTCTACTGAATCCAATGTGCTAATGCATTATCTGATCCATTCCAAACTCATCAGGGCTGTAGCTCATGTGCGAGCCAGCTGTGTGATACACGTGCAATTTGTTCATATTTTCACAGATAGATTAGAGCCACTGCACAAGAGCAAAAGCCTGGGGAACAGATCTGCACTTACACAGCCATATGATCTTTAAATGCCTAATGAGTGTTGGACTGAGATTTCTGGAACTAACTCAATCAGGGGTACAGCCTGTATATAAACCAAGAGGAAAAGACAAAGTCTGGAACTCAGATAAAAACCTCCAAAGAGAAAATAAATCAACAAGGAAAAAAAAAAAACACAAAAAAACCACCAAACCAACAGAACAACAACAATAACAAAAAACCCCAAATCTCAAAACCCAGGAAAATAATCATATCTGCTGACCTTGTTGCTTAAGCAAATTTGCAACTGCTACACTGCCTTCTTCGAGTCCAGTGGGTACATCCTGACCCTCTGCATTTCTTAAATCACTTGTCTCGGGTCTGTGACTCCAGCTAATGAGTGTAGCATGAAAGGCTGTGGAGATGATAGAAGGGAGAAAAAACTGAAAAACACCCTCTATGTATCATTGAAATGAGGTTGCTGTTCCATTTGAGGAAAAGTTTGAAAGTATTATTTGGATAGAGTTTAGCAATGAAGGGGAAAAACACCTCTTTCTTTAGTGAACTAAAATTCTATGATATAAAAATTCTCATTCATGCCTAACAAGACTAAATGAAGGGAATCAGAAAAGAACTGGAACAATAGGAATATTTAAAATCATTTATTTCCAGCATGTCCAGTTTTTCATGTTTCAAACATATCACGCATTTTAGAGTATTTTATTCTTCCATTAGAGAGTAACTGAATTGATATGTTTTGTTCTGTTCATTTCTGGAACTGTAGTTATTTGGAACTAACACATTTCAACTGTATGACAACCTCTAAATGAGATCAAAAATAAATCAAATTTTGAAGGGTTGGACACTTTGGACACCTACAGAAGCTGGATGATTAAGTGAAACTGGGTGAAAAACAGGTAGGGACTAATATACTCAAAGAATTTTTATCTCATTTTATGTTACAGAAACTTCCCTATCCAACCATGCAGGAGCTACCCTGGCAGTCACACCCATGCCACCTGAGCCAGGTGACACTGAAAAGGGACCCTGAAAAGAGGAACCTCTAGGCTTTTACACCCTCACAGTCCAAGCGTGCAAAAGTTTGGGGGTAGTTGGCTCCTGCATGCCTCTCAATGTCCCTCTGTCCCCTTGTCCCCAGGCCCTTTGCTATGCCAAGGCTTGGCAGCTCTCAGGTCCCCTCCCAGAGCCTGACCTGCAGCTATCCCAGCCACCTGCAACTGGTATGTTCCTTTTCAGTTCTCCCTTTATTTTAACAGAGCACAGCTGCAGCCATACTAAAATGGGAAAACAGAAGCTTTTCAAGGTATTTGACCTCTTCTTTTACATGCATTATTACAGATAACTATTCCAGAATGAAGACAACAAGATTGTCATGGGGTGGAAATTATTATCAATATAAAATCACAAAGGATTCCCAAGTCATAGCTATGAACTGATTGATTATCCACTACTTATACTGTGTCAAGCATCCAACAAGCTGGTCATAAGTTCCTGGTAGGTGCCTCCTAAAGAGCCTCTCTGTCCCCAAAACTGTACACTTAAACAATTATATTCACTCTAAAATGAGCACCTCTGTTTGATTGACTTGACTCTGGAACTCCATATCTAGGTATAAACTCCTTTGGCAAGGCTTTTACTATGGCTCCTATGTCAGCCCTCCTTGTTAGAAAGGTTTCAGCCAGTCTGACAGCTGCTCTACTACCTCCAGTAAATGTTTGTACCCAGCCATAGGTGGCACATCTGCAGAGTTTGTGAGCAGTTGCTGAAAAGGGAAGTAGGTCCACGGCCATCTTCCTAACTCTGAGATCAGTCTGATATTTGGGAACTTCTGGCATGTTAGGCAACAGTTTATTATTCCCTTTTTGGTGGCATAAACTGTTAAATGCTCTTTGGCAGAACTGGCTTTCCCCCAGTCATTCCTATTCCATCACTATTTTGAATTTCCTCCCACTTTCCCCACTGCCTCTTTACCTCTGCTGAGCAGTCCTTCTCTCACAGAGAGTCTTAGGGTCTGCCAAGGGTCTGCCAAAGTTGATCTTTCACTCTGGCAAACCCCCAGGGCCCAGCAGCCCTCTAATTTGTCCCTCTGACTATTCCCCTCTCCCCAGATGTGCTGCACATATCAGGTACTCATTCTGCTCCTCGTGCACTCACCTTTACCAAGAGTGCTCGTGCCTCTGCAACCTGTCCTTGGCTCACCACAGAATTAAACTGGATCAAATCACTTCAGACCCATTCTGACTGGTTCAAACTGAGTCCAACAGGCTACAGCTGGTTCAAAATGGTTCCAACCAGCAGATCAGCTTGAGCTGGGTGCCTCTGGAGGGAGACCCAGGACAAAGAAATCCCTGGGAAATTATATTTTGCAACTTCTGCACCTTCCCCTCACACACTCTTCATGTGTCTTGCCTGTGCCTCTGGGCACAGCAGTAATTTTTGGCCTCAGGTGTTCTAACACCTTGCTGGGATCTTTCTCTGTGTTCATTCAGGCTGGCCATTAATTGTAATTATCTTGTCAAGATGAAGCTTCTGCTGACAACTGTATCCTCCTTATATTCTGCTTTGTGGTTCTGGTGCGCCTGCCCGCCGGCAGAGCCCGGGAAACTAAAGGAGCCCTGGACTTCGGATAAATGTTACCTAGCAACAGCAAAAACATCACTGTGTCATCAATATTCTTCTCATACTAAAGACAAAACACAGCTAGTAGAAAAACTAGTGAGAAAATTATTCTATCTAAAATCATATCTAGGTCTAAGTTCTCAGCTTGCAGCCTGAGATTTCAGCAAACATAGCTACTATATTCTATATCACACGGTATTATAACTATTTAACTCATTCAACTTAAAACTGATTTATTCTAAACAACTAATATCTCTCAGCAATATAATGAGACAGTCCTTGGGATCAAAATTCTCTGTAAAATCACGTAATTTCCTGGTTCTCTCTGCATTAAAATGATGTATCTCCATCTTCTGCTATTCCTCTAGTTTTCTTGTAACACATCAGGATATGACTTTTTAAAAAACAAAAGCACAATAGGATTGCTGCTCCAGAATGTAGCCTAGTTTATTGCACCTCCTTTTATTCCTGCCAGAACAGCAGGAGAGGTGAAAGGATGAAGAGATCAGATGGGGTAAATGAGAAGAATTGGGCTAAAATTAACCCTTTTTACTCAAATTCCACTCTCCCAGGGGCACACCAGCTGAATATTATGTCTGGAGGTAACTATGCTTGGGAGCCTAAAAAGATTCCTGAAAAGAATACATTTAATGTTTCAGAGACCACAAGGAGCTTTACTTAAATCACTTGTCAGAGAAACACATCTGCAGATCTGACTGTTGAATTTTCCCCTTAGAATTTGGGATTTATTTATGGCATGTGCTAGGTGGGTGCTGACTCTTACAGTTTAACATTTCCCTCCAATGATGTGTTGCTTCTATAATTACAGCCCTTCTTTTGATGCCTCCAAGCCTAATTTTCTTTTGTATCTTGTGTTTGTTTTCATTAGGTTTCCATGGAAATCCTGGACTTGTAATTGATTTCTCTGAAGTTCAGCAGCTCTGTAAGTGGATGTGAAGCACTCTAGCTAGGATAGCTTCCACTTCTCTATACAATGCTACCCTCTAGTTCTTTTACAGTACAATAGCACCTTCCTTTAAATCTTTGTGTAGGTATAACAGACTAAAAACATCAAATACATCTGGATCAACCTTTTTTTACATGCATATTCTGACTGTTGGCTCATAGTAGAAAAAAAAAAAAAAAGTCACCTTACTTTGGTACACCTAATTTTTGAAGAAACAGGGCTTTCCAAGAGGGTTTGTCATCAAAATTAGAACAAGAGTTGTTGAAAATATTCACTGCTGTGGGAAGATGACATTTGCTGCTTGTCTTTTGCTGCTTTAAGCTGTGTGGGGTAAAAGAGTTAATATTGTTCAAATTCAGCCCTGGTATTTTGGGTGTTGAGCTGAGCTGGCTACGTTGCCTCCTGCTTGATAAGACTTCAGCTCTGAGATCTAAATCAGGAATAGCAACGGAATAAAATAACCCACAGAGAAAGCCACCTTTTTATCCAGTTACAAAATGGTTGAAAATACTGTACACTGTTGACCTAATTAACTACCCATATGGGAGTGAGTTGTTAAGGCAGTGTTTTTCAACTGTGAGAGACAACTAATATGCATTTTAGCATATTACAGAGTTTCTCCTTTTGTACTTCAGATATTGAAAGCTATGATTGAAATTATCCTATACTCTTGGCCAAGATTCCCTAAAAAATCAGGTTGTCACCGATTTTTTTACCTGTCTCACTGCTCTGGACATACCAACATGGTGCAGATGCTGTGTAATATGTAAGGTGCATAACCCCCTTCATCAGAAAGTGCTTGTTCCTTTGTAAATCAGAAAGCAGAATGACTGGAGAGAATGTCAGATAAAATATCTGGGCTGTCTCAAGTTTCAAGAATAACACTGGGGTCAATATGGGATTTCTACAGTTTCTTAGACATGCCTTCATTCCACAGGCTGGGACCCTCTCTGTTGTCATACAAAGCATTTAAAATGGTGAGGGTGACCCTTACAACAAGCACTGAAGACATCTCTTGTTCAAATTATTTCATCACAACAATGGTAAAACTCAGTCTTACTACCTTTCACATGATGGAAGTTACCTGGAATATTAATTACTTGCAGAAATGTACTAAAGTGGGATGAAACAGAAATCTGTTATTTAATTTTTGAGAACATCTGCGTAATGTCAATAATTGAGATTTTGAATTTTTCAAGCTTGTGAAAAGTCTAATTCTGTGATCTGAAATGCCATTGTTTGATAGTTGAGTCAGTTTTAAATAGCAATGCTTCCTATTTTTTTTCTTTTTTTATATACTTCCATGTTAATCACAACATTCCCCAAAACCAAAGCAATTTGTGACATTTTTCATTATAAAAACACAAAAGAATTTAACTGTGTTATGAAATGCATTAATAATATCACTGAAGTCATCAACAGTAGCTTACAGGTAAACCTCTAAAGATGTAAAATTTGGTTCAAAACTTTACCTGAAGCTTATCCAATCCATGTAAATCTCCTGGGACATAGAGCATTTTATAGGAATCTGTTCAGGTGGATCCTATATCCAGCTGCCCAGAAAGACAAAAAAACCCATTTGCTCAATGGTATTTCAGTGTTCAGGCTTCAGAGCCATCAGGGGTTTTAAGCTACAGAACACTGCAAAACTAGCATGAGTGAAATTAATAAAAAAAAAAAAAATTAATTAAAAAAAAAAAAAGAGCTTTAAATTCAGGTGAGAGTTTGGTGCACACTGGTCTTCTCAGTTCTAAGTGAGAATTAATCTAGTACTTGGTAATGAATTTTTGGAATGAATGGGCTGTCTCAGATGTTCATTTTGATAATTTATCAAAACTAAAAAATTTTTTTCCTTCTCATTTTTTATTCCTAATGTTCAGAAATCTGGCCTTGTTGCAGCTAAAGCATGTAAAAAATATGACTGCTTTGGATTCATCCATCCTTGGTTGTCATTTTGGCATGGGAGGATTGTACAGGAAAGCAGCAATCAGTTCACAAAAAGAAAGATCTCATTTAAATTACAAACAAATGGCCAAAAAAAAAGAAGAGAAATATTTGGAATTTGGCTTTTATTTCTATTTTTCTCTTTTTTTTTTTTTTTTTTTTAACATAGAAGGGACATCTGGTAAGCTGAAAATCTTGTTTATCTGCTATCTTTATATGCCTTGTGTCTTTAGACAGACCACAGTGCAGGATAAGTGCAGAAGTGCTAATGATGGCAGGGCCACCAGCAGGAGCTGCAATGTGTCTTGTGGCTTTCCAACATTTCCAGGATGACCAAAGTTCACAAATGTGTAAATAGAAATCTGAAGAGGTTGGTCTGAGAGGTGTGTTGGTGTGATTTCAGATTTATCTCACAAGTCATCATTTTGAATGAATGCTGCCTCGTTTTTCAAAAAGCCAATAGAAAACAGCACCTCCTGAAGGAGGAAAAAAGAGAATCTGGACTCCCAAGCAAAACTTGAGTCTTTCAGCTACTGATACCTGACTTGGTGAGGGAAGACAGATGTTAATGTCTTTTTACAGGGAGGTAACTTTTGTCTAGTGTACCAAAGGATTAAGTGATATGTGTGCAAAGCTGACAATGTGTAAGCATTTTTAAAATCTAGCTGCCAACCCAAGGAAGAGTAGAAGAGTGAGGAAGATGATGGAGCATGGTCTCTGGACAGCATGGGCAGCCTAATAGCTCCTCCTCCCTGGAAGAGGAGGCTCTCTCACTTCATTTCATACCTTGCTCTCAATTCCATTTTAGGTCTTTCTCGAAATTTTTGGTAGCAGCCCTGTCCCATTTTTTTCTCTACATCTGATGTTCCCTTTACCCTTACTATAAACTGATCTCTTCATTCTGCAGTAATGAATTAAAGCAGTCTAATTTTCAAACAATTTTTGGCAATCTTTAGTGATACAAATCAGCTTGGGAAAAACTGGCAATTGATGTAGATGAGCAGTGGCCAGAGCAAGGAGAACAAAAGAGGAGGGGAGGAGGCAGTAGCAGCAGTGAGCCATCAAATGGCTCCCCACTGCCTTCTGTCCTTTACCATTAGGCCAGGAATAATTTTTAGGAAACTCTTTTTGAAATTATTTGTAAGATTCAGACATCAGTGGCTTTTGCAGCAAAAACAGCTGAAGAACCCCTGTGGCCTCCAAAAGGCTGAACGTTTCTCCTTCCCAGTAATTCTCCTCACCAGTAATCCAGCTCCTCAGTTCAGCTTGCAGGGGGCTCCAGAGGTGGAAATGTGTTGAAAACTGCTCCTGTCTGTGTTTGGAAATGTCTAAAGCTGGCCCCACAAAAAGTGATCTTACTGATAGACTTCATCTTGCTGAAAAGACTATTAAAGTGCAGCCTTTTTTGATTTTGATTTACCATCTCTGAAATGTTTGGAGCACTTTCTATTGAGAAATGCTGAGCCCTGCAGCCAGGACGGTGATACCTCAGGGAAGGTGTGGGGACAGAAAGGCAAAATGCTGTGTGGCAGCAAGGGGAAAAGTGTGAGAAACATCCCTGTGGGCCCCAAGAGAAGAAGGGGGAGGTGAGGAGGAGGTGATCCAGGTCCTAGAGCAGGGGTTATCCAGCAGCCCCTCCAGAGACCATGGCTGAGCAGGTATCCCCACTGCACCCACGCTGGAACAGGGGAAACAACAAGGGGAACAGTGTGAAGGAGAAGGAGTGGCAGAGAGGAGCTGCCATGGACTGACCACAGCCCCCATTCCCCACCCTCCCAACAGCACTCACCGAGAGACAGGCTGAGGAATCAGCCATGAAGGAGTGAAGGTGAGGCTGGGAGAAAACAGTTTTAATTTTATCTTTGTTTCTCACCACCCAAATCTATTTTAACCAACAATAAAGTAAATTATTTTTCCTGAAGCCAAGTCTGCTTTGTCTGTGACGGTGATCTCCCTGCCTTCACCTCAATCCACAAGCTTGTCAGTCTTATTTCCCTTTGCCTCTTTGTTGTTGAGGACTGGAGTGACAAAATGACTGGGTGGGCATCTAGCAGCGGGCCAAGGTCAACCCACCACCACCAGGGAAATAATTTGTCAGTCTAATTATATTAAAGGATAGTGCCTAGCTGCAGGAAAGAGGTAGGACAATTTGCAGGTTTGAGGAAGAGCACCAAACACCATCACAAAATCCAAAGCCAGGTAGCAAAGCCCAGAGAAAATAGCAATATGAAATATTGAGTGTAGCCTAGTTCTGCTCTAAAACACCCTCTGAATTTGGATTATAAATAGATGTCTTTGGTATTCAGACACTGAGCTTGCTCCCACAGCCCTAAAAGGGGCAAACACTGTCCTGATTGGCCATGGCACAGCCTGAGGATGCTCTTCCTTGTTTGAGTTCCCTGCTTTATGAAACAATAGCCACACATAACAATACTTCCAGCATTTGTTGGGCAATTGTTTTTTACATTCTTCCTCATGAGCGCTTTTCATAGCTGCTTTCTCATACACCTAATGGACTCTTACACTAACTGCTGACCCCGTAACCCTAACAACTTCTGAAATCATTAGATTTGAAAGGAAAATACATAAAGTAGGAAATAATGGAGCCTTTTGTTACAGGATTGATTGTGTTTCTAAAAGATGCTGAATGACTCTTGGAACTAAAGAACATTGCATCCTCACCTATAGTATCACACAGATTAACACACCTAGAAAATTACATCTTACTGTAGCAATTCTTCTGTTAAAATAGAATTTGTACAGCCAATAGCAGAACCTGTTAAACATTTGGGTTTTTTTAAAGCTACTGGTTCTACATTACAATTTCTTGAGAGTTGAGGTAGTGTATCTAACTACCTCAATTCTTCTCAACTGAAGTAGTGTTTTCAGAGACAAACAAAAACCCACGAATTATCCAGTTTGACCCACAACTATGCTTTAACAGTATGTGTTTGCAAGGCAGTCCACCTTTTGAAAAAGATTTTTGTCTTGGCTTAAATTTTTATTTGGACCAAAAGAAAATAAAAAGACAATAATAAAATACTAATTGATAGTTCAGAGCCTCAGGACTAAATCTAAGTAGTAGATAATTTGCTAGGTAAGCTTGTAAGAAGAGAAGACAAATATTAACATCTATGGAAGGAGTTAAATTACTTCACAGTATGTTAAACTTCACCAGCAAGGTGTAGACAGAACACCCTGGCTGTGCAGACTGCTCAGTGAGTGATGATTCCTGCACTCGTGGAGCTCTAGTGATATCCACAGTTCGGGAGCTGGTGTCAGTGGATTAAATTTCAGTCACATCCTGAGGAGTGATTGAGAAATTGTCTGAGACTAGTTATCGTACTAAAATATGTTGATGTTGTGTTCTTTGGCAGGAGAGAAACTAATTAGAGAGTTACAAAGCACCATGAGCATCATCTTTCCCAGTCCCATGGCAGAATTTTAACACTCGTGCCAGTGTCAAAAACCCGATTTCCTGCAGACAGATGGAGCTGGGAGCTGCTGAAACCCTTTAAGACCTCCAAAGAAAGTGCAACACAGCCTCTCTCTGGTCTTCTCTTGTTCTCTTTGCTTTCTGTTGTTTACTTTGCTAATTTGCCTGAAGCTGTTTGTTCTGGTTGGTTTGTATTTGCTTAACACAGATTGTATCTTGTGTTTGCTTTTTAAACTCAAACACCATGCTACCTTCATAGTTAAAAGCTGTCTGCGGTACCAAAAACTCAGACAATCCACCCTGAGGAAAAGAAAATCCCTTTGATTATGCTTGAAATGAAATGTAACAATTTGCAGAGTTTAAAGTCGGCAGGTGAGCTCTAATTATGCAGGATATTTGTCTGTGGTGTCTCTAAGCAGTATTAACATACAGGTAAGGTGGTGTACAGCAAAGGGAACACGGGATTTTCAGGAGCTGAGGAGGCAAATCCCGCTCATCATCCTCCTTGCTCCTGCTGTGCCCAGAGCTTTTAGGAGAACAAAACCATTTTATGTGAACTTGAGGCCCTTTTGACTTCTTTAAATTTCCTAAGAGAACAGAAGAGGCAGATAGTGAGCCTTCCTTCAGTGTTACACGGATAAAACTTCAGGAATTAAACCGCTCCATTCGTCGGCTTTGCTGGCACAGACACCTATCACACATAAAAAGCAGGAAAAAAAACTCTAAAATCAGAAATATTCCTGAGATCGGTATTTTAAATAAAATAATCATCCCGAGGGACAACAATTCGCTGCGGGAAGGGCCTGAAGGGCCTGGGCCCAGCGGGCCCGCCAGGTGGCGCTGTGCGCTCGCGCCGGCGGCGCCGCGAAAGCGGGCGGGAATCCCGGCATGGATCCGGGCGGGAATCCCGGGATGGATCCGGGCGGGTATCCTGGGATGGATCCCAGCGGGAATCTCGGGGTGGATCCGAGCGGGAATCCTGGGGCGGATTCTGGTGGGAATCCCGGGATGGAATCCGGGCGGGAATCCTGGAGATGCATCTACCCTCCGAAACCTTCTTTGGGTACTGTTTGTAACACCCACCTAGTTAGGAAAGTGTGTGGAATTACTCCTTTGATTTCCATTGAAGTTGTCCTGTGCTTTCTTCTGTTCACTGTGGGCAGTAAGCCTTTAACTGGCAGATAATTTATTGCTTCCTCTTACAAATCCAGCACATACACGGTTTATATTTGTGTCCTTTGATTCATCCCCTGCAGATGTGCCTGAACAAATCAAAGGAATATTGCTGTGTGTAATATAAACACACACACACACAAACTAATTGTGTTTTCCACCACGAAGTAAAAGGTGGAGGAAAGGTGAAACAGCTTCTGGCTTCTGAAGAGCACAGGTAAAGTTCATCACTGCTGTATCCATTCTTGGTGTTGGAGTAAACCTGGCTTAGCAGAGCCCAGCCCAGCTGCCCACAATGAAAGGCCTGCTCAGCTGGGCTGGGCTGTGGAAGGTGGCTTTGTTTTTTTTTTTTTTCAGAGACAGTTATGAAGAATCCTTTGTCTTGTACTGGACATTTTTTAAAGAGATACAGATTAGTCAGATTTTTTATCTAATTTAATACCTCCCAAATGAATTGGGTGAGTGTCATAGCAAGTAATGCAGATGGGAAAATGGATTGGCTCACAAATCAACTAAAAAGAAAAGGTAATGAGGGATTAGGTTAACCTGAGGTGTTGTATGAGTGAGTGTGGTTGTGGGGCTAGAAAAGGCAGCTCAGAAACACAGCTAGAAAAATAGAAAACTGCTGTTCAAAAGAGACTCTGTTCCTACTTAAGACAATGTTTAATCCTTTAACAAGACACTTGAAAATGTTTCTGAGAAAGAGATAATCAGATCTAAAAACACCATGTTTTCAGTGGCAAACAGAATGGGCATTATTCATCATTAAAAATAAAATTAGGCTTCTCACAAAGGGTAGATGATGCACAGCACAGATTTTGTTATGTTTGCTTTTAAATATTAAGATAAAGTTTATTGTGCATGAGAAACAGTAGCATTTCTGAAAATACAAATTTAATTCCCTAGCTCCCACATCCCTTGGCTCCTAACATCAACTTAATGTGTAAAAAAGAAAGAAAATAGTCCACTTTTTTCTCATTCTTCTTTTCTCATCTGTACCTCTGTTACACACTCACAACTTCTCACAGAAATCCCACCCAGAAAGAAGCTGTGAAAGTAAATAATTTATATGATGGAATTTTGATCATAAAAAGCGATGGTCTATATTATAGAATTTTTATCAAGGAACTTTTAAATTTTAAATTCCACATTATCACACCTCTCTTGAAAGGCAGAAAAGAGGCTTTGAGTTCAGAGAAGTTTCAATGAGTGAACTATTACTACTACTACTACTACTACTACTACTACTACTACATGGAAACCAGTTACTGACTGAAATACTATCCAGAAAGCACCTGAGGAGCAGATGCAAAGTTCTCAGAATAGCACAATATTTTGTGGTATTATAATGTTCTGGTAATGAAAAAGGCTGGGAAAAAAACAGCAATGAGTGCATGAAATATGAATTTGGGGTTATTGAATAGTCATGTCAGTCATGTCAGCTTCATGCTGTGGTTTTATCAGCATAAGGCAAGAAAGTTTTGCAGAATATCATGGAGATCTGATTAGGACTGTAATTTTAGATTTACATCCTTATTTTTAAAATGAAACTGGATAGCATCCCCTATGTGCTCTTATATATGTGTTTTATAGAACATAGGTTGGTGTTTCAACCCTTTCGGTGTCTATCTTTCAGCCATGATGTATTTTTGTATAGAATGATATTTGACAAATCAGTTTTGCACAGACCAAAATCTGATTGTATGATGAGGAAGCTGTCCTGAGTTCAATCCTATAAGTGGTTTCAGCAGGCTTGCCTAATTTCAGCTCCATCTCAATTTATCTTTTTCATTTTTCTCAGCAAACTTCTTTCAACCTTTAGTTTGAAGAGGCACCTTTAAAAGACAAGGCAAGAAGCCTGTCAAACAGTGGGAAATAATGATGAATATAAATTTTTTAACAAGGGCAGAGGACTATTATGGAAAAAATAGTGCTCAAAGACTGGTTATATTATACCCTTGCATTGCTTTTGGAGAGTTCATAGTATTGTATGAAATCTCTTGCTGAAAAAAATCTACTTAGCTATTTTCCATCTTCATTCCTTTAATGGGAAAAAAAATCAAGTGAGAAAATTGCATGTCTCTGTTAAAGAGAAGGAAGGGTTATCCCAGAACTTTGCATTTGTCATCTGATCATGTGAAAACCTTGTTTGGTGCAGGAATAAACAGAGTCACGTTAAATTTGTTGTGAGCTTGAGCCTCTGACAGTGCTCATTTTATCATCAAAGACAAATGAAGGAGCAGAAATTGTAGCACGACCTCTACTATTTCATCATTGTCAACCTTAAATACAATCACTCACTGCTGATAGATTTTTCTCCTTCCTTCTCCCACTAATACTAAGCTGTCAGAACCCCTCTTAATATGGTCCAGAGCCCCAGTAGCAGTGATTAAAAAAGGAGTGAAATTAACTTTTTTAATCTCTCTCAATAAATATCGTATTTTTAGAGAAGGAGCTCTGAAATACCTCTTTCTTGTAGCAGATGCCATTTCATTAAAAAGAAGTGAAAGTAAATAGTAGAGTGGTTTGACATTAAGTTTGTTTGGAAATCAGTGATTAGTGGCATCACATGTGCTCTTGAAAGACTGAATGCTGAAAAGAGAGGAAACTTAGTTATCAGTGGAGGTTGATTTTCTGCAGAGAGGTCCACAAAAAATACCCTGTAGAAAGATAGACAGATAGTGCCAGGTTGTGATTTGTGTTACAGCTAACAACTGCATTGACAGATTGATCTAATGACCCCAAGGAAGTACCTAAGGTGCAGAACAGCTCCTTACCATAAAGGGTCATAATCTGACCTGACACTCCAATGGTTACATTTTTTTTTTTTTATTTTTCCTATGAAAGAACTATGTGGACTTTTTTATTTTAAAATTAATTATTTGCTAAAGGGAAAAGTTGATTGACAATCTTGGGGATAAGTTCATAGTTTGCCATATCAGAATATGTCAGTACAAAATTGCAATTAGAATTACAAACAGGTGTTAAATATTGGTATTTATTTGCATAGGGTCAGGTCACATTCAAGATGAGAGAAATTAAATTAGGCAAGGCAGATTTCAAAAATATTTGTCTATCCTACCCTTGCAAAGCAGGATATGACTACCCATCAGATTGCTCATGTCTTGTATGAAATAAGGAAGACAGAATCCAAGGATAATGATGTATTTAAACAAAAAAGAGAAATGTAAAATATGAAAAGCACAATGAAATGAGTTTGAAAAATTGCAACCTTTGCAGATGTAAAGGACACAATAATCATCCACTGGCAAAGATGGGTACTATGTTTCACAAATTCTGACTAAACAATACAGAAGCATGATGGTGTATAATATAATTAGTCATATTAAAAAATATTTAGAATAATTTTTTCTTTGGAAGCTGAAGAGTATGGTAGTAAAAGAAGTACTCAGAAACAACGTTTTATTCATATTCTATTTAGGTTTAAAAATTACCTGTAGCTCTTTTTGGTCTTAATTTTTATAAAGCTTTATATTTATAAAGCTTAAACTGTTGTTTCATGCCAGACTCCAGAAATCAGATCAAGCACAGACAGGAGCACAAGAGTCCTGCCAAGCGTTGCTGAACCTGTTTCAAGGAAGACAACAACTGAAGTTTCCTAAACTTTGCTGTAAGCAGAGGCAGAGGTGAAACAAATTAGCTGTGACATTCACCTGCCACCCTGCAAGGCTCACAAGGCTGCACACCTCATAAATCCTTTTAAAGCCCCGTTTCGGGAGTTTAAGTGGGACTTAAGTGATGCATAGGCCAAGAGCAGGGGTGTGAATTTTGCTTTAATGACTTGCATGTCAATAGAGTTAGAGTGGTATGAGAAAAGTAGAGAATCTCTAAGAAGGCCATGTGCCACTGCAGCTCTATGTTATTTAAGTGTGTTATTTTGCTGTGCACCTATATTAAAATAAGTAGTCTTCCCCTCCACAGGATGTAACAGCTGTACAAAAATATCTAAAGGGTACTTATAACATCAGAAGACTCTTCAGATTTTGGATTTCATTATTAACTTAGAGCATAAATTGACTTTGAGTGTGAATAAAATTTCCATTTTCAATAGCCTTTATGGATTTTCATCATTTGAAAATTAGTGTTCTGACATATTTCTTGCCTGTTAGTGCGACCTCTTGTTAAACCTCCAGACCAGCAGCAGCCTCACTTCAGAAAGCTGGAGCCTCAGCTTCTGGAATGACTTAATAACAGAATTTAATTGTGCATTTTACTGGTTGACATCAGCCTAGGATTTCCAAGGTGCAACAACAAGGATTGAAAAAGCATACATACTTTCATTATGTACTTTTTTTTTTTTCAATCTGTAGAAGAGAAGACTGAGAGGGGATCTCATGAATGCATATAAATGTCTCAAAGGTGGCTGTCAAGAGGATGGTGCCAGGCTCTTTTCAGTCATGACCAGAAACAGGATGAGGGGCAATGGCATAAAATAAAACAGAAGTTCAACCTCAACAAGAGGAAGAACTTCTTTACACAGAGGGTGGCAGAGCTTCAGAAGAGGCTGCTCAGGGAGGTCATGAATTCTCCCTCTCTGGAGATATTCAAACCCACCTGGACACATTCCTTTGTCACCTGCTCTGAGTGACCCTGCCTTGGCAGAGGGGTTGGACCAGATGATTTCCAAGGGTTCCTCTCAACCCTATAAATTCCATGATTCATGCAAAGCAATGTTGTTAAAGAAGCAGGAATAAAAACAGGAGGTACCTTAGTTCACAGAAACAATTAAATGAAACAGGTGAATTTACTAGACCCCAAGCCCCAGCCTGGTATTCCTTTAATTGTTGCTGAGAATTTGTCTCATGCTATGCTGGTCATTACTACAATGGGAAAATATTCTCTTAATGTTTCTGAGGCAAGCCTTGGGGAATAAGGGATGAAAGGCTGAGTGTCAAACTGAATAAGGAATCAAATATATTGCTTCTTCAGAAAAGAATAATGAAGTGTTTCAAGATGCAAGTTTATCAGGTTTGGTTGAAATGTAAAGGGACAGAACTGTCTTTTCTTATCTGGATTGGGCTGCTGGAAGTCAAGGGTTGTTTTTATTCCCCATTTTTATTAATCCAGGGACTTCTCTACGAATATATTTAGTTCTGTGGAATCATTATCCTGATGGAACTACCAGTAGGGTACATGAAACAGTTTAGCTAATTGAAATATTCTGAAAATAAGGATGGATTGTTTTATATGCTAACTCCGCCTCACACTCATCTCTGTGGACTTAGTTAAGCATAAAATAAAAGGAGACACAGCGCACATTTTGATCCATGTCACTTGAAAAGGGAGATTTCTCCAAACCTTTTGTGTTTGATCAGTCAGCACCCCAGGTAAGCCAAGCTCCTTGTGCCCAGCCAGTCTGTCAGCATCCCCTCTTGGGGACCCTTCAGCCCACTGAACAGGAGAGCAGTTTGACTGACTTGTTCAGAGACACAGGCAGAATATAAGGACCCCCTCTCCCTGGGTCTCCATGCTTTTATTTGAGTATGTTCCCTCTGCCAACAGCTGCTAACTCCCTGAAAGGACTCACACTAAAGGCTCATGGAATGCTCTATATTAATAACACTTCGACAGCTTGAGGTTTGAGGATTGCTGGTGATAGTATCTGATGGCAAAAATGCATTCAAAGCAATACACAGCTTTGAATAGCTCTAATCCCTAACAAAAGCTCACTCCAGGTAATCTTTCAGTGCTCCTAGAGCATGTTTCTCACCCAGCAGGCAACCCTATGAGGGAGAAGACAAGTTCAGCTTGATCCCAGAAGTTCTGATGGAGTCTAGTCTGAGTTCTACCCATTCTTACCTTACTTTTATACTGTTCCTTTATGATCACATGCAGCTTGAGTGACTCTAGTCACACATAGTGCTCAGTGAGGAGTGAGGGCAGGTAACTGTCCTGGATTGTTAAAATAAGATATTCTATTTGCCATCTGATAAAAATGGGGTTGTTATCTGGGCAGGTTTCCCTTATCTCTTCACAAACAATACCTCCCCTGGGAAGACATTTTCTGTTAATGGGCCATTGAGTGCCTCCACATGACTGATAAGATTACATTATTCCCATTGTGAGGTGCTCTGCCCAGGGGGAGGGGCCAAGCATTTCTACTGGAATAAAAAGAGACACTTTTAAAACAAAGACAGCCTGGATTCTCCACTGGATTTCCAGAGGAAAACCAGACCCATCTGCCTACACTCTTCTCTGCTGGACTGTTGTTTTGACAGAGCCGTGGCTCCCACTCTAAGAGAACTGCAGCCACTGCTCAACTGGACTGTTATCCACACCCTGCCCCAGGGTGGCAGGTCATATCTTGACTCTGTCAGGGTTTTTGTTTGTTTGTTTGTTTCTTTTGTTGTTTGCTGGTACTAGTACCTTTGTTTCCTTTAGTTTTTCCTAGTAAAGAACTATCATTCCTATCCCCATATTTTTTTGCCTGAGAGCGCTTTAATTTCAAAAAATTGTGGTGATTCGGAGGGAGGGGGTTTGTGTTTTCTTCCTTAGCAGACACCTGTCTTTTTAAACCAAGACAGTAACCTTGGGATGGAGATGGGCATCAGTGTTACATCCAGGAGAGTGATTTTGCCACAGTTGCTGGTCTTCTTTTATCTCCTTTGGTTCACAGTGGCTTATCAGCTAAAAGGTGGCATGGAGTTTGCTCCTGTGCAAGGATTTCAACAGAGCCTGGTCATGGTGTCTCCACTCTGCTCCTCCCCTCTGCTTCATCCCCCCTTAGCACAAGTTGTGTGGGGGAAGTTGGGCATGCTGACCACTTTCCATCCAGGGAATAGCAACCACATTTCCCACTACAATTTCTGTACTAACTGTGTCTGTAACTTTCCATTTTTTTTTTAAATTTTAGCCCTAGCCTTTTTTTTTTTTTTTTTCCACAATCCATTTAAGATATTTGTTTATGATAAAGATTCAAGCCAATTCGTCAGACAGGTGAGAACTTTTCTGAATTAGGTTTCAAAAGAATTGTTTGAAGCTATTGCCTTCAAATCATTAAAATTCACTAGGGATAACTAGAGATAACTAACACTGGTAATTAGTTTTGCATGTTTGTATAGCAGAAAGCAGGAAGAGATCAGTGTTTGGAGTGACCTGTTCACTCATGGTGTTATGGCCAGTTAGGAAGGTTGCTGGGAAGCAAATTCACAGAGGGTAACTGGAGAAGGAAAGTAGTTGTCAGAATCACAAGATACTCACCCTTCTGTCTGTTGTCAAACGGGACAAATGAGTTGCTGAACATGTAACAAAATTTGTAATGAGAGAGAAGAAAATAGTAGTTAGACGTATTTCAGCACTTGAGAATAGCCAGGCTGTTTTCCTTCCTCAGGAAAAATACAGTTATATGTGCATTGCACATCATGTACAACATCACAATAAATATCCAACAGAGCCTGATTTCAAAATATTACACATCAACTGAAAAGATTGCAGAATAAATCGGTTTTCTTTAAATGACTGTGGTGTTTAACAGAATTTTCCTCTCCACAAATGTGATTTATAAGATTTTTTTCATATACATTAGTCTTGTTACCTGTAAAATTGATGTGTGTCCTGTGATGCTATAAATGGAGAAAGAAAGTGAGTTTTGTAGCACAGATATTGTGAGGAGAAAATGTGACAAAGAGATGAAGTGTCAGAAAAATCCAATTTTGATTTAGAGAGATCGGTCTGGCTTTATATTGCAGATGGGGAACTAGAAAGCATTCTGGGAATGTGAGATGTTTCTGAACTACGAATTTACATCCATGTTTTATAACCTATAAATTTATAAGGGTTTTGACATGCCAATGTTCGATAAGTAAGATAGATTTTCTTTGGATTGTTGGGTGGGGGGGAGAAAATTTTATCAAAACTGTAACTTTGCACAGTAAAAATGGGAATGATGTTGTAGTGTGCAAGAAATAAACAAAATCCACTTGGCTGTGAGCTTTCATAAATATTCTGATCTTATTCCTGCCCATCCATATCACATTGCCATTGATTCTGCTTACATAATTTTTTTTTTTCTTTTCCCCAAGGCAAGGAGGCTGCAATGTTCATGCCCATTGATCTCCTTGCTGGAGACCCACAACCAGAGCATTGCAGAGGAATTTTCTATATCTAGCTCTGCTGGATGCTAGGCATCCTTGCCACCCCTAAACACCTTCAAGGAGGTCCTAGGACACTGAAACCCTACAACACATTAAACAAAAGCCACTAAAATTTGGGCTAAAATAGCCAGAGAATGCCTACAGAGTATACCTGAGGATGCTACAAAGGCAGTACTGCCCTACAAGCAGGTGAAAACAGGCAGAAATGGAACAGAAAACTACACTTTGCCTGTTAAGAAAAGGGAGCTTAAAGCTTGGATGTTTCCATCTCTGCTTAGCTTTTGAAATGTAGGAGACTATTGATTTTGGTTGATTTTGAGTGGCATGGTCATTGGAGTTTTTGGGGTTGTTGTTTGGGGGTTTTTTGTTTGTTTGTTTTTCTTTTTTTTTGAGGGAAGGCAGATTTTTGAAGAATAATGTATTGTCCTAAACTCTTGTCTCCAAGTGTACTTAACTTTTTAAAATCTTTTTTGTGTAGTATATTCTGAGTAAAGAAGCCAGTATTTCCTAAGTTATTTCAAGAGGGTACCCTCTGATTTCTTGAAATAAACAACAAATAAGTGAAAAAAGATTATTTTCCATCCAAATTTCACTGTTGCCTCTGAACTTGAGCTGTGCATATCACAGGGTTCAAAGATACAAGAAGAAACCTTGTTCAAATCTCTTTTCCTTACCCCTGAAACCCTCCTCCCCTGGAGCACATGAACACAACCACTGTAACTTAGATCAAGAAAATTATCCCACAAAAGAGATTTTCATCCAAGTCATCTATTATTTTCCCTCATGTCCCATCAACAGTTTCATTCTGGATAAGAAGATGAACATATTTTCTTCAATACTGAGTGCAAGGAAACTGTTTGTCATCATTTGAATGTGACAGAGGTTTTGTTGAATAGGACTTCATGCAAAAGACAAAGCAGAAAGCAGAAAGGAACTAAACTCACATTTGTATTAGAGTCAAGTTAATAGTTAATGACAATATTGCACATTTCTTTGTTCTTTATGTGTCAAGTCCTGCAAATCTAATTAATTACAAATGCTGTAATGGTATAGCTTGTGTGCCACTTGTGCCTTATGGCTTTCAAGGAGTTTAACAGTGCAAGAGCATTGAACAGCAAATAGGTTTTTTATCAAAAAAAGTAAATATATGCAAGATAGCATTTTCATTGTGTCTTTTTTTCTGAAAAAGACTACTTGAGTATATATTAAAAACAACAGTTAAATGAGAGCTATGGAACGTTACCACATTCTGTTGCTGTCTAAGAAGAAAATAGTACATAAAACGTAATTTATTGCTTCTAAAAAGTCTGTTTTCCTATGAAAAAATGCTTGAAAAATAAGTTATTTGACATTTCCCCCACATAGGACTCAGGTAGGCTCACAATTTTTCTTGCATTCCAGATACTGGAGTAGCTCTCTAAATGGCATAAATCCTCCGAGGTCCCTGGCTGCCAACAGATCTACAACTGTTGATAGCAGCTGACCTAGACAGTGCATTTTAGAAGTCAGGGGAATTCACACCTCCTCACTCACTCTCAGTCACTAATAGATGATTAATCTAGTTATAATTTTACCACATTATTTGGTTTTTCTTGGTTTTTTTGGGTTTTTTGTTTGTTTGTTTGTTTTTTAAATGACCAGCAGGAGCATTAGAAGCATTTAAAAAAGAAAAAATGTAATGGAAATATAGTAGATTCTAATGGAAAAGGGCACTTTTCTCTCAATTGAGGTAGTATTTGGTTTGTAGGAATACGTCTATCTCCTTGGAGAGGATCTTTGGGGGTTATCTTCATTAGGTCAGTGCAGAGGTTATCTTCACCTCCCAGTCATAAACAGCAAGGAGAAAAGGAAGGGTGGAGGTGGAAGAGAGGGGAAAGGAGACTTGAGAGACAAGGCATGAGAGAAGGGTCATGAAACAGATCTGAGGGATTAGTCAGGGAAAGAGATTTAATGGTGAAGTGGGAAGAGAGGCATCACTAAAGGAGAAAGAAACAGAATTGTGAGATGTACTAAAGTGTTATAAAGGGGAATGGAAGTAAGAAGAAGGGGCTCTAGAAGGTATGGATGGAGCAAAATCAGAAGGATTTCTGGATAGATGGTAGTAGCTTAAGGGGAGGGATCAAAAAGTATATTTCAAAGAACAGAAAGTTTTAAAAAAATATTGCCTTTATTTGCACATTTATGCAATGGGAGTTATTTGCAATAACATTTTCAGATGCCATTTTCCTTTCCATCTGCCTTCTTCCAGTTCCACTGAGAAACATTTGAACTTCATGTCCTTGGCATTCTGGTTTCTGTGTTTACAGAAGAAGGAAAGTAACATTGCTTGGACTGCTATTATTTCTCGAACATTACGAAAAAGAAAAGTTAACTTCACTGTGAAACTTTTCAAAGTGACACAGTTTAGCATGTGCCTTTCTAATATTTGTTATTCCTAATGTTTCCTGTTATGTGGGGCTATTTGTGCCTGCTTTATTTATTGTACTAGGAAATATTTCAGCTTTAAAGAGACCAGCACTCTATTCAGCTGACTCTGGCTTTTACCTAATGATCCAATAAGTTGGTGAGAGTTTGATGGGTACATATTGTGTTTCAGGTCTCAGTGGGAAGTTGCCAAGACTTTTATTGACTGGTAATATTTTCCTCTCGCTGGTTTTGGATTTCTCTGAGGATCAGCAGTTAACACAAGCGTTTTCTCTTACAATTAGATTAAAGTGCCAGTGATTTGTTTTTCCTTCATTCAATTTTTTTAATTAGGTCATTCCTTAAAAGGTTATCTTAATATAGTAAATGCACTACCTCTATGAATGAGGCAAGCTGAATGATGCATGGGTTTTTGCTGTTACTGATCTGTACAAAAGACTTTTAGAAAATTCCCATCCTGGCAGAAATAACGATGAACTGGAAGTTGCAGACCTTTCCTCACAAGGGCTAAGCTTGTGTGTAAGCACTACCAAGAAATCACAGATATAGAGAGAAAATCCCTAATCTTTTGAGCTCAGCAGCTGATCTCTAGCAGCCTTGTGATGCCTGTTTCGGTGAGCAGTTTTATGTTGGCTTATATTAGTTAAGGATCTATCCTGGGAAGCTGTGCAAGTAACCACTTCATGTTTAGCTTTCATTGTTTTCATTCAATCCATGAACCACAGTCATAAACAGCAAGAAAATTTTGGTTGGTATATTTTTATACACCAGTAATGGATTTTTAATTATTTAGGTAGGTGGTTGTGACTCAGTGGGGTTTGTTAAAAAAAAAAAGGTAGTGAAAGCTTGAAAACCTTTTAGGCTTAGCCTAGGTTGCAATTTGTTATTGATTTGTTTATTTGCAGATTCTTTTCAATCTTCACGTCTTCTCTCTCTAACAATTTAAGCAAATAACTGCAGATTGGCAAAATAAACTCTCATCCTTCAATAAACAGCCTTTAATAAGCAACTTGGATTATATCCTAGTTCACAGAATCATAGAAGGAGCAGTTTATATACTGTTTATCTTCTGTAAAACTAAATTACTACAGAACTTTAATTATATTGTAACATGAAGTTATCTTTAAAAAAAAAGCTTAATGAAAGATTAAAATTTTAAATGCATTTTTATATGGGTGTCTATAGTACAAAAAGTATGTAACAGAGAAACTGCAAAACAGACAATATTTAAAATTTTGTCTTGTAATGTGCCTTTAAAAACTAGGCTAGGAATTCACACACTGATACCTGTGGTCTTTTTTAGCGCAGTTATCCAGCAGACCTGAGCAGCAGATTCATGGAGAGTTAAAACACAGAGAATGAAAACCTCAGATATAATAAATTACTAATTGACCAAATAGAAAAAAGTATATTATTTGTGTGGCAAACCCTTTAATGCATACTAAAGACTTCCATAATTTTTGACTATAAGAGATGTAGTTTTGAGACTATTATCAAATTCTGGCAGATTTTGAATTTCACTTAGTGTAATATCCGTGAAGCAATATAAATAGTATTTTATTATTAGTTTTAAATATTTCATTTATGCACTATTCCCTTCAGGCACCTGCGGAGCTTGTAGAGTCGTGGTGCCCCCAGCCTTTCACACCCTTATTGTCTCACTGGGCTGTGGCATGTACACTACAATGCCCCTGACAGAAATCCCCCAAAGTGGTTTTTCTGGAAGCAGTGGCTCTGTTATTGGAAGCATTCCCTTGGGATTGGGATTCTCCCCAAGGCACTTCCCCATGACTGAGTGCCTCCCATCCTCCCACTCCCCCATGCTCAGGTCAGTGACTATTTTTCTGCTGCGTGGGGTAATCCTTCAATCTTTGGGGTGAAGCAAACTGAATAATGTCTCTGACTGGCAGCACTGAACCCATTCCCTATAAAATGTCACTGGAACATTGCCGTGGTTAACCCATTGTTTGCTAGTTTTGGATGAGAATTACAGTTTGTCTGAGTTTGTTATCTACATGAAGGTGTTCTTGTTTACCTCCATGACAGCAGTGAGCAGTGGAACAAGAGAGGACACTCTGGAATGTTTTCCCAGAGAAGCAAGGATCACAGCCAGAATTACTCTGGTTTCTTCTCCATCTGTCTCTGGATTTCAGGGCCACACTGCTCTTGAGAGATGTTTCATTCTTGTATTTCATTCTGGTATGCTTTGACACATGTAGACATGTGCATGGAAACCTTGACACTAGGTGAAAATTTCAGCCTTCTACCAGGTGAAATTTTAAGAGATATTTTAAAGCTTGGTCTGTTGTCTAGGTATTTTTGGGTAGGATTTGATTTGCCTTTTTTATTCAAACCATCCAGTATTTGTAAATAATGCTCTGATTAACTTGCATACAGGCACATAGAAACAATGTGATTGTTTACCTGGCAAAATTTTCACTGGTGAGAAAGAGTGGTGCAGTGAAGACTAAAAACATGAAAAAATTCTATTTTTTATCTGTGTGCTAATACAGGAACATGTACAGGAATGCTTTCTACTGTTTTATTTAACAGTGAATTTACTATATCAGTCTTAAATGCATTTCTTCCCTGGGTATTTTCAGCTGTGAAGACAAGAAGTGCTGTCAGTCTTGACAAAGTGAAACATGTGAAGTAGAAACCTTGCTCACCCATTGTCCATCCACTGTGACCAACTAAAGAATTCTGTCCATCTATTTGGCATACCAAATTCAATCAAGCTATTTAATTAGTTGATGTTGCTATTAATTACATAGCAGGCATTGATAGGGTATTTAATGCTGTATAAAGATGCAAAGGAAAGCCAGAATTCCTTCCTTAAGAGAGTCTAAGAGAGTCACAGAGACTTCACCAGTCCACACAGGCATCTCCAGAGGAATGTTCCCGTTAACAACAGGCAGAAGTTAATTTGTTTTATTTATGTAGTGGGTATTGTGGTGACACAGAATTGATGATTGATCATGTTGGAACCTGGATATGTAACCTTACAAGGCTGGATGAGACAGGCTTTAGAGCTGATATGCAAAGGTGTCTAAAAGGAAAAGGGAAGCAGAGGAGAATTTTGTCCCTATTAGACAGAATCCATTAGAAATTCACAGCTTCTAGACTAAGCTGTGACCCCTGTTGTTCTCATGTGACAATGTTTGCATGAAGGGGCCAGGAGGGTCTCCTTTCTGTAGGAGAGAACAGAAATATTTGAAGCTTCTAACTAATTTTGCTCGAGTATGTTACAGTACAGCGGCAATTGTTTCATGGAACTGTCAGAGAGCCACTTCATGGATACTTTCAGTTGTGGGTGTCAGAAATGAACTTAAGATAAGAATAAACAAAATCCTGAAGACCAAGAGACAAGTCGTTCTTCACCCTTGGAAAAGAACTCAGCAGTGGGAACCCCCTCCAAAGGGCCCAGGGGGTTGGGTTCCCATCCTTGTTGGGACCAAAAAAACGCGGCACTCAGGTATATAAAATCAGGTTACACAAAGCAAACACCTTGGCTGTCCAATAAGCCATTGTCTGTCCTACTTTGCTTTCTGATCCAGAAATGTCATTTAGAGAACTAAATGTTGTGTAATTATCTTCTAGGAATTTTAGGAGAGACATATTAAATTGCCTCATGAACAGGACCTTCTCCCTAGACCATCCCCTTTGCCAGTGGTTAAAAACCCTTCCAAACTGTAAATGAAGGGTGGGTTATGTGAAAAATAGAATAAGGAACTATAACTATAAAATGAAAGTCTAATAATGTTTGAGCATGAGGCGGGTGAAGTGAAGCTATACTGGTATCTCATAACTTTGATTCATTTTGACCCCTTAACCATAATATGCATTTTTTCTGGTACTATTCTTATTAGCTTAAATGAATAAGTATCTTTACCTTCCTTAATAAATGATATTTTTGGTGATTTTTTGTGAGTTTTTAGATGTGTTTCTCTATGTCTGGAAAATATTTAGAAAAAAAGTAAATCATAACAATCTAATTTCATTACTGTACATTTTTACTGCTGTATATCACCGCAGAGTTATGTCACAAAAGAATACTGTGTAAATAAACATTTAAAAGAATTACATCTAAGCCATAAAATATATTTTGAAAAATTCTCTAGCTTGATTTTGTTTCTGGTTTAAGATATGTCAGTGTCTTCTTTTTCTAACACTAAAAATCCTTCTCTGTGGAAAAAAGGAAGGAGGAGGAGGAACAAATGAAACAACTGAATCTTTTTTACTTTGCACAGCATGTTGTACTTCATTCAGAAGGATCCACTTGAAATTCAAAATAGCACTTCACACTTAATCACCTTCCACGCTGCACAGGGTGTGCTAACATTTGTGCTTATGTAAGGAGCAGTTATATAGATGAGAATGAAGTATCTGATGTTTATAAATACAAACTAATGCCCATGTGAGTCACACAAGAACACAGCCAAATAAAAAGCTTCTGGCATTTAAGGTTATGTTTTGCCCACAGAGACACCAAATTTCTACTAATACCTGAGTGCTTCTGAAGACAGATCTTGGTTCCTGTTTCACAGAACTTGTGCTGACTGGCAACATATGAAAATATTGAACTGTGTGCAGAGAGACTGATGTATTTAACACAGTCTTAATAGACACTAGGGAGAGGAAAATTAGTCTGAGAACACAATGAAGACATGGAGTTGTTACCTAATTTTACCAATTTAGTCATCATATTGGATCAAATAGGATCAAAAACTCAAAGGGTCAAAGTCCACCTTCAAAGGCAAGTCCTAATGGATAATATGAATTCCCTAGATGAAAATTAATTTGGACTTGGTTTGTGAAGTATATCAAAGGACAGGCTCTGATACCTTTATTTGGCATGCTTTTGGAAAAAAAAAAGAGTTGTTACATTCAAAACAATTATCCTTATATTTTTGTGCATAATATTGGATTCTATAAAAAGGAACACGTTATTGCATCTTTTTGCCAGTGGAAGATTGATTCAAGCCCCATACTTAATAGCATTTAATCCAATCTAGATTAGAGCTCCAAGTGATGAAATAATAGGTAATTCTGTCTCTTCAAATATCTGGGCATTGAGCAAAATGTCTAACAGGACTTCATTAAGTTTCTTTCAATGTCTGGTTTTCAGTTTCTCAAGAAATGAATTGCATTTTTTCATACTCTTAGTAAAAGGTTGGAGGAAAGTATCCCTTTTACACTGTGCCTCATTGAAAGGCAAATCTTATCTGGGTCTTCTTACAGAAATCATATCTGCAGTCTTTGGGATTATTGATAACTCATTACAGATAAGAGTATTTTCTAATATAGTAGACTCCAAATACTTTTAATAGAAAATGTAAATGTTCCTTCCTTATCAAAAGTGTAATTCATAACATTTATATTTAATTTCTATGCCAATTAATTCTGTTATTTTGAAAGATTTAATAGTAGCAGTTATAATTTTCAGTCTGGATGTTAATCATTCTAAGCATAGAGAAAAAAGGCATTTAGCTGGGTTTTTCATCTGTACATCTCTTCCTCCCTCTGTGTGCATGTCGCAGGTCCTGGGTGGATTCAAGGTGATAAGCCCTTGAGAGAACCATAATGTGATTATCTTGCAGAGAGGTGGTAGAATAAATAAGATTATCCACAACAAGCTTAGCTGCTGATGAGTTCAAGCTGTGCTGATACACAAAGTCCTGACACAATTGTAAGGTAATAACAGAAAAAATACACGTTTGCAAAGGAGAGAGTGATGCTTGAACTGCAGAATCTTCCTTTGTTAATGCAAACTCACCTGCAGCCTTTCACATAGAGCCTTTTCTGCATTTTCCACTCTTCTTTCATAGACTATTCCAGGGCGAGCTTTAAGTCTCTTTATGCATATAAAACTTGGTATTACTTAAAGTGAAATTATTTCTAAATTTACTTTTGTTTTGATTTGTTTTGTTTGACTTGAAGAGCGGTACAACATTGCTTTGAGTTTGGAGTTATTTGGGATCTGTATTTGCAAATGAATGATTTTGATAAATTATGTTTATATGATCATGCAAGTCATAAAAATAGACCAGGTTGTTCTCCTAAACCATGAAGACACCAACTAAATGTCATGCACTCATGTTACGTGAGGGTTAGAGGACATGATGTTGAATTTATTTCCATTTTTAAGGTAATACCCATTTCTGACCCTTTCTTGCATCATCTGTCTTTGACTCCCACAGTTCAGACACCTATTGCTCTTCTTTTCTCTTAATTACCCCAGCTTCACAGAAATGAATGGAGAAATTGTTGCTGTGAACACTAATCTGATCTGCAGTACTTAATTTAACCTTTTGGATAAAAAGGAACATGTGTAATTGTTCTCTCACACATACCATTATTGAGTAGCAAGAAAGTTTATTATGGTTAGTTTTCTAATAGGACTGTTGTGGGAAAAAAAAACCCAACATAAACAGAAATTAAAAAAGGTTTTTAAGCAAAAATTGTACAATTTCAATATGAAAAAAAAAAAAAAGTTTTCTAAGACAAGGTTTTTAAGTAGTAGCAAGAGACCCACCTTGCAACTCCTTGATTTTCAGAAGCACAGTTTGTAGGTTTATTAAGAACATTGGTTATTTTGTCATGTCATAGGTGCAGGAACTCCAAGGCAGGAGGAACTTTTGGCTAAAGAACATAGTTTAAGATAACCATGCTAAGATAAGCATAAGAAATTATTCAGGTCTGATAAAATCCATATTTTCTAAATGATATCTAGGGTGAGAGATATTTTCTGAGATGACAATGCCTTTGGCTATTCACTGCCTTGTGCCAAGGGAAAAAAGTATTTTAATTAAAAGAAACAGTAGCATTAAGGCTCAATTAGGAGCAGAAAACCAGCACCAGATAGATGTATATTATTAATATGAAACAGGTAAAATGCATACATTTTCTAACTCTGCAGTTGAAGTGTCTGAAATAAATACCTGGGAAGAAGGTAAAACATGCAGGTAAGAAAAAAAGACACATTAAATAAATTGATCAATTATTCTGTGGCATTTATTTCTTAAAAAAAGAGAAAGCATAAAGAAATCAACATCTATCTGGAAAGAAAGAAGAGAACCTAATTATACTTCATTACAGGTTTTATCTCCTAGTTTCTTTCCATTAAAAACAGCAGAGGAAATTTCTAAACTTTAAAGGTATTTCATCACAGGTTGTTAGATATTGCAGAGCTGTTAGATAGCATCTGGAACTTTATGACAGATGATGTATAATTTAAGTAAGAATCATTTTGATTTCAGACATCTGGAAAACAGAACTTTCAAACAGCCTTACCAACAGGGCGGAACCATCATTTTATTACAGAAATAAAAAGAAAAGGTTTCTCTACAGATTAGATTTTTTTTAGTGTATGCTTTTATAAGGAAGCTTCTAATCTGTATTTATTAAAAAGTACTAATCCTACAGAGATGAACTCTTTTTTTATAACTATGTAATTAAATTTGCAGTGTTATCTTTCTTTCTTAAGCCAAAGCTAGGTTGGTTGGTTTTGGTTTCTTTTAGGTTTGGGTTTTTTTTCCTCAGTAAATAACAACATACAAATTCCTCTAGCAATCAAAAGACACATAGGACTCTGTTGTTATTGCTTTTTTCTGACATTTGAAATTCTCTCTTCTGTTCACATGAGAAATTGACTCTTTTTAAAAATGATCATTAATAATTAATAACTTTAATAAAAACTTCTTATAGAAGGGAGGGAGGGAAGTGTAGAGGAACATTCTTTTTTTTTTTTTGCTATATTGCTGTGTGAACAGAGAACAGAACTCTTTGTTTCTAAAGTGGAAGGTGAAAGTAAAAGCCTTTAAACAGTTCACAGCAGAAACAGAACTTAATATATTTGCCCATGTGTGCATTATTTTTGGTTGTTTTTAAAAAAAGGTGCACTGGAAGCTCTATGAAGCTGTGATATCCTTGCAGATAATTTTGGTGTGAGTGAGGCCAGAGCCAGAGTCCTCTTTTCAAAGGAACAGGAAAATTGCTGTAAGTAGACCACCACAGAGGCTGTGGACATGTCTGTTCATTAGTGTCTGCAGAGAAATATGTGGCCATGTAGACAATCAGCATCCATGGTGAGGTTACATAGCTGCCACCTGGTACGCTAATGAGATGGAAGGCAATTAAAAATAATTACCACTGCAAACTCATTAAAATTCCGTGGGTTTGTTCAACTCTGGCCCCTCATAATTGCTGTAGAACATTTGAGTGTGTCTCAAAAATTACTGTGAAACTCAATGATATTTTAAATCAGGGATCGAGAGGGAGTATGAATCTCAAAGGTTAATTCCAAGGAAGATATTTAATAGCTATAAACCACTATGGTATAGTATTGAGAAAGTTATCATTTCAATATTGTAGAGTCACCATCAAACCAGACCTGAAGGTCTTTCTGTGTAGTGTTCTAAGGCTTAAATTTGTGGATTTTCTTGTACATTTGTTTGGACTGAGAGACTTGAATAGTAAAATTATCAGGAAGTTTTTAAGTTTTCAACGCAACACCACAGAAGATACAATGCAAATGTTAAAAATGGAAGAAAAAGCATAGAAGTTGCTACAAAATGGTTTCTGTAGAGTTACTCACTAGTGGTGTCATAAGAGAATTCTCAGAGCTTTGTGGTATCTGTGGGAGGTCTCTGATTCCAGTGGCAATGGAAAAAGGATGCTCTTTTCAGGTAGGAACTTGCTTTAAGCAGCTAACCACTAAGTGAAGACACAAGGCAGGAACTCTTCAAGAACAGTGCACCTCCTTTGGGGGATTAGTCTGAGGACCAATAATGCACTGGAAAAATCATGAGGCTGCTGCTGCTAGGACTCTTTATCAAGGCCATTCACACTGGAATATAAACACATTATGCTGTTCCACTTCTGGCATTCATAGTCAGTGCCATAGCCTCTGTTAAAATAAAGAGATCTCTAAGTCTAGAGGAATGAAGTTAGGTGTCATGAACCAGATCTCAGAAACATGGAAATTAATTATTTGTTTCGATTTTTTTTCTGTACTTTTATTCTAAATAGTTTAGCTGGACAGGAAATAAAGAGTACATTATGCTTTATACAATATACGGATACCATGGCCTGCATATAGTCTGAGACAGAAGTGAGAATTTAGCTTAAAGATACAAATTTATAATGTTTGCAGAGATGAAATTTTGAAAATGAGTAATTTTGGAAGATTTTAAAGAAGGAACAACCAATTCCTCCCCACAGTTAATAGTGAAATGAGCTTTAGTAATTGCAATATTTTGGTGCTGCGCAGTAATCTGGAGTTTTGTGGTGACTTCTGGGAGTCATCTCTCTCCTTGGCTACCTCTTTCCAGGGAGCTGTCAAGTGTCTGGTATGATAAGGACCATTTGGGCAAAGGAAAAGAGCCAAGATCAGAGAGATTAGGAGGGCCAGAATGGGAGTTGTGCCAGCATGGAAGAAGGAGGAGGCCTGGTGTTGGATTTTACTGAAATCTAGCTGCACACTTCTTGCATCCCCTCACACAAGATGTTGAACTTCTGGCCTCTGGTTTTCTAAAGATAAAATGCAAGTGAAATAACTAACTTGCTGGAATGCAACATAAAACTGGGAAAGCTGCAGCTACAGTTCACATAATTCACCCTCTATTCTGGTAGAGTTCACTACTCTAAAGTTTCTGGTGGTGTGATCAGTTATGACTGGGACAGTATGGGATTCTGTAAGAAATATTATCTTTTTACTGAAATTCAATCTAGAATTGACATATTAGCACTTCACATTATTTGAGAAATGCTGTACCACTGTATGAAGAAACATCATATCTTAAACCAGAAGTGTTATAGGCTAATGTTCAATAGCAAAACTTTTCAGATTTTAATTCCTCATTGTCCTAGTCATAATTTTCTTATTCTGAAAGAAGTAAAGGGAAAACATGTACTAGGGGATTGATGATTTTTTGTAAAGGCTCTAATCTAATTTCCTGCCTATTTCAGACCCAATTATTAGTGATGGCACTATTATGTGCCATTTTGTTAGTGATGGCACTATTATTTTTGCTTTTCTTCTTCTTATAGCTGTGTTAGTTTCTGTATGAGCAGAGACAAGTCACCATACTGCAAAAGTGTGCTGTCATTTGTCATTACAGAGGACAATAGTTACATACTGTAACAACTGTGTGTTTTGTCACAGTTTTATAGGCATCAGGTATATAACCACATGCTATGTTGTGGCAGCCAGGAAGGCAGGGCCACACATCAGCAGGAGAACTGAAATGGCCTTCAGCAATATGTGCAAATTCACACAGTGAAATGCTGCTTTCTCTGGGCCTTTTGTATTTATATTCAAAATGTTGCAGCACAATAACAATAGTTGAACACAGTCAGAGGTTTAATGAATTAGATTTTTCCTTGGCTCTGCTGAAAACACATTTAGCAGTTTCAGCAATAGCAAGCCCATCTCATTAAATTAAGTGCCTCAGCAGCCAGTGCCAGCAACACTTCATAAGGCTTATGTACTAAAGTTTTTGAGATATTGCTAGTCTGGCACATGTCCCAAAGAGATGATCATCTGCTTTTTAGAGAACCACTATCAGGTGCAATAAATATTTGAGGATCACTAAAGGTAGACAGAAGGTTTGTTCATTGAAGTGAGGGAGGATGAAAAATGTGAAGAGTTTTCTAGATTTGTCCCTAGAATATTTTAAAAATTTTATCCAAGAGAATTTTTCATTTAATGTAGGGGCACATTTCATTGCTTTTGTTCATTTTAAGATATAATCACATTGGCTTAAGCTGTATTTATCTTGCAGCAAGGTACTTTTCTCTGTTACTCTAAGGGAAGGAATTCATCTTTATATTGCCTCCAGTGAAAATATATTTGGAAATGCAGACCCAAACCTATTTCACAAGTGTTCCCATGGTTTTCAATCAGGTGAACTGTTAAGGTAGGACATCCCTGGACAGGAGGGGGCTGGATGAAGGCACCCAGGGTCTGGTTGGGGCTGCTGGGCAGTGTCTGAGAAGTGGCTGGAGCTGACCTGTGCTGGATACAGAGGAGGACGTGGTCCAGGTGCCAGAGCAAGGCTTCCCTTGGGATTCCTGGAGAGCACCACGGTGGGGTTGGCATTTCCCTGCAGCCCATGGAGAACCACAGTGGAGCAGATATCCATATTAGCATGGATATCCATATCCATATCCATATCCATATCCATATCCATATCCATATCCATATCCATATCCATATCCATATGGATATCCAGCAGATATCCATACGGCAGCCCTCCCACACCAGAGCTGGTGGATCTGAGGGAGGTGCAGGTGCAATGAAGGAAGCTGCAGCCCAAGGGGGACCCCATGGAGAGGAACCCACACAGGAGCAAGTTTTCTGGCTGGAAAATGGGAGACCCATGCTGCAGCAGTGTGTTCCCAAAGGACTGGGGCCCAAGGAAAAGGATCTATACCAGAGAAGTTTGTGAAGAACTGTAGCCTGAGAAAAGGACTCATGTTGGAGCAGCTCAGGGGGAAAAAACCAAACAAAATCAAGCTTGAATATCATCCTTTTCAATATCCTGAAATATTTATTTTGCCAGTGCCTTATACCAAACTGTACCAGAAGAAATAGATGTGAAACACATAAAATCCTCAGATCTGCCCCTGCTTTCCAGCAACCACATCATCATGACTAACTAGAAGTTAGACTGTCCTCAAACTTAACTTCAAATCATATAACTAAACTTGCATCATGAATCCTTTAAAGACTATTTAAAAAGATTTAGGCAAATAAGTAGGAATTTCCAAAATACAACCTGCAGCAGATGAAAACGGCCTCCTGGTTTCCAACAGAATATTTGAAATGGGCAGGTTTACTTAATTTTTCCCTGCTCTGTGGACTTGTAATTAAATTGTAGCAAGACATTTCCTTCCATTCCCAACCCCCAGCCCTGCTGTTGTGTTGTGCTCCCAAGCAGTCCTGGCTTCAAGTGACAAATAGCTTATTTACTCACATCAGGAGGTGAGGTATCTCAGTCATCATTTCTCCTTGCTCGAGGATAATCTTTGTACCCAGGGAAGTACCACAAACATTCATTTATGGATGTTGCAGTTTGAGGGGACTGTCTACGTCCTGCTGAAGCTGTCACACACTGAATGATAAATAGCTGCAGAAAAAGACAGAAAAATTGCTGTTTCTCTATAGCCTGGCAGTTATCTTCTCATTCTTGAATAGGATCATCTTTTTTTATTGAATATTTTGCTCTTTCATAGCAAATATTCTGGGGTTTTTTTATGTAATAATATTGTCTTTATACAGACTATGAAACTGAAAGGCAGAGAAATTAGAAGTATGCTATAGGTAGAAGTCCTAGATGCAGATGGTTGAACTGGTTTTGTCCACTCCCTGAGCTGGCTGAAGTTGAGATACCTTTGATTCAAACATAATTTACAGACCCCAGTGTGTGGGGGTGCTCAGCAGTAATTTGCCTGCCAGCTTTGCAGAAGGTGGGGGCCATTTCTCATGTTCCTAACCTCTCTGTCTTAACCTCTCTGTAACCATATCAGCTTTTTGTTCACAGTATTTAAAATCTCCTTTTATTGCTGGTATACTTACACAACATCCTCTGTATACGATATGTGTATAGAAGAGACCAACACCTAAGAGTTGCATGTTCCTGCTGTGATAGATGAACATTATCAGTTAATTTGAAAATTTTATCCATGCTTAAGCATCATGATGGAAGTTTCACTGTGAGTACAGTACAGAAAGGAGAAGAAAAACATGAGGAGAAAAACTGTTTAAGCAAAGAGGTTTTTGCAGAAATCTCTTATTGTCATAGAATCATAGAAACACAATGATTTGGGTGGGAAGGGACATTAAATATCCTCTAGTTCCAAGCCCCTCTGCCATGGGCAAGGACACCTTTCTCTATCCCAGGTTTCTCAGGCCCCATCCAGCCTGGCCTTGAACACTTCCAGGGATGGGGCAGCCACAGCTTCTCTGAGCCACCTGTTCCAGTGCCTCCCCATCTTCAAACTAAGAATTTCTTCCTCATAACTAACCTAAATCTGTTCTTTCTAATTAAAGCCATTATCCCTTTTCCTACCATGACCTGCCCTTGGAGTAAATCCCTCTCCAGCTCTCTTGTACTTCTGCTTTAGATGCTGGAAGATGCCATAAGGTCTCTCCAGAACCTTCTTCCCTCCAGGCTGAACAATCCCACCTCTCTCAGGCTGTCCTCACAGGAAAGGAGCTCCAGCCCTCTGAGCCATCTTGGGAGCCTCCTACAAATAAAATTACATTGCTTCACATTGTAGATTTTTTCTGTAGAACAGTCCATCTGATCTGTTCATTAAGAATGTGTTTGCGTGACAGCAAGAAAGGTGACAACTGCCCTATTTTTACACTTCAGGAGGCTTCAACTTCAAGAGCATTTTTTAAATGAATGGCTGTGCACACCTTAGCTCCAAGTAAAATCACTGGCACATTTCTATCCATTTCCAAGAAGGAAAAAGTGGCATTTTATACAATTCCATTCATTACACTTACAAATGTGTAATTTTACTTGAAATGTCAAAAGTGATGTCTGTGGTTTTGATGGATTTTTTGTTGTTGTTGTTGTTGTTGTTGTTTTTCTTCTATTTGCTTGGCAATGTAAGAACTATTCTGGCTCCAGTTAAAAACCTAACAATACCCACCACAAACAACTCTTCTCCAAAACTCTTTTTTCTTTCCATCTAATATATTTGTTCTAGTATTTCGCACTGAGAGAATGATGACTTCATAAACTACCTGGATACTTGTGTTCTGCAATACCAGAATTACAGATTTCTATCCTGATTGTTCCCTGATTTCACACCAGTTGTACTGACAAAAGAATTGCTTTCATAAATACAGCATCTGATCTATAGCAACTGTCCACTGTGAATTCTTTTAGCCCATGGCACATGTAAAATAGAGTTTGCCTAGCCTTCTTTCATGCTAACTTAAATTACGCTGCATTTGCCACAGGCTAAGAGCATTCAAATAGATATTTATTGTGGATTTGCCAGCACGTGGTAACTTCTCACCCCGCAGCAATGTGACTGCTTGAGGTCCCAGGCAGAGAAGTTTTAATGTTGCAAGTTCTCACACTAAGCAATAAAATTAATAAACAAATAAAATTTCAGCATTATTTGGTGGAAAGTGGATACAGAAGCTAAGCTGGCCTGAGATCAAATACAGGACCATTTAATTAATGAATAAAGGTAGTCAGACAAAAGTAGATCTCAACTTAGAAATCTTTTAAAAGATGAAGTTGCCTTATTTAGATAGTCAAAGTCAATTTTGAATGATTGTCCAAAGCTCCTAATGACATGCTTTCAGAAAGTTTGGTCATATTACCCTTACAGAGAGTACAAGTTTCATGATTGTTTTCTGACTACACAAAAGTCATCTGACACCTTACAGCGTATCTTTATGCATTATTCTCCTGGAGTAGTAGCTTCATTAAAACTCTTAGATATTGCTTGACCTTGATGCATTTGAGGAGACAACAGCCTAGATGTTATGACTTAAAAATCCAGTAGTATAATTGGAAAGTTTAACAGCAATTTATTAATCATAGAAATACTTTTTTTAGGGAAGATTTGCAATCAGGAGCTTTTATGTAGACTTGTGAAAATCCACCATACCTTTTATGTGAGACAGGATAAGATAGGATAGGATAGGATAGGATAGGATAGGATAGGATAGGATAGGATAGGATAGGATAGGATAGGATAATTTGGATGGACAAGACCTGAAGTGATCATCTAATCTAATTATCTGACCAATTCAAGGATGACCAAAGTAGATATTTCCCCCCTTTGCAAATTAATGACATTACTTTTGTTTTATATATTGAGTGTGCAGTTTAGCTTTAGCATGATCAAATATCTGAAAATCTATACTAAAATTCTTGCTTATTTAACCACTGTTTAAAAACAGCTTTCAGAAATTTGAAGAGTTCTATAGCAAGACAGTCAATCTTTATCGATACTGCCATTGTAAAATGCTACCCTTTGGCTAATCTCTTTAAAATTGGGAAAGTGAGAGTAGATAAGGAGAAAGAAAAAAACAAATCTCCCCTAAATGCCTGGTAAATTGTGTGGTGAAATTCAAGCCAGTTAAAATGTGCTTTGTTGCAAGTGCTCACATTTGTTTATTCCAAGTTATGACAGACCAAAGACTCATGTTCCCCTTCAGAGAACTGGAGGCTTTTACACAGTTATTTCCTGGGCTATTCCTGGTTTTAATCAGCACCATGTCTGATAATGAAACAAGCAGTCTACTTGCACGGGGTTTTTCTTAAGAATAAAATGATGAGGCTTAAAGCCTAACCAGTGTGCCTCAAAGATTTATTCTTCTAATACTGAAAATTAAGTGGTGTTTTTACCATACTTAATTTCAAGTTCCTGTTTTGATAAATCTTAAATCAGACAAGATTTTTCTTTGTTGTTTCATCATGCTTGCATTTGGTATTTAGCACAGCTTTTCTGCCATGCACAAGACTCATTTCACAGCTATTTTTACTGGGGAAAACCCATTAAAGCAGTAAATCTTCGAATGTTGGTTTTGAGAGAGGGGTCACTGTCTTTAACTCTCATAGAAGTCAGCAGTGACTTGGGGTCAGTCAGCTAATTTGCCCACAAGGCTTGTTATCACACAGAGGTGAATTTGTTTTGTTATGAAATACAAGACTGAAGCTCTCCTTTTTCCGACCTAATTAGGTTTGAGGTTATGACTCCCTGTATCTTAAGTTGAGTGGTATAAAATAGCTCAAGAACCATAAAAATATTCTTAATCTATAGGTACTTGCTTTAATTTCTAACAAATTCCACAATGTTCTATGCAACTCTTGGTCACTTTTAAGGGACGCTCCCCAGCTGCAAGACTGAAGTCTTCACAACTTAAAACATGTTTATAAGACAGTCATGATCAACCATGGGATGGTTCATAAGCACCATGTGTATTCCTTTTAGGCTTTACAATTTTGTGGTATTCTGAGTTTATCAAGGATTTTGCTTCAAGAAGAAAATTTCACCATTTACATGTGGCATTGACCAGCACATGTCAAATGACAGGAGCTGATGCTGTGCTTATGCTAAGAAATGTGTTTCCTTTCCTGAAAATAATCTTGTGCACTTCTGCCACCAGCCAGTCAGCCAGGGGCTCTCCCTGCAGCTGAATCAGTTCCTTATTTCACTGGCCAACCAGCAAAAACCCTTTTTTTTACTCCAGTTGACCAGCCAGGGGCTCAAATCCCCACACAGTCCAGTCCAAGAAATGTAAAACCCTGAGGAGGACGCACACTTCTTGCTGAATTAACAGCAAATTGCTCAAGTTGAGAAAAACTCAATTGCAAACCCAAAATATCACTCTGTTAAACATGTAAAGCTTGTATTTTAAAAAGAACAGTGACACAAGTGGGAATTTGAGGCATTTCAGCCATTAAAATCTTCACTGACTCCTGTGTTTGGAGATGTGTGCTTATAGCTCTTGCCCTTACAGAATGATAGATACCATCAGCTTTCCTTTATAGTTAAAAGCCACCTGGCTAGTACAGCAAACATGCAAATCTCACACATTTAAACATTCTGGAAATTGAAGAGGTAGTAAGGGAATTTGCAGTATTTACTTAGTTTTCACCTTAGAAGCAGGAAGAAAGTCTAACCTCAAAATCAGTTTTGGAAACTCCTTTCCTGTGACATCCTGTTTGCAAATTCTAGTAGCAATTCTCAAATTTACCTAAGCTTTCTTGTACAGTTTTCAGACACTTTTTTTTCATCAAATCTAAGGTTTTCCATCAACTATAAGTTTAGGTGTCTCCAGAAATGTCATTTACTGTAATCAAATCCAGATATTTCTGAGCTGTGGCAGCTTGGCTTTAGCTGTCTGCCAGAGACTCTCTCACCTTCTCATCAGCAAGATGGGGAGGAAATGTGATGGAAAAGCTCAAGAATTAAAGTAAGGATCACTTACCAATTACCATCACAGGCAAGACAGATTCCACTTGGGAAAATTAATTAATTGCCAAATTATAAGAGTGCGATAGTGAGAAATAAAAGCAAAACTAAAAACAGCTCCCCAGCCCTCCTTCTCATAATTCGCTTATGACTTCTTCCTCCTCCCCCTGAGAACCACAGAGGTGTGAGGAATGGAGCTGGAGGTCAGTTCATGATGCTTTGTGTCTGCCACTCCCTCCTACAGCCCCAGTTTGGGGTCCTTCCCATGGCAGGCAGAACTCCCAATACCTGAATAGGAAATATAGGTGAAATGCAATTTCTAACTAGAAGCCCATCTGTTCTGAGGAGCAAAAATGGTATGGAGTAGTAATTGGATAACCTGATGCTACCCTAGAAATAAAAACTGGAAATTTTGTAGTAAATTGATAAACTACCAAATATTCACTTTGAATGCTGCTGCAGAGAAGACTCAGTTTTATTAAAAAAAAAAGGCAAATATGATAATAAGCTTATGTGACTGAGAAAAGTATGGGTGTACAGTGGCAGGCAGTAAGGAAGTCCCTCACTGCCTTTGTAAATGTATCCTAAAGAAATTGCTAACCATGGCAAAATCTCTGCTTTGCACAGATGAGAGGGAAAAGACAGATGGACCTGAAATGATCAATGGAACACAAAAAATAAAGCCACTCATCAGAATTCATTCTCTGTGTGAGTCAGAGGCAAAGCCAGGGTTTCTAGCTCATATTGGAATATGGGTTGTGCTTAAACCATATTCCTACCAAGTGTTGCCATACCGCTGACTTAAAATCAGTTTGGTTTTTTGGTTTTGGTTTTTTTTTTTTTTAGTGGGGGGTAAGCAGACAAAGTTTCATCTTTCTTCTTGCTTCTTCATATTCCTCATTTTCATCATGTTCTTTTCATACATTTTCCCTTCTGGAATCACTGACCTAAAAGCAACTTCTAGTCACATATGTATGTTTTCATATATTCCTTAAGTTCTCTCAGCAGTGAACATTAAATTTTTCACTTCTTCTGTGAAATATCCTGTGCACAGCCCTTTGCCACAGCTCTGCTGGCTAACATAATTTTTTCCAGTCACCTATATTGGAGTGAAAAGGGGCTTTTGGATTTCTGTGTTAATATTATCCAGTCTGCACCTAGACAGTGGATGGAGAGGGAAGGAGAAGGGGAAAGGGGAAAGGGGAAAGGGGAAAGGGGAAAGGGGAGTTTCAGGGAAGTTCAGGGAAGGGAAGT
>VWZP01007022.1:2202901-2226501 GCA_013396995.1 Dicaeum eximium
CAGAATTTTCCCCATACAGAAAAAACAAAAGAGAAAAGGGAAAGGACAAACGGGAAAGCCGAAAGCAGGGAAAAGTCCTTAGTAAAGGTTCCCTGCAGAAGCTTCTCACATTGCTGTGTCTATTCAGATCTTAAGATCTTGCTTCCTTTTTTCCTTCCAAACTTTGTTCTGAACTTTGTCCCCACCAAATAAGACAGGCATATCTGTATTTTATATTGCAATTCAAGAGACAAGTTAATTTTCTCATTATTGTTAACCATGATCATGTTAGGTTTTTTTCTGCTGACAGAAGAACCAAGGTCAATATTTCATTGTGTTAAGCAGGCATTGTACAAATATAGATTGCAAATATTATGGTTTGAATACCAGATAAGGCAAGTGCAAAACCAGGAAATACAACCAAAGTGTCTGGAAGAAAAATATTTAATATTTTTCTACAGGAATAAAACATTTATTTCTTCTGATTGAGCAGTGCCAGTTTGGTCTCTGATACTGTTTAGGCCAAATCCAATGTGGCTGATAGAAGAGCACCCATGGAAAGGTGGATGGATTTCCTTTTAATGGAAAGGAAAAAGCTACATATCACCACATCACCTGTCCAAACAGTTGGGGATTCAAGTGCTGGGACACATAGGGAAGTAAATTTACTGACCTCAGTGCAGTCTTAGAGCACAGATTAAGACTTCAGAATAAACTAAAATATAAATGTTGGCATTCTTGCCTTCAGAAGTCTACCTTAATTAAGGGTTAATTTTGTTCCTCTTTTTTCTATGCAAATTTTCACATGAATTCAGCTTATCTTTTAATTCATACTGTAACAAGAGGTACATAAAAATAGGTCTGGATAGCTGATAATTACAAATTAGTTAATCACCATTCCTCACAATGGACAGAATTAATTGCAATAAGCTACCTAGAGTGTCAAGGATAGAGTATTAGTGGATAGATATGTATACTGAACTGTACACATTAAAATGATGTATTATATAGTATTGCTAAGAAAAACTTCCTGAAAAGGGTTGTATGTCATGCTTCTATAAATCAGACCTAAATATTATCCTGATGGTAGCCTAATGTGGTGATAACACTTAAATAAATGCTGTTGGCATATCTTTAGTCATATGGAAAGCTATGTGTTTCCAGCCTGAGAAATATTATGATTGAAGTGTCAGAAGAACAATACCCTTGTTTTCTTTCAAAGATAAGGTAAGATTTGCATTCAATTCACAATACATGGTAAAAAAAATAAAGAAAGAAAAGAAACTGTAAAGTGTTAATATAAGTATATATATGAATGAGAGAAAAATATATAAAATCAGTAGGTGTATGTGTGGAATTTCAATACTAACAGTTAACTTGAAAGCCATTTTTAACATGTAAATACATTATGAATTGTACGTGTATATATACATCTATATACACATATATATATTTTAGACATTCAGCTGTTGTTTCATGAAAAAAGCCTGTACTTGCATGCATGAGTGGTGGGTTTAAGGAAGTAAAAGTCCAAAGCACACTGTCCCACAGTGCACTATATTGGTTACACTGTTTTCAGTCACTCTACTGCTTGTGTTCCTCATGGCTCATGCACGTGGTCAGTGATAATCTAATTGAGCTCAATATTCTGCAGAAACTTGCACTTTAGACAGTAATTAATTTCCATCCTTTCTTTAATTATTTTGTATTTTAGGTTTGAAGGGTAAGGGAAGTAGCACCTGACAGAAGACATGTGCAAAAACTTAACCAAAAATGAAAAGTTCTGTAATTCCTGAGAAAGGTTGAAATGCTGAGTGCCTTTATCACCCCAGAAAAGTGATAAGGTAGCAAGATTGTATCACTTGAAAATGGCTTGTCCTCAGAACCCCCCCAATTTAATTTTTCATTTAGTTGCTGGTACTTGACCAAGCCATGTTTTAATTTAAATAGCTCGTTTAAAAAATTATTTTCTTTTTTTTTTTTAGAAGAAAAATTTCACTCATGGTATCAAGAAAATTAAAATTTAGTTTCTGACAGTTGCATTTCCCTTCTCCCTGTCTCTTTTGGCTTAGTTGTCTAAATCATCCTGGCTCATATGTTTTTCCTGTTTTGTGCAAGATTAGAGAGCTTTATAGCTAATTAATTGCTGCAGACTCCAGTAGCCTGAGGAAATATTTATTTTAACTCTTTTTTCATATACATGGTTCTGTATACATACCATACATGTAAGTATGGATACATATAAACACGTAGGTGGATGTGGTGTGGTTTTTTTTCCCTTTGTTTAATTGGTTGGTTGGTTTGGAGGTTTTGTTTTGTTCTTTACTGGTGTTTGAGTTGCTCCCTAACCACAGTCATTTCTCAACTGAAAAATAATGAAATGTTAAATTTCAGTAGGTTCTTCACACAAGTCACACCTGAAGTGACTGATAAAACTGAAGAGTAGATTAATCTTATTCTGCATTCTAAGCATAACACAATGAATGCCATGCTAATCAGGTTACTGTAGCTTTGCTCAAGTTCATAGATTTTTTTGGTTCCAGACCTAGATATTCTTTTGAATCTCTAGACAAAATATGCTGGAGGAAAGCCAAGCTGTAGGTCAGTGCTCCAGGGCATGCTAAGAGCATTGATAGCACACAAGTCCTTGTTGTGAATTTATACCCTCATTATGGACCATATTTATTGAAGGTTTGAGGAGTTTTTTTCTCTTTCAATCCATTTTCTTCCTTTATTCTTCTGGTCTTGAGAATGCCAATTGCCTTTTGCAGAGCGTACATAGTCTGTACAGTGGAAGAGCTGTAAGGACATTTCTGTCCCATTTATCAAACTGACGTGATGGTGAACTTGTTGTTTCTCCACCTGGCCACACAAACAGCCTAATCCATGCTGGCAGTGCTGAGTAACACCAGTTGCTTTTGATACTCAAAGATGATTGAAGTCTCCCATTCACTTGCTTCCAATCAGTCTTCCCAAAGACTTTGGCAAGGATTAGTCCAGAGCCTCTAAACTGGGTGTCAAAGAGAGATGCAGGGATGTGGGGAGGTACTGTTCTGGCATTGCTCAGGCAGGGAAAATCCAGAGATAGGAGGCTGGGCAGGCAGCAGGGACAGAGCTGTTGTGATCACATTCCCCAGGCATGGCTGCAGAGCCTGTTCATCCAGAGTGAGCAGCTGCTGCCCCAGCAGGATCCACATTGAATCATTTCAGATGATTACAGATGCATCTCCAGCAGCTTGAGGGTCCCACAGCATTTAAGATCATGTCTTAGCAAACTTCAGGACCTAGAGCACACTCTTAGGATTTATCTACTTCAAAACCAGGATTGCTGTCCTTAAACACCTTTATTTTTCAGACCCAAGTCCTTCCAGAGGCTTCTCTATTTTTCTCTGACATACAGGGCTTCTTCAGATAGGGCATGTTGATGCATTTCTGTGGTGGAAGGAATTTGACTTTGTTTTGGAGGATTTAATGGCATCAGACACAGAGAGAGAATCCTGTGTGATCACTGCAAGTGATCACAGTCTAAACCACACATGAAAATTGGAGAGACAGCCAGTATCCTTTCAAAGACTCTGGAACTTAGGTGTATATATATCTACTTTTATTAAAACAATATGAATGAAATGTTTGGGCACCTGAACAGGCTCCTAAAAGAAGTAGTGACAGCACCAAGCCTGACAGAATTCAAGATGAATTTGGACAATACTCTCAGGTCCTGTGCAGGGCCAGAAGCTGGATTCAGTGATCCTTGTGAGTCCCTTGTCACTCGGCGTATTCTGTGATCCTGTGACTGCCTGTAATGGCTCAGCTGTCTACCCTGCTTAAAATGCTTCATGCCTTACTACACATCATTATTTTCTCCCCAAATTTTTTTAATGACCTCTGAGTTATTTTTGACACACCTTTAGAACAAGTAAGTAATTAAAGATGCACATTAATCCTTTTGATATACTGCAGAAGTGGAAGTTGATTTTAAATGGATAAACCTATTAATTGAACCAGACTGTTTAATTTAAGGCAGCTTTGAGGAGTTATTATTATTATTATTATTATTATTATTATTATTGTTGTTGTTGTTGTTGTTGTTGTTGTTGTTGTTGTTGTTGTTGTTGTTGTTGTTGTTGTTGTTGTTGAGACTCTTTGCTCCTAATGCTGATAAGAATCAGATGTGGGACCAAAATTTGTAAATGATCAAGCAATTCATGAAATGGAAATCTTGTGTGGAAATGTGACATCTGCCATTGTGCATAATGTTACTCTCAGGTTCCAGGGTTGAGAACAAGGAACCTATCTGCAAACAATTTTTATACCCCTGGGTAGGAATGATTAAGAGGTGATTTTTTTTGGCTGCAAACCTTTCCTTGCAGAAATCATAAGCTTTAAACACAATCTGATAATCTGTTACCTCTAAAAATCAAAATAGATAATATAATATTTATGTGGACAGTGGGAAGATAAGCATTCAAACTAATCTATTTTTCATGGCCTTATTTATTCAATGTAGTTGAAGAGAGAAACTCTTTTGTTTCTTCAGAGGCAGCAAGAACCAGATTTCATTCAGCTCTTGGTATAGCTGAAAAGAAATATTTCTAGAATCTCTGCTAATTTCTTAACAGTCTGCTCAGCAGAAATTATTTTTGCTGATGCTGTATGCCATTTTGATGTTTTATGGAGTCACTGAACTGAATCCAAAATTCATTTCCACAATTTTTAATTCATTTTTTTGCAGAACACAAAGAACTGGCCCTACCAACTTGAAACCTATGCTCTCCCTTCCTAATGCAAAATGAGAAGAAATCCCTCAAAATCCCCCAATCAAAGATACTTTGATTTTATGTGTCATATTGCTGAACATGAAAATAAAATAACATTAAAAACTATTTGAAACTGAAAAGTCAGCACTTACTAGAGCCAACACAGGCAACTCTTGCACTGGTACAAATATAGAAAACACTAATCACAGCTTAGCATATCTACCAGAGTGTAATCACTTGAGTATTTGTACCTCTGACTAGGTTTACTTCAGTGGATACCTGTTTCACAGCAGGTGAGGCTGCCTGTGGTAGAGAAGCTGCATACTCATATAGTGCTTTCAGGATTTAGATTTATATGGTGAAAACAATCATTATCTGCCAATGTTTCTATAGGCATCCATCACTGATTCTTCTTGCCATGCTAAGGTTCAACTCCCTGCAATTGTGAAGTGAAAATCCTCCTCGGGAAAGACCAGAAATCTCCCATTGAATAATGCAGTTTACTTCATTAGGAAAATACTACAAATTATATTTCTTCACTATTAATTGCATACTGAAAAGCTTTGTATCCAGCACACTCATAGCTTCTAGAAAATTTCTAACTCCTTCTATAATATTATTGGAATATTTTAGAAGTCATGTGGAGACTGCTTGCATAGAGCTCAATTACTGTAGATATTAGTGGAAAATTTTGCCAACGACTTTAACACTTACTGACTTCAGTACATGTTTTGTAATTAAATATACAATAGGTTATTCAATATTCAATAAGGTTATTTTTTGGGACAATGCTGTATTTAGAAAGAAGCGAGTCCTTGGTACTCTAAAGATACCAACCAGGTGTTCGTTGGAGAAGAGGATAAAAGAATTTGATTAAGATGTACGAATTTAATTATAAAATTACTCCAAGAACATAAAAATAACTGTTTTTAAATCTCCCTTCTCATTCCCAGTCCATTGGGATCAATAGCATCTTCTAACAAAAGGCATAGAATGCTCTAGAAAGTGTCTCTAGGTCTGCCTGTTGTTCATATATTGCCTGTATCAGTGAATGACTGCTGGCTGATTTTGCATATCTGAGTATATTATCTCACTGAATTAGTGAAGAGATGTCAGTGGATTTACAAAATATGTCTGTTTTATTGTAGTTGGGTGCTCCTGACAGGTCTGAATTCTTTTCTATGCCACTATGCTATGGCCAACATGGAATAATATGAGAATATTTCATCTTTGGGCATTCAGATCCAAGTACACTTAGTTAATAAGTATAAATGAATGCAGCTATGACCTTAGCCCATAAGCTTTTGGCAACACAGATGAGTGCCAGGGTTCTTGATGTGCAGTGCTGTCACATTTCAGGATTCCAGTGCTTTCAGTTTAGAGGCAATGCCTTGCCTGCAGAGTCCCTATTGGCATCTTTTGTTCAGCTGCAAAATCTTCTCTAGCGATAGGGAGGAGACTGTAGCTTGAATATTCCCTGTGCAGGATTCTCCATGGAATACTGACTGTAGAAGGGGAAATTTACTTCACTAAACTACATTAGTCTTCTGAACACAGCCTTTCTGCCCTCTGTCCTTCATCAGATCACAACACGTAACCCAAACTGAATAAAGTGAATGCAAAATATCATTTTTCCTTGCAGAAGTGATGGATGCCTACCAAGGCACTACTCTCTGTTTTCAGCAGGGTTGTAAGAGTTACTGGCCCCCTAAGAGCCATGAGCTGAAATGTCTCAATCCCTTTAAGACTGTCTTTCCATTTAAGAGCACCTGAGAGGCCCGGTCAAAGTATATTAGCAACTTGATTAAATCCTCTCTGTTTCTCTCAGACAGTGCCCTTAACTGCTTCTGTTGGGTTACTGTATTAAAGGCTCATCAGGGTTACGGCTCTTGGTTCTGTATCCATCACCCCTGGAGGGCCCTCGCGGGGTTCGCGCGACGCTGGCGCTTCTGCTGACGCGGCTGATGCACAAGGTCAGTGTCACCTTTATTGCCTTGGCATTTGTAGGACAGCAGCCCTACCCCAAGATTTTGAAGTGCCAAGGATACGACAGGGCTAATTTGGTACATGAGAACTGTCTCATTTTAAGACATCTTCATGTCTTTTAGGCACCTACAGCTTCACAGATCTGTTACACTGTTAGAAGAGTGAAATCACTATTCACTGTATACATTTTAATTTTCATTAATATTTAAATTGATAGTCATATCCACTGATACATTGGTAAAGAGAAAAGTGGGTGCGCTTAACCGTTTGATATTCACACCATTGAAAAATTGGTTATCACCCAGATTAGATATGCATAAATTCTATTTACTTACATTTAGGCTGGCTGAACCTTTAGCTGAAGCAATACAAAGTGAATGGGAATACAGGCCTCTGAGTTATAATTATAAACTAAATAGTAGCACATAAATAAACATACATGATATACTATCCCTGATGAGAGAGTAGATGTACTTCTACATTTTATGAAAGATACATTTCTGTTTGATAACCATTATTTTCAATTCCTGATTATGGCTGTAAATGTATCTATGTTATTCAAAATATTTTTTCCATATAAATATTAAAAAAAAAATGTATGGTGAGCAAGCTTATAGTTGCTGTATTACTTGGAAAATGGTTTGGTCTTGCACTTTTAGTTTTTAAGAACAAAGTGTTTTCCCCCTGTATTTTCCAAACTTTCCTTTGTTATCCTTGCTTATCTTTTTGCAGTTATATAATTGTATTTAATGATTAATCATTTGCTATAAGCCAAAGTTATTTTTTTAAATAAGCAGTAGCACTATTGCACATTGTTTTATGTTTTAGGACAGTAGGTAAGTTTTTATTATTATTTTCTTTCATAATAAAAGGTTCAGAAGAGATGTTTATCAGGACAATTAGTGACCCCAGGGTTCTTTTGGCTAGGAAAGCAAGCCAAAACAGGATTATAACATCCCAGCATGGCTTCAATCAGCTGTGGGCTCAGAGAACACGCTCCTTTGCCAGGAACATCTGGCTTTTGAAAAGCTGGTAAAAAGTTTGGGATTTCTGTAACAAAACCCAGAAATTAATTACAAACCCAGGAGTAACTTCAATAGTTTTTTTGAAGTAAAAGCAGTTTCATTTTCCTTGGCGATGAAGAGAAGGACTTGCCAGTAAAGCTGGCCTAGACAAATTATTCAGTAGATACACACTGCTGCAGCTCAGAAAAAAAATTGATTCCACATCCTTGTCCATTATTCTACTTCATAACATTAACAAAGGCACAGAAATCCTGGTAAATACAGGTAAACATAGTTCTGCAAACACCAGGAGTTTTGGTTTTAATCTCTATTTGCTAAATATGTTGGTATCTTTACAGTACAATCATGAAGCAAAGAAAGAGATTTTTAAAACATTGCTGTAACAGAAAGAATTGAAACTTAGCCTTTTTTTTTTTAAATTCTCTAGGGAGACTCAGCTAGCAGTTTAAATAGATCTCTAATTTCAAAGTTATGATTGGTTTCATAGAGGGTTTATTCATATGGTTTAGTTCTGTATGTACTGAAGATATTTGCTGAATCAAGGGCAATATCCTGTGCATACGAGAACATCCATGCTGATTTTCTCTGTGGTACAGACATTATTACCTGCACATTATAGGTAACACATATTTTTAATTGCTCCACAATGCATTATGTCACCACTGAAATTTAATAAATTTGTGGTTTTTCAAATAACCTATATTTTCAGACCATTTTCAAGTGCGGGACTGGCTTCTTAGTTAAAAAAAAAACAAAAAACAACCCAAAAACAAAACCAGACAGACTTAATAAATCATCCATGCATACAGATGAGTGATTCTGCAGTGCACAGATGTGTGGGAAGTAGCAGTAAAAGAACCATCAAGTCCTCAGCACAAGGGAAAGCTCTTCTTTCCTATGTGGGTGCAGAGGTTTGGAAGCTGTATCCTTCTGCCATGTACCACCCAGTTATTTGATAATTGTTGGAAAGCTGGCTGGAGTCAGGACTTCCATGTGCAGCTGGAAAATTTCAATTTTGGTTTTCACCCCCAGAAGGCTGTTAGGTCACAGTGCCTGTCCTGGGCATGGGAAGGGGAGACAAACAACACGAAGAAGACCAAGGTAAGTACAATTAAACACATCATTGCTTGAAAGTCGAGACTCCAACTCCTGCTTGTGCAGGGGTAAAAATCTCAAAGACCTGAGTGAAATATATAATCAAATAGCTTGTATATTAACAGTAGCTTGTGAGTATGGATCTGAATTTTGTTTGTTGTGTTTGTACTTTATAAGCATGTTCATATACTAGCTGTTAGGTGTTTGCAGAAATCAGGTGCATCTTGCAGTTGGGTGACAGCTTAAGTCTGTAGGTTTTTTTTCTCTAAGTAATAAAAGTGTTAAGAATTATTTAGTACCCAGAAGTATTTTCCATGCTGGTTTTTTTTTTTTTTGCTTGTTTCTTTGCTTACCCTCTCTTTCATACACAACATTGTTATTTGGGGTTTTTATTTCCCCACAGACTCACAGAATGAAAGTCAGTAAGTTGCCTCCTTGCTGGAAATCTGTATATCCTTAATTTGCATAACAGTGAAAAGGGTTTGTGGCATTTCAGTAGGAAAAGACCTTATAAAATATTAACATTTTGAGAGATTTGAAGAATTACAAATCAACCTCTAATTAACTCTCATAATAAATACTGTATGCTGTGATGAGCCTAACTCCAAGTTTCTTAATGGTACATTTCCAACATAATTGTTATCATTCACTGTTTTCATCCTGCTACCTTTTTTCTGGTTTTCATTTCTGCTCTGATCATTCACGTTGACTGATCAAAGTCTCAGTTCAGCACAGCACTGGATTATCTCTACAGCCAGTTGCACTTCAACTCAAGCTATTAATCCCAGGTTTAGGACTCCACATAAATATGCAATAATTTCCTGATCCTGATGGAATGCATGGCTCGGTGTCCTTAACATAGCCCTGATTTAACCAGGTTTAGAGTTTGGAGTACTGGCCTAGACTATCAAAAGCCCTTGGGAAAGTAGAATTTATGAGAGATTTTGATAGTAAAACCAGTAATGCAGTAAAAACAAAACAAAACAAAAAAGCAAAACCCCCAGGAAAGTATAAAACATGGGGAGAGTCTCCAAGACAGTGAAATAGTGAAATAATGATCGTTTTTAAGGTAATAGTACCCATTTTAATAATTGAGGGATCGTTTCCTATTTCATCTTAGCAGTACTTACCTGTGTCTCAAACATATATTGGAACCTAAGTTATAGAATAAAAATAGATGTTGTATATAACAACAACAACAACAACAACAACAACAACAACAACAATAATAATAATAAATAGTAATAGTAATAGTAATAATTATAATAACAATAACAATAACAATAACAATAACAATAACAATAACAATAACAATAACAATATCAATAACAATATAGGACTAATACACAATAGAACAATAATTAGAACAAGTAATGAGATTTAATAGCAATATAACATGGAATAAACAAATCTCAGGCTTTGTCTTGGCACTGGCACTCCACCAGTTATAGTTCAGATTTTGAATCTCTGGAGAGGAAAAAATTATTCTTCCTAGCCTATCCTATTGATTGTTGGAGGAAATGACTGATGATGGCACTGTGTGGAATCATGTATAAATTGAGTAACTGCAGTACAAGCTGCCACACAGAACACCAGTCTGTGGCTGTGAACTCTCATGCTGTATTGCAGCCATTCAATGGTGTAATACACACCATTTGAGAGATGAGAACAATGTGTTATTTGATGCACATGCACTGACACAGGGCCTTTTTCTACTTAAGGCAATATTAAAGGACTCCTGTGGTTAGTGGCAAAGGGCATCTTGAATGGGAGATATATCGAGCTCCAAAAATACCCACTGGAAAAAATATCCTGCCTCTGAGGATGCAGGCTTTTTCTTTTGTTAGGTCCTTGGCAGTTTGTTGTTGAGTTAAAGTGTTGAAGGTTTTCCATGGGGACACTGCAAGGGTCCCAGGAGCAGAGGAAGGAGAGCAGCCTTTGGTGGCTTTTCTCCAAGAGTCAGGGACATGAGGATCTACAATTAAAAGTCCCAGACTGGGCACACTCAAGGGGTCCTGAACACTCTTGGTTGCACCCTCGGGTTAGCGGATAATCCATAGCATCCAAGCAATCCTTGTTTAGGAAAAGAAACTCTGTCTGACTCAGATTTCTTGGTATTTCTTTTAAAAAATTATAACATTGCTTCTGCAGATGCAGAGTTGAAAATGACAGATGTCACAATGGAAGGACTGCTGATCTGAGATTGAGTGCAGGCCATTTAAAGTAATAGGCTGAATTCTACAGTACTTCTATTTTTCCTTGTGAACCCTTTTCTTCTGTGGTTATTCAGGTATGCACTGAATCCTATGGATGGACTTAGTAGGTCAAGAAGATTTACAGACAATCCAGCATAAGACTGCAAAGTTCACCACATATTTACACAACTTTCCACTAAGTTGTATTTTGTCTCAAGGACTGAGGAGTAGGTTATTCTTTTGTTTGTTTTCTGTGATATGACAGCATTGCAAAGCTCTGGTTCCAGCAGGTGATTGGCCTCCAATTCCAGGTTTCCAGGGGAATATTCAGGGAAATATTTTCTATTTGTGTTTGCGTATATTGAACCTGTGCTCTCAAAATCATTTTTTCATCAGAGTATTTCCTTCCACTGGTCGCAGTTTTTTCCTTTGTAATGGCATACTTTGACAACAGAACCCAAAGGGACATGTACAGCTAAAAAAGTAATTTTCAGAGAGAAAATAGAAAGCAAACAGGAACTTGCTAAAGCAAATCTTGATTTATATATTTCTTGAACTACTACTGAAATCAAAAGTGAAAAAGTTTTAGGTCTTCCCTCTTCCTATTAAATTACTTGAAGGTCTGTGTACATGATCAGCCCAGAGTCTTGCTAGCAAATGAACAAACCACATTCTATTGAGTTTCTTTCTGAAGATAAAGTCTTTCTTTCTTTTTCTTTCTTTCTTTTTCTTTCTTTTTCTTTCTTTCTTTCTTTCTTTCTTTCTTTCTTTCTTTCTTTCTTTCTTTCTTTNAGTCTTGCTAGCAAATGAACAAACTACTTTTGATTGTGTTTCTTTCTGTAGATTATGTCTTTCTTTCTTTTTTTTTTTTTCTTTTTTTTTTTTTTTCTTTCTTTCTTTCTTTCTTTCTTTCTTTCTTTCTTTCTTTCTTTCTTTCTTTCTTTCTTTCTTTCTTTCTTTCTTCTTTCTTTCTTCCACGCTTCCTTCCTTCCTGAGCATCTAGTGAGTGCAGAAATACAAGTATGACTTGTATGCAGAACAAACAGTAGCAAGAAGAAATAGTTTTACCGTACAGGGGAACTGCAAACCTCTCTCAGAAACTTTTTCAACCCCATTTACTTCATCAGAGGTATGAATTTTTATAGGACCTGAGTGATGAACTTTATTATGCATGGCCACAATATTCTTTCTGAACTTGTAGATCAGGTAGTATCACATACACTTCATTTCTGCCAAATTAAACCCCACTCTCCTACAGAGATCCACACAGTCTACACATGGTACTTTTCCTAGTATTTTCGGAGTTGGCAGGGAAAAAAGAAATCTGTTAGACCAGGTAACTGACTGTGGGCTTATAATTGATACATTAATCAAGAAGTTTTAGTAGCGTGGCCTATATTGTTCTCAATAGTCTGTTGAAATCTAGCTTGAAAACAAGCTTGAGGAAAAAAAAAAGCCTGAAAAAAGACACACAGTTTCATATAGAGATTTTTTTCCTAAATGAAATGGTCTATTTAAAACAAATATCAAGATTACAATGGAATTTTTATACTGAGAAACTATGGAAACAAATTTAGCAGTTTTGCTAAATTTTAAATGAGTAGTCATATTTTTCTGTCTGTATCATGAATACACACATGATACCAAATGCTTTAGCTGCCTTCTCTGATAGAACCTAGGACTGAGCCTCTGAAAAATAATTTCTTAATTTAATTTAAAAAAACTGGCACACAAACATTGTCTCTATGGATCTGGAGACTACAGTTCAAACAATAGCTCAAGCATAGACAATGTAATCTGTGGAACTGCCAGGTCTTTTTATCTTGACCTTTCTTCACCTTCCAAAGTTCTCATTGAAGGCTTCTTTTTGTTTTAAGTAGCATAAATGTTAATTGATGGAGTTTTTTCATAAGCACCATTATAGAAAGAAGCAGGCTCATTGTGTCCCATGTATCCTTGCTGTGTGTCACACACCTGGAAAATTCACACATTTGTCATGGCTGCATGCTCCAGTATAGGCACAAAATTTACCTTTTCTCATCAGCTGAAAGCTGAACAAAACATAATGCTTTCCAAGACAGGGAAATGGAGCTGGGAACTCTGAGCAGTGGGAGATGTATCCATTTACTCCAGACACATACACCAGTATTTCACTTGAAAGCATTTTAACAGGAACAGTCAAAACACAAGTGACCCAAGCCAATATTTATCTTTCCAGGCATCAATGGGCTCTTAAGGCATTATCCCTGGCTACAGTTTTAAAACACTCCAAGTGGTCCTCAGATTTCATCTTTGGCTGCAGCATGATCTCTTTAATCTTACTGGGCTCTTTTGTTACCCTGGCTGTAAGTTTGGTTTTCTACTCAAATCTCTGCTCAACACTATGTGTTCTTAATTGTCCATAAAAGTTAAATAAATTCCATGTCCCTCACTTCCACATTAATTTAGCACATTGCTCTTGGATTTTCTTTCAGTTATTCTAAGCTTGACGTATTCTCATAACTAGCTCTACTCTGTCAAGGGATAGTAGCAATAAAATACCCACTTGTCTCTAGATGGGTGAAGTCCTCAGGATTCTATTTCCAGAGACAGAAAAGAAGAGATTAAAGTGAAAATACCAAGGCACAGACAACCCCTGCCCCGAACAGTGGCACAAACCCCCAGTGCCACGTGACGCGACGGGGGCCGTGTGGTGACAGCTTCACCCTGCACACCTGGGAAATGCAGCGTGGAGAGACACACCAGAGCTGTGCAGGGCAAGCAGCCAGCACAAACACAGCAAATCTGACACGTCCTGGTCGTAGATTGACTCTACAAATGATCCTGTGTGGAGCTCAAGGGGCTCCATCCCACGCAGAGCCGCTCCCTGCTGCACAGGGCGCTCTGGCACATCCCTGTGCACACACTGGGCACTTAAACTCTGCCATCTGTGCAGGACAGAAGCGCTTTGAGCAGCCTGACAGGCTTTCTGAACATCTGGAAATTTTGGACTAAAGGGCTGAAGTGTTATGTTAATCACTAAAAACTACAGGACCTTTAGTCTTTGCCCGGATCTGCAAAATTCTGCACCTCCACACAAAATGCTCTATTCATAATTGATTCCTGAAGTATGAGTTTGATTGGTTTGCTATTTATTGATTTTATTGGTTTTTTGTTTGTTTGTTTTTTGTGTGTTCTGGTTTTTGGTTTTTTTTTTTTTTTTTGCTTGTAAATGAATAGAATTAGGAGGGGTTTTTGACAGCTTAAAAGCATTTCAAAAGTCACGTTGCTTCAAAATCCATGCTTGTTTTATAATTTATGAGGCATTACATCTCATTATTTCCTGATAAGATTCATAAAGAGACCAAATCCTCTGAATAAATTCTTCAGTTGTAGCTAATAAGACTTTTTTTTTTTTTCAGGGATAACCTGACCTTAGAAATGCCTTAGAAAATTCCCTAGAAAATAAGGATCTGTATTCTGCAGCAGAAACTTTTCAAGGCTATTTGTTTTCTTCACTTAACATCCTCCAAACCTACAAAATTATGCCAGTTTTTGTTGATATTTTCTTGTGTTCCTATCTAAATACTTTTAAGAAACACATCCAGTGATTTCAAATCTCATTTTTATGTTGTTGGGGGAGCCTCTAATTGGGAATGATGGGTCCCAATATCTCAGGTCTGTAATGTGCCCTCTGACTGAACAAAGTTTTCTGTCTGCATCTTGGGGAACGTGGGAAATTTGTGCAATAGAGAAAGAAGTTCAGCGTAGAGGGATGAATGATTCTAAATGCCAGGTAGTACTGGGATAGCCTGACCTTGGATGCAAGAGCCTCAGCCCACATTTTTTTACTTGTATGAATTGTTTATAATATGAATTCAGTTAAGTATAAGGAGTCAACAACTCAACAACGCTGTTCAAATTGCCCATGAGGTCTAAAAGTGATTTGCAAATTCTAGGTATTCAATTTATGCAGTTATCCCCATTTTTAAAAATGCAGTTTTTTTCGCTTGCATTATGCATGTTGTTTATTTGCTATTTCCAAATCTGTTTTCTTGGATGATTCTACAGTCAGAAAAATAAAGAATGGGATTGCAAGCACCTTTTTGAGCAACATTTTCTGGAATTTAGTAGATCAGTTACAGGTCTTTTCTTCTCCTTCTTTTCTATTGAAAGTTCCTCTGAAATTTGGTATTTTCAAAGGATTATAAATATAGAATTTCATTGGAAGTGTGTTTATTTCTGTTATCAACGCCAACTAGATACTTGAATTAAGTCAAACGGTGTTAGATGAAGATCTGCCAGTTTCTGATATTGGTCCTTATTTCTTTAAAAGCCCCAGGTATGCTCTGCTATAAAAAGTCTTGGAGTTTCTTATATTTTTCGAATACACATGTTTAATACAATGTTTAAACTGGAATTTAAACTGGTCAGTGTATAAACTGGCCATTTTAAATGCCAGTTTAAACGCTGCAGATTTTTTTCCCTAGTGAATCAAAAACTGATATTTGATTAATATCTTACCTGAGAGCAGGGTCAGGAACTGCAATGCTAAACCTAAAGGACAAGGTCTTTTCCACTGGATTTAGCAATGGTCCATCCTGCATATGGGAAGATGTGAGTAAAAACTGTCTATGCCTGTTATCCACTTATTTGCTAAACAGGAATGAAAGAAATTAGTAAAGAAACAAGATTTTTTTTTCACTCTTTAATTTACATGGAATTATGTATAAGCTGTCCCTCTGAGGGAAGTGGAATAACAGAAATTGGTCCATATGGAGTAGCTCCTCTTTGAGGTTTGTTTCAGATTCTCAGTCCAAAAAACATCCCTAAATTCAGTTAAAATCTGGCAGAACACGCTGATTTGCCAGAAGTGCTGTGCAGTCTCTGCTCGCTGGTTTCGTATCCAGGGATGAGCCACAAAAGTTGCCTGAATTTTCACATGGAAAAATTGGCTTGGACTTCTCTCCTGAGATCTTGCTGGCAGCCAAATGGATGCAGCTTCCCCACCTCCAGCAGCTGGCCCACCTGGCACTTACGTGGCTAAGATGTTCCCAGGGATTTGCTGGAAATGCTTGTTAGAAATTTACCCTGTAAGTGAGGAGGGGACCATGGGCACCTTTTTTTTTTTTTAATAGAACATATTGGATGGTCTCTGCTGGAGAGGATGTTTCCCAAGGTCAGAAATCCAATTTGACATGTGTATTCAAAAATATGAGAAACTCCAAGACTTGCCAGTGATAAGGAGGTTTTTAGAGCAGAGCATACCTGGAGCCTTTAAAGAAATAAGTACCATTACCAGAAATAGCTGTGAGACCAAAACTTATTACTGATGAGCTGGAGGCAAGAAGGATGAATGTCTAACATTTTTCTGGACTTGAATATTACAATAAATATGTTTGATTATGAAGCAGTGGAATAAGACTGAAACTTCTGCCTTAAAAATAGAATTCAGTGAAGTCGATTTTTCTGTGGGGAAAATCAGGCTGCTCACAGATTGTAAAGTGCATAATTATCTCCCAGATAATTGGTCTGTTAACAGAGAAACAAAGCAAAAGAAAACAAACAAATGACCACTTAAAAGATTTCTCTCTATAAACTGACACTTTTAAACTCAGCTGAGACAGATAAAGAATCACCGAAGCTCTGAAATGTATTTAATCAATTTTCTATCTCCTGCTGGCTGTTATAAACAGACATGACTTAAATATAGTTCCTAAAGGCAGTTCATGTCAGGCCTTTCAGAGACTAGAATAAAATCTTTTTTAATCCATATATTTTAACATTCTCAGGCACAGCCATATCATTAAAAACATCTGATTAATTTGCTTAAGATAAAATTCTATTTGATTGTTGTAGGAAAGAAAGAAAAATCCAGATATACTAATGAGATTTGCATTTATATGCCAGGCATTAATTGTTTTAGCAGGTCCATTTATTTCTTTGCATCTAACTATTTATTTTACATTCTATCTCATGCACACAATGCTTTGGGTTGCAAAACCTTGGAAGGGAAATGATGTGGCAGTATTGTTCCAGTACTGGCAACATGGCTTGTCTTTTAATTATTTGCCTTGTTTTGTTTATAAAAGTTCCTGTCAGTAAGAAGTTCTTTGTCTCTCAGTACAGGAAGAAATGACTTAAGGTAAACATTATTTACAATTTTGAAATTTCCTACCACAGAATACTTTAGACATTTAAAATAGAAATTAAGCAATGTATACTTCAAACTATATCTAAATGCAATGCATACACATAAATACATTAGAAGAATAAAGCTATTTGGTTGAAATATTTAAACATGTATGCAAGATCTGAGATCTGGGCTTTTTTTTTCCCTTCTAAGTGGGAATTAGCTAGTCATATAACAGCCTAATCTCGCTCTGTAATTCTGCCATATCTGGAACAGCTTTTTATCATTACAAAGTTCTGTCTCTAAAATGACAGGAATCAGAGCAGCTAAAATTTATTACCAATATGATGGTGCTAATTTTCAGTGGAGAGCCTAAACTCAGTTCAAAATAATAAAATAATATTACATTTTAAAAAATGTTGTATGATGTTTCTTTCACATAATGTCAGACAAGAGGAGGAGGTTTTTGTTTGGTTTGGCTTTTTAAGGGTTTTTTTTGTAATTACTCATCTCTATCGTTTCCATTTCTTGAAGTATGGGAAAGAGAACAGCATTCTTAGTGTTTATAAATAGAATTTGGGTATGTCTTCAGCCTGATTTTCTCTGTTCCACCTGAACTGATACACATGTAGACCTAACATATCATGGAGGTGAAGTTACTTTTGTAGTGAGAAAATTATGATGAACATTTTAGATATGGTAGCACAGCACATAATATTTCTACATTGTCCTTAAAATGCTTTGCCTTTCTAGGAGAATACTTTGGCGAATTTGTTGGTATCCCAATGTTTTTAATGTTAAAAACATTTCAGTGTCTTGTGGACCAGGAGCCAATTTATATTGCATTAGAGAAAGTGTAATTAGGATGTTAAGATTCAATGAATAAAAAAATAAGTCAAAAACACATTAAAAATAATTACTGAAAAAATTAAATGGATTAACATGTTTTAAAAAGTGTTAGTTAGCTTTTCACCATAAAGACTTTCCTGAAGTTTGAAGTTTCCTCATTCTTTGGACTCCTCTCAGATTAATGTGAAGGATTTCTACTAAATTATTTTGAGCTTTAAGCTGAAGCAAATGATATTGTGGACATTTTCCATACAACAAACAGGATCTATGATCTGGCCTAAAATGGGAAACTATAATGATTAAATATGTACTTTAATCTATAAGATTATGTTAGCATCCACAAGTAATGTTTGCATGTGATAGAAAAAATGAGTTAATTAGAACTACCCATGGAGCTAAAATCAATAAGCCAGTGAAATTCCCTTCCTTGTTTGTTGCATAGATGTTTGCCTATATGTGCATGAAAACACACCTGCAAGTGTTCTTTCTAAACATTTGTGATCAAAATGTGTATTGATATAAATTATTTCTAATATTGGTTTGGGGTTTTTTTTCAAATGTTAGCTTTGTAGGTGTGGAAATGATTCAGATTAGTTCTACTCATAAAAGTTATCAAGTTGATTTGGCTCCAGAGCACTTGGATGGATTTGATAAGATATTGTGTATGACAGTTATCCTGAAAAGATTTTAAAAATGGAACAAGAATGCATTGACTTAGAAAAAAGCAGCTCATAACCTAATTAAAATAAATAGCATTTTGAAATAATAAAGTACTGATATTAAAAAAAAGGAATGTGGGAAAAGACAGTGACCACAATTCACAATTTCATCTTGGAAAATGATGTGTTAAACACTGTCAGACCTAACCTTGCCAGGTATAAATCCAGCTAACTCCCCAGGCAATAATGGAACTGTTCCAGTCTGTCACAGCTAAAGAGCTATCTCTAAATCTTTTTAAGCAAATTTTCCTCTTTAAAACTTGTGCTGCCTAAGCATTTTTAAGTATGACTATCTGAGTAAAGAAATTTCTCAAACACAATAGGTTTTAATCAGGACAGCTTAAATTAATTGCTCAGATAAATTAAAGGCTGCTTTATTGCAGATGGTTTTCTGACTCAGAACCATTCCTACATTATGTGAAAAATTCTGTGCATAGTGCTTTGGTGACATTTTTGGTTTTTGTTTGTCATCAGCAGCCAGCTCTCCAGAACACTGCAGGAACTGTCCTATTAGTTATACACAGGAGCCCAAAGTATAAATCTTGTGCTTTTGATCTAGAACCAGACTCTGACAGATTAATTCCAGGGCATCTTGCTCCAGCAGCTCAGGGTGAATATCCATCAGTCTGCTCCACCAGAGATTACCATGCTGGTGGCAGAACTGTAGGAGAAACCTTCTGCCCACAGCTCACCTGCTTCTGTGAGCACTCTGTAAACCTCCAGTAATTTATTGTATAATAATTCTCTGAAATCCAACATAAGTAAGTTACAATAAATTATGATGCACGCAGTGAGCCACTTGCCATAACTGCAAACTATATACAGGCTTCCAGGGGAAAAAATGGGGCTAGGAGGATGAAGGAACCTTTAAATCCAGTGTTTGAAGGGACTTCACACAAAATGGAAGGAGAGACTATTTTGTGAATGACTTGAGAGCAGGGACAGCAGAGGAAAGGAGGATTTATGAAAATACATAAAATTTAGAATGAAAGCCTATGGAGGCTGTGGAATAGTCATAAAAAAATGAGAAAATATAAAAGTTACTGCATCTGATGTTTTGAAATTAGATTTTAGAAGATAATAGGGAAGGAAGAAGAGGCAAAGTGCTGAAAGGAGCAGTCTGATTCCTTAATCCTGGGGCTGCCTGAGCTTCATTTATGGATCTTAACAGCAGTCACCTAGGCTGATCTAAATTACATTGGTAGCAACAGCTCCCCAAAGACAAGAGTTATGCTCCCTGTGTTGCAAGGCTGACAAGAGGAGGAACAAAAGGTTTTGAAATGAATGTTAAGTTCACCTAATTTAATTCAAATAGATTGGCCATTTGAGAAATGTTCTGCTCTCTCAAGGAGACTGGAAGTACTGGAACAAATTTCTGCTTTAATGCTGCTACCCTCAGTAGACTTGTATCAAGTTTAAATTTAGGCTGCACCAGAGAGAGGGAGAGGCAGAGTTCTTGTACTTTTCTCTGTGGTGGATCAATGCTGAGTTTGTTCAGGGCTTTTGCTAGAAAAGGTTATTTCATATTCCAATTTATGTGAAAATATTTTATAATCTCTTTTCTTTTCTTTCTTTTTTCATATTTTCCAATCTGTTTTCTGAAGAATTACCTCAGGATGTTTTATTAGAATCTGGGAAGGCTTACAGTAATCCAAAGCAAAAAATGAACAGTTTTATTTACATGCCTGTTCCTTCTGAAAGAGCCACCCCTGCCCTGCAGCAGCTTTGTAGCTTGTGCAGTGTGGGTGTATCTTTGCATTTGGTCTAGGTTCAGAAGAAATAGTGGTGAGTTATCATGATTCACTGCTAGAATAACTTATAGAAGAAAGAAAATATAAATGTGATTGTTGAAGGAAGAAAGAGAACACAATTCTGCACGTTTAAATTTTCAAAAGGCACACTGTGGGCAGCAGGGCAGGGAGGGGATTCTGCCCCTCTGCCCCGCTCTGCTGAGACCCCACCTGCAGGGCTGCATCAGCTCTGGGCTCCCAGCACAGGAAGGACAGGGACTGCTGGAGCCAGGCCAGAGGGGCACCAAGGGGATCAGAGGGATGGAGCAGCTCTCCTACAAAAAGGCTGAGGAAAATCAGGTTGTTCAGCCTGGAAAAGAGGAGGCTTTAGGGTGACCTAATTGCAGGGTTCCAGTACCTGAAGGGGGCTCACAAGAGAGATGGAGAGACAGACAGTTTACGAGGGCCTGGACAAGGGGGAGCGACTTCAGACTGAGAGTAGGTTTGGGTTAGGTATCAGGAAAAAATTCTTTACTGTGAAGGTGCCAAGGCACATGCACAGGTTTACCAGAGAAGCTGGGGATGTCCCATCCCTGGAAGTGTTCAAGACCAGGTTGGACAGGGCTTGGAACCACCTGGTCTGGTGGAAGGTGTCCCTGTCCAATGTCCAGGGGGATTGGAACTGGATGAGCTTTATGCTCCCTTCCAATTCAGGCCATTCTATGGTTAGAATGAATAGTTAAGCAAAAAATATATCAAATGGTCTTTTCTAGACAGAAATCTATTTTTTACCAAAACTAGAGCATCTTTTCTTTTGGAGGACAGCTTCTTGAACACCTGTGGGACCAGTGAGTTCATGAAAAGTTACCAGAAGTTTTTTAAAATGTTATTATCAAGGATGGGGAAGTGAGAGGATAAGAGAAAGCTGATAAGATGCTCAAAAAAGAGGGAATATTGATTAATAAAATATTTTCTGGTGGAATTGCAGAACTGGGGAAAAATTCAGTTTTAAATCATGTTTTATTGCTTACAAATTTCATGTGCTGCTTTAATAAAAACTATGGAAAATTCTCCACTGAATCTTGGTTAGCAGTAGCAGTCAAAGCAGAGGAAGAATATTTTAATCAGATAAGAGGACTGGTGTGATTCTTCTTTCTGGAGGTTTAATAAAATGTATTAAGACCCTATTAAATGCAGATAAGTGGAGAATACCTTTCCATATCTCTTGTAACTCAAATCAGTTGCTAAGTAACCAAAGATTATATCCAAAATCTAGTTTCAACAGTGATCCATTTTGAACTAGTACTAACAATTGCATTTGTCCAAAAAGTGTGATTTTCCTCATTCATTAAGTTTAAATTAGGAGAATATTCTGATATTTTAAGTAGCAAAAACTGACATTAAATCACTCCATATATACACTATGTACCTATGTACAAGCCTTGTTTATTTAAATCAGTAAAATTCATGGGTCAAAGTTCTATTAAACAATCTCATAAACATAATAGTTTTGTGTAGTGAATATGAATAAAAAAATAGATTATCAATCAAGCATGAATCACACTTCTTCAAAGGTCAACTCTGCATCATTCATACTATCAGCACCAACAAAGGGGAAAAGAATGAGGTGTGTACATAGGTAGAAAAAGTATAGGTACAATACACTCAGATATTTTGGATATTTTCAAAAGAAAATATTTAATTTGACAGGCCTAATAGAAATAGTAAATTATCTTAAGCAGGAATATATAAGAGCTCTTAGGAATTCCAAAAGACTGGAAAATTGTGACTGTAGGCTGCTATAATTTAGAGAAAGAAAGCAAGATCATCAGAATTAGATTTTCCTCACTTTCAATTTTCAGGAAAACACTGGAAAAAATATTCAAGTAAACCAATCACATAGATGGTACATAGGACATGAATATGTACCAATACAGATTTATCAAGAGCAAATGATGTTAAATCATTGTATTTTCTATCTGGAGGAATAAGTGCATGCTCTGTACCCTATGTACCTTGATTTCAGAAAGGCTTTTGATTCTGTTGCAGACTGTATTCTTTAGCAAGATAAGAAAATAAACCCAAGCTAAAATTACTAACATAAACAGCTGGAAAGAAATACTCAATGGGTACTTAATATTGTGCATTTTAAAATGACAATAACACATCAATAATTCCTGAAAATTTTGTTCTGAGTCCTGTACTATTTTTTTAATGAGCTAACCAATAGAAGAGAGTATGAATATTCACTTTAGAGATGCCACCCATTCTGGAAAGCTGCCAGTGCTTTAGGAGATGGGTTCAAATTCTGGAACAGTCTGGAGACAGTCTGGAGAAATCAGTAAAAAAAAAAAAAAAAAAAGATAAAAACAGCAAATCCTGGGTCAATTTTAAGAAGTTTCCCCTTGTATCACCATATAATGAATTCTTACACTGTGAAAGGGCACCACCTCAAAATTTCTGGCTGTGCACAAAAGACCTGTAAGAAGGGAAAGTGTTGAAAACTCAGTGTGACAATGTCATGTTGGTTTCAGAAAGACTGGCACGCTACTGAGATGTGAAACGTGAGTTTGTCAGAAAAACACGGAGCATAACCTTTCCACCACACAGATCATAAATTGTCTGCCCAGCTCTGGGAATACACTGGAATAAAAATTTGGACCTGTCAGTCAGTGGGAGGAAAATAGAAAATCTGATCAGTGATCGAGAGAATATGGCTTAAAATTAAAGACTGGAACTTTGGAGTTTTTCAAGAGAAAAAGGAGACCTGAGGGAGGACTTTATCTCCTTTATATAAATGTTAGTTAGAAGGAAGAAAAAAGTTGTTCTGTAGATTTCTGTACATGTTACTATTACACGTGGTTTGAGGCTTACCCGGAAATGGTAGGATTTATGGGCGGCTCAGTGAGATCCCAAGTGAAGAAATTCAGGAGGAAGAAGGAGGAGCTTCCTCTTTTCCAGGCAGGGAGCGCAGAGGTGAGAGCTCTGAACCCGGGCCTGGGTGGGGCTGGGTCCCTGCCCCGGGCCCGGCCAGCCGGCGGCTGCGGGACGGTCCCCTCCCTCCAACCCTCATTTCATCGGAGGTGGCGGCAGGACAGCGGGGGAAGGGTGGCCGAAGACCCAAGGCCTTGTGAACGTGGCCCTCCCCAAGAG